>SJYW01042955.1:56100-93009 GCA_006410735.1 Raphicerus campestris
TCATCATTGTTGGTGTTATAATTTAGTTACCAAGAACTCCCTGATACAACATCCACTAATTGCGCTCCTGGAATACTGCTGCAGATGCAGATGGTTGCTTTTTGTATGTTTGATTGTTTAATTTGTAATTTAATTTTTATAAACTTATGTTATGGTATAAACCAATGTTACCTCATTGGTTTATACCATTATATCAGTTTCATGTATATATTATATTTACACTTCTATATAAACTACAGCATGTCACCACCACAGTTCTAATCTCCATCCATCACCACAGTTGATCCCTTTTACCCATTTGCCCTCCATCCTTGCCCCTTCACTTCTGGTCGCCACGACTCTATTCTCTTTATATACACACTTGTTCTTGGTTGGTTTTTTTAACTTATTTTTTGTTTGTTTGTTTCTTATATCACACATATGAGTGAAATAATATGGCATTTTTCTTTCTCTGACTTATTTCACTTGGCTTAATACCCTCAAGGACCATCCATATTGTCATAAATGGCAAGATTTCATCTTTTTCATGGGGCGTGTTCTGTTATATATATGCCAGTCTTCTCCTTTCATACACTCGTAGTCACTTAGGTTCTTTCTATTGTAAATAATGCTACAATGAACATAGTGGTGCATATATCTTTTCAAGTAAGTGTTTTCATATTCTTTGGACAAACTCCCAGAAATGGAATAGCTGGATCATATGACGGTACTCTTCTTAATTTTTTGAGGAATCTCCATACTGTTTTCCACAGTGGCTGCACCAATTTACATTCCCACCAATAGTGCACGAGGGTTCCTTTTATCCATATCCTTATCAACACTTCTTTCTTGTCTTTTTTGGTAATAACCTTGCTAACAGGCCTGAGGTGATATCTCGTTGTGATTTTTTAAAGTAATTATTTTAATTGGAGAATAATTACTTTACAATATTGTGATGGTTTTGCCATATATCTACATGAATTGGTCACAGGTATACATGTGTTCCCCTATTCTGAACCCCCCATTCTATGTCCTCCCCCCCCACCATTCCTCTGGGTTGTCCCAGAGCACTGGCTTTGGTGCCCTGCTTCACTGTGATTTTGATATTCATTTTCCTAATAATTAGAGACATTGGATCTAAAATAATTTTTGATGCTTTGCTAGACACCTTCAGCTGAAATGACTTGGTGCTAGAAGTCAAGTCTTTCTTCAAAGGATATAAGTAAGAGATGCTGTGCTTTTCATGATCAGTGAAAACATTATATATTTCCAAAGTTATCATTGATCAGATTAATTGATTCGATTCCAAATTTCATCACTTTTGTTGGACAGTTAGCTTCTCAAGGACAGAAACAATGTTTTATTCACATTTGTGTCTCCTTTAGTGTATAGAGCTATTCCATGTATAAATAACATGTTCAATATATGTTGAATTTAATTAAATATTCATTTCCCTGAATTGTGAAAAATTTATCCTCATTAGAAAGCACAAAAACATAAATACTTCCTAAGATAGAGCATGAAATTAAGTAGACATGATTCAAGCTTTTTAAGTATTAAAATGTTCAGCATCAACACCTCAATAAAAAGTTCTGTTAAACATTTAAGGGGTACAGCAATGACTGTGATATAACATCTGAATGCTGATACATTACAGTTATGGAGGAAGACATGCAAACAAATGATGTTATTTTTATATCATTATGAAGTATTCAACTACTCTGACGCAGTTTTGGACATCTCTAAAATTATCAGGGGATGAGGATTGGCTACTATTGAGAATGTTCATGAGATTGTGGTATAGATTCTTATTTTCAAAGCAGCTGTCCCAAAGGTCAAGACCATGCTAGCCTACTTGGCATAGGACTACTGCTCTGCAGAATGATGGAGAGAAGACAATTTCTGCATTTGAAATAAGACCACCTTTCTGCAGTAGATCTTACCTTACCAACTGTAATAAAGGAGAGGCCCAGAACCCTTCTTGCTCTGAGAAGTATCCTCCCTCTTTGTCCTTCTCTTCCCTATATCCTCATCACTTCTCTATCACTATCTGCCAGGGATTGTCAAGGCTAGTTCCTCATGCTCCTTATTCCAGATTAATTATTCATCCCCCCAAACCACAGCTATTTCTCATACACAGAACTCTAATTCTCAATGACTTTTCTGACTCCTTATTGAAATCTCCCCATTTCCTAGGCCTCTCTGCCTCCCAAAGCTCTCCCCATGCTCCCTGGACCTCAACATTGATCCTCAGCAAATCTTTGAACTCAACCAGTTTGTGAGCTACCTATTCCCCAACCTTTCTTTAATCACAGGCTCTTTCACTGCTTAAATCCTTCCTACCTTAGACTAAGAAGGCAGGGTAGATGATATCCTTATTTCTCTGTGCTACCGTCACATCCTTTTTCCTTTATCCTCCATAAAAGCACCCAGCTTTGATTCTCATGGCTATACCACCCATCATTCTACTTTGCTATAGTCATCCACCACCCCCTGGGTCACTTCTTATTTTTCAAGGATTTTAGCATCTGGCTCATTGTCATTCTCTAGCACTAATCCTGTCTTGTTAATGATTTCAATATACATAGTGATGATTGTTGCAATACTATAGTATTTCAGTCCATTGAATCTTTTCTTGCAATGATTTTATCTTCTCTTACCTTGCACACTACCATGCTTATACTCTGTACCTTTTTATTTTCAATAACTGCACCCCTATACAACTGTAAATTTATATACCGTCTTAGCAGTGTCACCACCCATCTTGATGACTGACTGATTTTGTAAATCTGAATTATAGTACTCATTGGAACTTTCAGTATTTCAATCTTTTATTTTTGCTCCCCACCACTCTCAAGGCTTCTCTACTAGGTCCTAATTCTGACTCTGATATTGACTTTCTGGAACACCTTGTATTAATCAATTTATTTCTGTATGCATCAGATTTATTAATCTATAAATTTTAAAAGCTGCTAGAAGCAATAGTGGTAATAATGTTGTGTTCAGTCTCTAACTCATGTCCAACTCTTTATGACCCCTTTTACTACAGCACACCAGGCTTTCCTGTCCTGCATTATCTCCCAGAGATTGCTCAAACTTGTGTTCATTGTGTTGGTGATGCCATCCAACCATCTCATCCTCTGTCACCCACATCTCCTCCAGCCCTCAACCTTCCCCAGCATCAGGTTATTTTCCAATGAATCTGCTTTTCGCATCAGGTAGCCAAATTTTGGAGCTTCAATTTCAGCATCAGTCCTTCTGATGAATACTCAAGGTTGATTTCATTTAAGATTGACTGGTTTGATCTCCTTGCTCCAGGGGATCTCCAAGGGACTCTCAAGAGTCTTCTCCAGCACCACAATTCTTCAGCACTCAGCTTTCTTTAAGATCCAACTCTCACATCTGTACCTGACTACTGGAAAAAGCACATGTGTGTTAGCCACTTGTGTCTGATCTTTGCGACCCCCATGAACTGTAGCCCTCCAGGCTTCTCTGTCCATAGAATTCTCCAGGCAAGAACACTGGAGTGGATTGCCATTCCCTTCTCCAGAAAACTTCCCAACCCAAGGATCTGAACCCTGGCCTCTTGCCTCACAGGCAGATTCTTTACCATTTGAGCTATAAGAAGCTTCAAAGCTTTGACTATGTGGACCTTGTTCAGCAGAGTGGTGTCTCTGCTTTTTAATATGCTATCTAGTTTTGTCATAGGTTTTCTTCCAAGGAGCATCTTGTAATTTCATGGCTCCAGGCACCATCTGCAATGATTTTGGAGCCCAAGAAAATAAGCCAGCTTTTTCACTCTCTTTCATAGTCAGTGAAGCAGAAGTAGATTTTTTTTTTATAATTCCCTTGCTTTTTCTATGATCCAGTGGATATTGGCAATTTGATCTCTGTTTCCTCTGCCTTTTATAAATTCATCTTGTACATCTGAAAGTTCTTAGTTCATGTAGCATTGAAGCCTAGCTTGAAGGATTTTGAGAATTACCTTGCTAGTATGTGAAATGAGCAGAACTGTACAGTAGTATGAACATTCTTTGGCATTGCATTTCTTTGAGATTGAAATGAAAACTGAACTTTTCCAGTTCTGTGGCCACTTCTGAGTTTTCCAAATTTGCTGGCATTTGAGTGCAACACTTTCACAGTACCATCTTTAGAATTTGAGATAACTCAGCTTGAATTCCATCACCTCCATTAACTTTGTCTGTAGTAATGCTTCTTAAGGCCCACTTGACTTCACACACAGTTCAATATGTCTGGCTCTAGGTGAGTGATCACACTATCATGGTTATCCAGGTCATTAAGCACTTTTTTTGTACAGTTCTGTGTATTCTTGCCACCTCATCTTAGTATCTTCTGCTTCTGTTAGGTCCTTGCTGTTTCTGTCCTTTATTATGCCCATCTTTGCATGAAATGTTCCCTTAATTTTCTTGAAATTATCTCTAGTTTTTTCCATTGTATTGTTTTCCTCTATTTCTTTGCATTGTTCAATTAAGAAAGAATTCTTATATGGTCAAATTCTATTGCATGCTTACCATACGTTAAACAATGTTCTAATTACTTTTTATTTATTAACTCATCTAATCCTTACAACCATTTAAGGTAGGTGCTATTATTAGTTTTTTTCTCCACATGAGAAAATGGAGGCAGAGAGTGGGTAAATAGCCTGTCTCTTATACACATCTATACACAGAACTGTACAANAGTGTTCTTATATGGTCAAATTCTATTGCATGCTTACTATACGTTAAACAATGTTCTAATTACTTTTTATTTATTAACTCATCTAATCCTTACAACCATTTAAGGTAGGTGCTGTTATTAGTTTTTTTCTCCACATGAGAAAATGGAGGCAGAGAGTGGGGAAATAGCTTACATAATATCGATGAGCTGTTTTCTGACTTACAAAATATGGGGGCTTTTTATGGGAAAATCTCATTTGAAAGCAGTTTTTAAAGTAATTCTCTTGTTATTATTTTACCTTCCAGTAACTACAAGCAAGTATATAAAACCTGTCTTCCTTTCCAGACCTTGACTACTCTCAGGTATTACAAGATGTAATGGATATGCTTTATATTCTAGGTAAAGAAGGAGCTGTCCAATGTAACACGATATTGCTGCTGCTGCTGCTGCTGCTAAGTTGCTTCAGTCATGTCTGACTCTGTGCGACTCCATAAATGAGAGCCCACTAGGCTCCTCTATCACTGAGATTCTCCAGGCAAGAACATGGTATAGTAATAGTGAGGTAAGTGGGAGAGGTGATGACTGGAAAGACTTTTTTGGTCTTAAAAAATGAAAATAAATATATAATATCAATTTATGTTCAACAAGGAGGCCTGCAAAGGCCAGTGGTATGGTTTGGGTAAGCATGGTTTTCTCTCTGCTTATAAGCAAAACAAAACACAGTTCAGTTCAGTTCAGTTGCTCAGTCATGTCCAGCTCTTTGTCATCCCATGGACTGCAGTACACCAGGCTTTCCTGTCCATCACTAACTCTGGGAGCTTACTCAAACTCATGTCCATTGAGTCAGTGATGCCATCCAACCATCTCATCCTCTATAGTCCCCTTCTCCTCCTGCCCTCAATCTTCCCCAGCATCAGGGTCTTTTCAAATGTGTCATTTCTTCACATCAGATGGCCAAAGTATTGGAGTTTCAGCTTCAGTATCAGTCCTTCAGGGAATATTCAGGATGATTTCTTTTAGGATGGTCTGGTTGGATCCCCTTGCAGTCCAAGGGACTCTCAAGAGTCTTCTCCAACACCACAGTTCAAAAGCATGAATTCTTTGGTGCTCAGCTTTCTTTATAGTCCAACTCTCACATCTGTACATGACCACTAGAAAAACCAAAGCTTTGACTAGAGAGACCCTTTTTGGCAAATTAATGTCTCTGCTTTTTAATATGTTTTCTAGGTTGGTCATAGATTTTCTTCCAAAGAGCAAGCATCTTTTAATTTCATGGCTGCATTCACCATCTGCTGTGATTCTGAGACCCCCAAAATAGTCTCTCACTGTTTCCATTGTTTCTCTATCTATTTGCCATGAAGTGATGGGACCAGATACCATGATCTTAGCTTTCTGAATGTTGAGCTTTAAGCCAGCTTTTTCACTCTCCTGTTTTACTTTCATCAAGAGGCTCTTTAATTCTTCTTCACTTTCTGCCATAAGTGTTCTATCATATGACTGTCTGAGGTTATTGATATTTCTCCCTGCAATCTTGATTCCAGCTTGTGCTTCATCCATCCTAGCATTTCACTTGATGTAATCTGCATATAAGTTAAATAAGCAGGGTGAAAATATACAGCCTTTACATACTCTTTTGGAGTATATTGGAACCAGTCTGTTGTTCCATGTCTAATTGTAACCACTGCTTCCTGGCCTGCATACAGGTTTCTCAGGAGACAGGTCAGGTGGCCTGGTATTCCCATCTCTTGAAGAATTTTCCACAGCTTGTTGTGATCCACACAGTCAAAGGCTTTGGTGTAGTCAATAAAGCAGAAATACATGTTTTACTGGAAATCTCTTGCTTTTTTGATGATGCAGTGGATATTGGGAATTTGATCTCTGGTTTCTCTGCCTTTTCTAAATCTAGCTTGAATGTCTGTTAATTCACGGTTCATGTACTACTGAAGCCTGCCTTGGAGAATTTTGAGCATTACTTTGTTAGTGTGTGAGATGAGTACAATTGTGTGATAGTTTAAACATTCTTTGGCATTGCCTTTCTTTGGGATTGAATGAAAACTGACCTTTTCCAGTCCTGTGGCCACTGCTGAGTTTTCCAAATTTGCTGGCATATTGAGTGCAGCACTTTCACAGCATCATCTTTCAGGATTTTAAATAGCTCAACTGGAATTCCATCACCTCCTCTGGCTTTGTTCATAGTGATGCTTCCTAAGGCCCACTTGACTTTGCATTCCAGGATGTCTGGCTCTAGGTGAGTGATCATACCATTTTGGTTTTATGGGTGATGAAGAATTTTTGTGTAGTTCTGTGTATTCTTGCCACCTCTTAATATCTTCTGCTTCTGTTAGGCCCATACTATTTCTGTCCTTTATTGTGCCCATCTGCATGAAATGTTTCTTTAGTATCTCTAATTTTCTTGAAGAGATCTCTAGTTTTTCCCATTCTATTATTTTCCTCTATTTCTCCACATTGATCACTTAGGAAGCCTTTCTTATCATATCTCCTTGGTAGTCTTGGAAACTCTCACTTTGGAAGTTACTTTAGTTTGTAACATTTGTCTGTGCCCACATATTTGAGGGGCACACTCATTTTCATAATAACAATGGCTTCTAACAAAAGTAATCCTCAATTAAGTGTAACGGTACAAATATTTTTAAAGCATGTACCTCATGGAGAAGAGGCTAAGCATGTATAATATATTTTTAAAACTCCAAGTTTATTCTGATTTGTCTTTCTGAGGGTTCAAACCAGATAGTCAAAAACCATAGGTCTGACTTATTCATGTATCTATGTATTATCGCAGTTCTTTTACTTCATTTTCACCACCATTATTCCAGTTTGAGCTTTCATCATTTCTTACTGAGATGATTATAATTTCCTCCTACCTGGTTTCTCTGCTTTCAGTTTGTTCCCTCTCCACTCCATTTACCAAGAACAGTTTCATACAGTTCAACCTACTATAACATAGGTACAATATAACATTGTGTCATTCCTTAATTTAGAGTTTTTTTTATGGTTCTCAAGTGTATTTATGAAAATGTTCAAACTCCTCAGAGAAATACTTAGGAGCATGCTTTGTTAACAACAAACCTTGAACTTGATGACCTGACCAGGATTTGAAAACTCAAATGCTTACAGGGATCAATGAATAGTGCAATTGTTCAACATGACTTAGAGTGAGGCATGGGGATGGTTCACATGGGGGTGTGCTGATTGTGAGGCAACATATGTTCTCTGTAGGAGCATCTCCAGTAGATTGCTTCAGTGGTTCCCTAGTTCTCAACTTCCAGAAAAATCTGAAAATCTGGAGTTTTGACAGAAATATTTTGATTTTCCAATATTAATAACAAACATGAATGTAGCATGTATTATGGGCTATATATTAAGTTCTTTTCAATGTAGTCAGCTAATTAAAAATTTTAATAACCATTGTGCAGTTAAAGCAATTAAACCCATCTATGAACAAAATCTGACCTGGAAAATTCCAGTTCCTGGCATCTTTCAGACAATTCTGCCAGCATATTATACCCAGTCTCAGAGCAAATTAATTACATATATGCCTCAGATTTTTTGCTCTTGTGATGTCATCTACATTGAATTCCTTTTACCTTATCTCCTCACTTTAGCTGAGACCAGCAATTTTCTATTCATTGGATAAATTCATGGGTCATCTTTTGTCACACTTCTTGATTTCCTTTCTAGTCTTGTTTCTTCCTTTCTTCCATTCTACTTTTCCCCACTTTTTCCCTCAGCACACAGCTCATATAACAGTAGGCTTTCAAAACTGTTTACTAAATATGTGAATGAGAGAATTTTCTAGAGAATTTTATTTAAAGCCTATTTGTTTATTTAAATAATTCTTAAATTTTATATCGACTTATAGTGATTAACAATGTTGTATTGGTTTCAGGTGTATAGGAAGCTGATTCAGTTATACATATACACATATTTATTCATTTTTAAATTCTTTTCTCCTTTAGGTTATTACAAAATATTGAAAAAAGTTCCCTGTGCTCTACAGTAGGTCCCTGTTGATTATGATGTTAAATATAACATTGTGTACTTGTCAGTCCTAAACTCCCAATCTATGCCTCACTCTTCAGACTTACTCCATGGTAAGTATAAGTTCATTCTCTAGGTTTGTGAGTCTGTTTCTGTTTTCTACAAACCCCATACTTTCTTTATCTATTCATCTGTTGATGGACATTTAAGTTGCTTCCATGTCTTGGCTATCGTAACCTGCATTGCAATGAATATTGGGCTGCCCGTGTCCTTTTGAACCATGTTTTTATCCAGATGTATGTACAGGATTAGGATTGCTGGGTCATAGAGTCTATGGTAGCTCTGTTTTTAGTTTTATAAGGAATTTCCATACTATTTTCCATACTGGCTGCACCAATTTACATTCCCAGCCACAGTGTAGGAAGCTTCCCTTTTTTCCACACCCTCTGTAGCATTTATTGTTTGTAAATATTTTGATGATGGCCATTCTGACTGGCATGAGGTGATATTGCATTGTAGTTTGATTTTCATTTCTATAATAATTAGTGATGGTTGAGCAGCTTTTCATGTGCCTCTTGGCCATCTATGTCTCCTTTGGAGAAATGTCCACCCATTTTTTTGATTTTTTTTTTCTTTAAATTGAGCTACATCAGCTGTTTGTAAATTTTGGACAATAATCCTTTGTTGGTTGCAGCATTTGCAAATGTTTTCTCCCATCCTGTGGGTTGTCTTTTTGTTTTGTTTATGGTTTTCTTTGCTGTTCACAAGCATTTGAGTTTAATTGTCATGTTTGTTTAATTTTGTTTTCTATTTCCATTACCTTAGGAGATGGCTTGAAAAAGCTATTTCTGTGATATATGTCAGAGTATTCTGCCTATATTTTCCTCTAAGTGTTTTATATCTGGTCCTGCACTTAGATCTTTAATCCATTTTGACTTTATTTTTGTGTATGGTGTTAAAGAATGTTCTCTCTCTCTTTCTTTTCTTTTTTTTTTTTCTCTCCATTGTATAGTCTTTCCTCCTTTGTCCTAGATTAGGTGAATATAGATATGTGGATTTATCTCTGGAATTTGTATCCTGTTTCTTTGATCTATATTTCTGTTTTTATAACAACACAATACTATCTTAATGACTATAACTTTGTAACTTAGTCTGAAGTCAGAGACTCAGTTCCTCCAGCTGTGTTACCCTTTCTCATGACTGCTTTGGCTATTCAGTCTTTTGTGTTTCCATACAAATTTTAAGAGTTTTTATTCTAGTTCTGTGAAAAATACCATTGGTAATTTGATAGGGATTGCACTGAATCTGTAGATTGCCTTGAGTAGTATCATCATTTTGAAAAAGTTTGTTCTTCTAAACCAAGAACTTGGTATATATTTCCATCTTTGGTTCAACTTTATTTCTTTCATCAGCATCTTAGTTTTTGGAGTCCGTATATTTTGTTTCCTTAGGTTGATTTATTTCTGTGTCTTTTATTTCTTTGGATGTGATCACAAATGAGATTATTTCTTTAATTTCTCTTTCTAATCTTTAGCGTGTA
Source organism: Raphicerus campestris (assembly GCA_006410735.1). Taxonomy (NCBI): domain Eukaryota; kingdom Metazoa; phylum Chordata; class Mammalia; order Artiodactyla; family Bovidae; genus Raphicerus; species Raphicerus campestris. The sequence goes on from SJYW01042955.1 coordinate 66,299, forward strand.
GACATGCAACAGATTTTTGTCTATTAAGTCTGTATCCTGAAACATTACTGAATTCGTCCATAAGCTCTAGTAGTTTTTTGCTAAAATCTTTAGGATTTTCTATGTATATTATCATATCATCAGCAAACAGTGACAGTTTTACTTTTTCTTTTTCAGTTTGGATCTTTCATTTATTTTTCTTCTCTGATTTCTATAGCTAGGACTTCCAAAACTATGTTGAATAAAAGTAATGAGAGTGGACATCCTTGTCTTGTTCTTGATCTTAGAGGAAAAACTTTCAGTTTTTCACCATGGAATATGATCTTTACTGTAGGTTTTTCTTACATGGCCTTTATTATTTTGAGTTCTTTTCCCTCTTTGTTCACAATTTTTATCATAAATGGATGTTGAATTTTGTCAAAAGTATTTTCTGTATTGAGATAATCATATGGTTTTTATTCTTCAAATTGTCCATGTGGTATATGACATCTATCTATGGATACTGAAAATTCCTTGGGTTAAACCCCACTTGATCATGGTGTATTTTGTGTATGTGTGTGTGTGTGTGTGTGTGTGTGTAATCTTTTTAATGTATTGTTGAATTTGGCTTGCTAGTATTTTGTATCTATGTTTATCAGTGATACTGGCCTGTGATTTTCTTTTCTTGTGGTACCTTTATCTGGTTTTGGTGTCAGGGTGATGATGGCCTCATAGAATGAGTTTAGGACTATTCTTTCCTCTATAATTTTTTGGAAGAGTTTCAGAAATACAAGCCTTTTAGTCACAGTTTTAATTTCAGTACCTGTGATTGATATGTTCATATTTTCTATTTATTTCTGGTTCAGGCTTGGAAGATTGTACCTTTCTAAGAATTTGTCCATTTCTTCTAGTTTGCCCATTTTTTGACATATAGTTGCTTATAGTAGTATCTTAGATCATTTTAATTGTTTTTTATAGAGCATTTAATCCAAAAGCAGTAGAATACACATTCTTCTCAAATGTGCATGGAACATTCTCCAGGATTGATTACATGCTTGGCCATAAAGTGAGCCTCAGCAAATTTAAGAAAATTGAAATCATACCAATCATCTTTCTGACCACACATTCTAAGATTAGAAATCAACTACAAGAACAAAAACTGTAAGAAACACAGACATATGGAGGTTAAACAGTATGACTAGACATCTGGTGGGTCACTGAAGAAATCAAAGAGGAAATAAAAAATAAAAAAATACCTAGAGACAAACGAAAGCAAAACACACTATAACAAAACATATGGGATGTAGCAAAAGCCATTCTAAGGGGGAAGTTTATAGCCATACAGTCTTACCTCAAGAAATAAGAAAAATCACAAGTGAACACCCTAACCTTACATATAAAGGAATTAGAGAAAGTAGGAGAGACAAAACCCAAAGTTAGTAGGTAGTAAGTCGTAAAAATCGAGCAGAAGTAAAAGAAGTAAAAACAAAACAATAGANCCAACATCTGCTGGATCATAGAAAAAGCAAGAGAGTTCCAGAAAAACATCTATTTCTGCTTTCTTGACTATGCCAAAGCCTTTGACTGTGTGGATCACAATAAGCTGTGGAAAATTCTGAAAGAGAGAGGAATACTAGACCACCTGATTTGCCTCTTGAGAAACCTATATGCAGGTCAGGAAGCAACAGTTAGAACTGGACGTGGAACAACAGACTGATTCCAAATAGGAAAAGGGATATGTCAAGGCTGTATATTGTCACCCTGCTTATTTAACTTCTATGCAGAGTACATCATGAGAAACGCTGGGCTGGAAGAAGCACTAGCTGGAATCAGGATTGCCAGGAGAAATATCAATAACCTCAGATATGCAGATGACACCACTCTTATGGCAGAAAGTGAAGAGGAACTAAAAAGCCTCTTGATGAACGTGAAACAGGAGAGTGAAGAAGTTGGCTTCAAGCTTAACATTCAGAAAACGAAGATCATGGTATCCAGTCCCATCACTTCATGGCAAATAGATGGGGAAACAATGGAAACAGTGTCAGACTTTATTTTGGGGGGGCTCCAAAATCACTGCAGATGGTGACTACAGCCATGAAATTAAAAGACACTTACTCCTTAGAAGGAAAGTTATGACCAACCTAGATAGCATATTGAAAAGCAGAGATATTACTTTGCCAACAAAGGTCTGTCTAGTCAAGGCTATGGTTTTTCCAGTAGTCATATATGGATGTGAGATTTGGACTGTGAAGAAAGCTGAGCGCCAAAGAATTGATGCTTTTGAAGTGTGGTGTTGGAGAAGACTCTTGAGAGTCCCTTGGATTGCAAGGAGATCCAACCAGTCTATTCTGAAGGAGATCATCCCTGGGTTTTCCTTGGAAGGAATGATGCTAAAGCTGAAACTCCAGTACTTTGACCACCTCATGCAAAGAGTTGACTCACTGGAAAATACTCTGATGCTGGGAGGGATTGGGGGCAGGAGGAGAAAGGGATGACAGAGGATGAGATGGCTGGATGGCATCACCGACTCGATGGGCATGAGTTTGAGTAAACTCCGGGAATTGGTAATGGACAGGGAGGCCTGGTGTGCTGTGATTCATGGAGGTCGCAGAGTCGGACACGACTGAGCGACTGAACTGAACTGTGAGGTTTGAGAGAGAAACTTGTTAGGAATTACTCCACAGTTTGGCCTGAGCAACAATATACTTGCTGCTTATTGAGACAGGAAGCAGGTTTGAGGTGAGGGAAATCAAGAGTTCAGTTGTGGCTCAGACCATAAAGCGTCTGTCTACAGTGCAGAAGATTTGGGTTCGATCCCTAGGTCGGGAAGATCCCCTGGAGAAGGAAATGGCAACCCACTCCATTACTCTTGCCTGGAAAATCCCATGGATGGAGGAGCCTGGTAGGTTACAGTCCATGGGGTTGCAAAGAGTCAGACATGACTGAGCAACTTCACTCACTGAATAGACTGGTAGCTGAGGACAGAGCAGACACGACAGGAAGACTTCCATTAGAGCAGGGGTCCCCAACCTCAGGGACTTAAAGCATGATGATGTGAGGTGAAGCTGATGCTAGAAATAAAGTGCACAACTAATATAATGTTCTGGAGTCATCCCTAAACCACCCACCTCCACCATCCAGTCCATGGAAAAATTGTCTTCCATGAAACTGCCCTCATGCAAAATAGGTGGAGCTTAGAGTATTGACAGTGGACTGGAGAGAAGTGAAGAGACTTAAAGATACTCAGCGGACCACGCTGGTGGTCCAGTGGTAAGACTATGCATCTGCACTGCAGAGGGAGTGGGTTCAGTCCTTTTGGGGGGCCACCTAGGACCTCACATGCCACAGAGCCAAAAGAAAAATAAAAGGGAGATACTCAAAGTAGACAGCAACTTAGGTAAAGGAGAAGAAATAGGGAAAGATGCCTAGCTTCTGGCTTGGTCAACTGGAATGATATTGTTTCTCACTTAGTGAGAAAATCCAGAGGAATGAATCACCCCCAATTAAATAGAAAGTCTTAGTGTCTCTCCTAGACCTAACATATCGCTGGTTCCAAAAGAGCAGGGTCATCAAACTTGTTTCATAAAGGGTCAAAACATAGTTTCACCTTTTGTAGGCCATACTGTTGCTGCTGTAATTACTCAACCCTGCCTTTATAGTGGAAAGCAGTCATAGAAAATACATAAGCAGTTCAGTGTGCCTGTGTTTTAATGAACTTTTATTTAAAAAAACTGACAGTGCACTGAATTTGGTCCATTGGCCATTGTTTGGCTACTTCTGCAGTTGAGTAACGCTAAGCAATTTCTTCTTTCATCTGAGCATAAGATTTTTATATTTTCAGAAGCAGAGGTGAGACAGGAAATCATAATATTTGCCATACAAGCCAGAACCATGGCAAAATGTGTAGAGCTGGATTCATTAGCAGTGAGGCCCAATGACAGAGCAATGGGGAGCAAGATGTTATCAGAGGAGGGGAAATTCCACTTTTCCTTGAGGCCTTATCTTTCTGGTAAATGATTGACCATAGTAGGGAGACTCCATGTGGTCCATATTTTCCCTGGGCTGGATTTCTCATAACCATAAGAATAATTTCAAGGAAGTAAATGATCAGCTAAACACTGAAAACATGCCATGTATTTTACTCCAAAGGAAGCCCTGTCTGTACCTGATGAATATTTCTATACCCTGAGCAAATGTGGGCAAAGCGATGTTTGTAAAACAAACCAGAGAAGAAATAACTTATGGGAAAGAGGAAAGATCTATCTTCCAATTTTGGAAGAATAGGTTTTCTTAAAATGAGACTCACCTCTAAGGTATAACTTACTGGCAACTGTCATCTAGCAATTTTTTCCTGGAAGAATGGAAGCCCTGGTAGTTAACACACTGTGCAGCAGTGAGAATCTTGTCACATCAGTTCTGGCTTGGCCTTACATCCAGACATGGCCTTGGAACACTGTGTCTTTGATCCTGATATCTTTTGCATTCCTTGTAGCTTTGAAGTCTGTTATACGCCATACAGACAGATCCTCTTTGGGCTTTGAAGTTTTTCTCATTCCCAATGTGTGTGATCTTTGAGGCTCTGGAAAAGTCTATTAAGAGCTTGCTGTAAGAATTTTCCTCCATGTGTTGGCATTTGAAAGATACCTAGCCTACTTCCCTTATGTACTAACCCCCACCCTTACCCTCCCACCTTCCTGTATAAGGTCTTCAAAAACAATCAAAAGGAGTTCTTTTAGAATTGCATAGAAAACCCATTAAGCATAATTTCCATCTGTGTGAATTTTTTCCCTGGCATTTTCTATAGCCAGCATATTTTTAAAAGGCATATTAAGCTGTCATCATCAACATGTTTGATTCTAGGTTTCTAGATACACAGTAAAACTTTAGCTTGTCTTTTTTCTCTTAAAAGGAAATTTATTCAATTTCAAATGAGCACATTTAACATTTAGTGGGTAAAAGCATTGATCTTGGAATCAGAATGTGTAGGTTTAAAATCCCGGGTCTATTACTGATCTTAAGTAGGATCTTAAAGTTTCCTTACCATGCTGAGCACCAGTCTGTTCTGAAATAAGGGCATCATGCTATAGATGACATAGTTATTGTGAAGATGAAATGAGCCAATATTGAAACTGTCCTTTTTTTGGACAATAGCAGTTTAATCAATGTCACAGTCTCCCCACTCCAAGCAGGAAGTTCTAAATCTAGGAACAAAGAAAGTAATTTGCAGTGGAGATGTGAGGATTAGGGCGTCTTTCACAATACTCTTGATCAGCTGGTCTTCAAATTGTGGTCCCAGACCAGCCACAGCAGCATCACCTAGAAACTTGTTAGAAATGTAGATGTGGGGCTTCATTCCAGATGTACTGAAACTCTGTTGGTGAATCCAGCCATGTGTTTTAACCAAGCTTTCCTGGTAATTTCGATGCTCTCTTGTGATCCTGGAGCACTTCTAGTCTGATGCTCTTATTATGAAAATATTTCATATGAGTTATTTTAGTCCTTCTGTTTTTTTAAAGCATTTTTAAGAATAAAAGCATACTGTTAAAAAAAAGAAGTTAGCTGGGCCACCTGAAAAGTTACCATTAAAAACCCAAAGTAACATAAGCCAAAAAATAAGAAATTTTTCCTCCCCAGAAAAGAATCTACCTGGTTTGAAAATATAGGATTCCAGGTAGGTGTATATCTAGAATGTGGAAAGAAAGATCACATGGATGAGAATAGAAGCTGTTTCTTCAACACTTGCTATAACAAGGGAGTCAGTCATCATCACTTGCATTTAGCAAAGACTCAAACAGGATGGGGAGTAGAAAAGCTTGTCATGAAACAGAACTTTAGCTGTGCTCTGATCAGAGACTGTTGACCTAGGAAAGCAGGAAGTGCACAAAAAAGAAGTAGGACATCTAATGTAATTGCTTTGGGGAGTGTATTTGGCTTTCTGTGGTAAGTCTTGAGTTGGAAGCAGGTAGGGTGGGTGATTTTTGTCAGTGTTTCCCCTAACAGTAGGAGGGGGAAAATATGGAAACTAGCAGTCACTGAACAAGTCCTAAACTTTCTGGGCTGGTGCCACAGAGATTGCCAGAGTTTTATTGCTATATGCTGCTGCTGCTGCTGCTGAGTCACTTCAGTCATATCTGACTCTGCGCAACCCCAGAGATGGCAGCCCACCAGGCTCCCCCGTCCCTGGGATTCTCCAGGCAAGAACACTGGAGTGGGTTGCCATTTCCTTCTCAGAGTCTGGCTATTGTTTCTGTGTCAGTCTCCCAAGAAATCTAGAAAGAAAGGATATATATTTAAAGGAATGCCGACAAAGGTCAGTTTAGTCAAAGTTATGATTTTTCAGTAGCTGTGTACACATGTGAGAGTTGGACCATGAAGAAGGCTGAGCGCCAAAGAATTGATACTTTTGAACTGTGGTACTGGGGAAGACTCTTGAGAGTTCCTTAGACTACAAGGAAATCAAACCAGTCAATTCTAAAGGAAATCAACCCTGAATATTCATTAGAAGGACTGATGCTGAAGCTGAAGCTCCAATACTTTGGCCACCTGATGTGAAGAGCTGACTCAACAGAAAAGCCCCTGATGCTGGAAATGATTGAGGGCAGGAGGAGAAGGGGTTGACAGAGGATGAGATGGTTGGATGGCATCACCTACTCAATGGGCATGAGTGTGAGCAAACTCCAGGAGGTAGGGAAGGATAGGGAAGCCTGACATGCTGCAGTTGATGGGGTCACAGTTGGACATGACTTGGCAACTGAACAACAACAAAGGAAAGACAAAGTAATTTTACAACTTGGAGCAACATGCCCATGGAAGATAGGACCATAGGTTTCTACTTTCTCACAGAGACTGAGAGGTGGGGGCTTTCTCTTCCTTGATTGCACTTCAAAGGGATGGCTACCATGTCCTTGCAGAAGACATGAAAAACTGGCAAGAGGCTTTTAAAAAGACTTAACATCCCAAAGGGCAGAGAAAGAATTTACAAGTTTTCTGAAGTAAAATGCTCTAAGAAAAGGGAGGCCAGAGTCTGGAATAAGAAGTCTATCTGAAGTTTAGTCAAACTGAGTGAAAAAGTTAAGGCCTTCTTGTTCAACATCCAGTCTTTTATCACTATAGGAAACACCATGGACCTTACACTTAAGGTTAATAAAATTCACACTGGGAAGAAACCATCCAATTTTAGTCAGGTTCTCCCATTTAATTCAGAGTGCTTTTGCATTCTTTGTGCTGACTGTTGACTGGCAAGAAAATGAACACTGTTTCCTCTAATTTACTTGCAATTATTTGCCAAAGGACTTTGCAGTGGTGGGCAGGATGGGTAAAGAAAGCACTTGGTTAGGGAGTATTTTGAACTGTTTGGAATGCTTAATGGATGTGCCATGTGTATTTTCAAGAAGAGTGTTTTTTGTGTGGTTGGCATGCATAGCGTTGGCAGAGGAGAGACTTTCTGCAGAGGTCGTTGGTCCAGTGATGAAGCTCTGTGATCAAACATAATTTTATTGCAAAGCGCAATACATAAAAAGAAAAAGAACTACTGTTATTACCCTGTCTCCTTATTTCCCTTCCTTCCCAGAGGGGGCCCTGCGGTAATTCCCAAGAACTGTCAAGAAACACATTTTTTTCCCCTCACTTGATATTTTCTTTGTACTTGACTTTTATAGCAACACACTCACCTGGTGTTCCCTAGTGATGTCTCCTCTACCTTCTTTCTCAGTTTCCTCTGCTGGTTCTTCCTTCTCTACTGCATATCTCAGTATCAGAATTCATCAAGACTCTGGCCCTCTTTTTGAATGATTTTATCCTTCTCCAAGGCTCTAAATTGCATAGAAATGCTCGAAATCCCAAGTGTGTATCTCAGAACCAGTCATCCTTTCTGAACTCCAATTGCCTGCTTGAGATCTCCTCTTCAAAGTTTTATACGTATCTCACACTTAATGGGTTTCCCATCTCATTTAATGGTACCATCATTTACTCAGAGAAGCAAATCAGAATTATAATGTTCATTTCTGTTTCTTTCTATCCATTTACGGAATATATTGTTTTTACCTATCCCTCTATTTCTCAAATATACCTTTATTCCACCCACTTCTTCTGCATCTCCAGGTCCACCTCCCTACTCTAAGCCATTGTCTTCCCTTACCTGGACTCTGGCAAGGTCCAGGGTTTACTTACTTTCTCTCACATTTAGATCCCCAAAGTCATTTTTCTCCTTAAATCACTTTACTGCATTCTCATTGGTTGGTTAATAAAGCATGAACTTCTTACCAGCCCATCCAAAACCCTCTGGATCTGACTCTTGGCTGCTTTTTGAAGTTCATCTCGGATTTTTTTTTTTTAATCCCTTGTTCATTCCTCTCTGATAGTGAACACAAGAAACATCTTTCCTGTCTCAAGGCCTTTGTACTTGCCCTTCTCCTGGTTCCCCTAACCCTAACTCTTGGACCCGTTGTGTGTATTGGAACGACTAAATCCAGTGTTCCCTGATTGCTTAAATGTTCCCTCTAATCCAGTTCTCTATCATCATCATGCCAATGTCCTTGAGAGTCTCACAGCTCCACGTGTGATTCATGAACTAGTGGTCAGAGTGTCACTGATGTTCTTTATGAGCCTGTATGTGGGCTTGTGAGGAACGCAGAACCCCAGACCCCCTGTTAGGCCAAAATAATCAGAGTCTGCATTCTAACAATATCCCCAAAAGATACATATGAGCACTAAGGTTTAAGAGTGTAACTTTGAAACCCTGATCACAAACTGTATTTTTTTGTTAGCTGTGTACTTTCATCAGTGGTGAACTCCATGAAGGTGGGAACGTTATCCACCTTCTTTACTGTTGAATCCTAGTGCTTGGCATAGATTTTGGCATATGGTTGGCAATAAATACATATCTGATAAATGAGAGATTTACTGTGACTCCCTCAATTGATCCAGAATGAAACTGAGGCTCAGAAAATTTTGAAAACACGTAGCTATTTTAACAAAGACTGTGGGAGTGCAGGAGTTGGGGGAAGAGAGATGTCTGTGTATGCCCTTGAGACCAATTATTCTGGATGGTATATCAGAGCATAACCTAAAACTTCCTTAGCTATTGTTCCTATATGGGCTTCTGGTATTAATAACAGTGATTACTTGTTTATATTGCATTTTGTTATTTACAATCCATTTTCATGTATTTACATTTCATGTATTTATGTAAAATTTTACCCAGAATTATTCTCATAGGTATTCATTTGTTAAGAACAGAGAAAGTGGTAAACAGAGCCAGCAAATTTGTGGAATTTCCTTATTCATGTGTCAAGAGATCACTGGAAAAGCAAAAGAAGAGAGGGAGAGAAAGTAAAATTTCTCATAAGAATAACTGTCAAAGAGCCGATTTGTGGAGCGGCCAGCCCTTTGACCAGATGAGAATTGTCTGGTGGTGGTCGACAGTAATCTTGAAGAGTGTCAGAGGTAATCTAAGGACCTACCATGGAGTTAGTAGACGTAGTTCCTAACTTATTTTAATTATCTTGATGGACTTATGTTTAGTTCAAAGGACAATTTTGCCTAATTAAAAGTTCTGTGGTTACATTTTGCCCTTCACTTGCAAAGTTATATGATATCTAGCTCCTAATTGGGATGCCATGAATGAACCATAACACTGAACTTGGTGATCTCTGACCCTGACATTCACACTTAATTTGTAATATACATTCTCTGGAGCCAAATGTATTCACTTCAGACTCTGAGTCTGTTCTTTTCTTCTGCAAGAGGAAAGGCAGCTCAGAGGGGATGGTTCTTATGGTGAGGGTGTGGTTGATGGACCATCTGTGTTCTGAGGATATGTTCAAATAATGTCCATAGACAAGAGAGGAACCTAAAATCAGTCAGTCCTACCTGCCTCAAGTACAAGAAACCATACAGCATCCTGATATAGGGTCATCCATGTATTCACTAGAAACAAAGCTAATGGAGGTGATTGAATTCCAGTTGAGTTATTTCAAATCCTAAAAGATGATGCTGTGAAAGTGCCACACTCAATATGTCAGGAAATTTGGAAAACTCAGCAGTGGAAACAGGACTGGAAAGGGTTAGTTTTCACTCCAATCCCAAAGAAAGGCAATGCCAAAGAATGCTCAAACTACTGTGCAATTGCACTCATCTCACATGCTAGTAAAGTAATGCTCAAAATTCCCCAAGTGCGGCTTCAGCAGTACATGAACCATGAATTTCCAGATGTCCAAGCTGGATTTAGAAAAGGCAGAGGAACCAAATAACAAATTGCCAATGTCTATTGGATCATTGAAAAAGCAAGGGAGTTCCAGAAAAACATCTACTATTACTTTATCAAATATGCCAAAGCCTTTGACTGTGTGGATCACAAAAAACTCTGGAAAATTCTTCAAGAAATGGGAATACCAGATCACCTGACCTACATCTTNTCCAGAAAAACATCTACTATTACTTTATCAAATATGCCAAAGCCTTTGACTGTGTGGATCACAAAAAACTCTGGAAAATTCTTCAAGAAATGGGAATACCAGATCACCTGACCTACATCTTGAGAAATCTGTATACAGATCAGGAAGCAACAGTTAGATCTGGACATGGAACAACAGATTGGTTCCAAATAGGGAAAGGAGTACGTCAAGACTGTATATTGTCACCCTGCTTATTTAACTTATATGCATGGTGCATCATGAGAAACACTGGGCTGGATGAAGCACAAACTGGAATCAAGATTGCCAGGAGAAATATCAGTAACCTCAGATATGCAGATGACACCACCCTTATAGCAGAAAGTGAAGAGGAACTAAAAAGCCTCTTGATGAAAGTGAAAGAGGAGAGTGAAAAAAGTTGGCTTAAAGCTCAACNACCACAAATTGCTTATCCATTTTCCTGTTGATGGAAATTTGGATCATTTCCAGTTTTTTTGCTATTATAAATCCACTGTGCACATTATTGTTAATTTTTTGTGGATGTATGCTTTCGTTATCTTGAATATACTTCAAAGAAGAGAATTGCTCACTTATAAGCAGGGTATCCAGCCACCCTGGTGTGCTTGAAACTATCACTCTCATTTTAGTGAAGAAAGCCCCATGTCTCTGGAAGCTCTTCAGTTCAGTTCAGTTCAGTTGCTCAGTCATGTCTGACACTTTGCAACCCCCTGGACTGGAGCCCACNAAACTATCACTCTCATTTTAGTGAAGAAAGCCCCATGTCTCTGGAAGCTCTTCAGTTCAGTTCAGTTCAGTTGCTCAGTCATGTCTGACACTTTGCAACCCCCTGGACTGGAGCCCACCAGGCTCCTCTGTCCATGAGATTCTTCAGGCAAGAATACTGGAGTGGATTGCCATTTCCTTCTTCAGGGGATCTTCCCGACCCAGGAATTGAACCCAGGTCTCTTTTATTGTAGGCAGATTCTTTCCCATTTGAACCACCAGGGAAGTCCTCTTTCTCTCTTGACCTCTTGCTAATTTAGAACTTAGAGTCGTTACTGTTGTTTCTCCCACTGAAGAGGTTTCAGAAACAGTGAACTGGTCTGGGACTCTCCACCCATCTTCGTTATTGTTAGCTTGTATTTTCAGTTTGCTTTTTCCCACAGTGCTTGCAAGTTTTCTGTTTTTCCAGATGGTGTTCAGCAAATAAATATCTTTATATTGTATCAAGAGCATCACTATTCACCTGTATCATATTGTTTGTATCCTAAATTTAAAACACTTGATCGACAATATTTTTTTTATGAGTTTTGATCTAAGACCAATTATATGCAGACGTTTTTCCCCCCAGGCATTATGACTTAAAAAGATTTTTGAAACAATCTGAAAGTTAAAAACCATCTCCTACCAAAAAGGTTCAACCAAATGAGTTCCTGATTTTCACTCTCAATTTTGAGATTGCTTGAGGCTTATAAAATTCTCATGTCAACAGAGAGTGGAAGATGTTTTGTGTCTTAGGTAGAAATATTTCCCAAGTGATGAGGAGATCTATAAAAGCAAGCCATAAACTTAAAGCCTTGTTCCTATCCTTTAGGGCTAAATTTCTATGTTTCCGTAAGACTTTTATTCAGTTATAGCTTTTATCACATAATGAGCTGAACACCTTTTTGTTGCTTCAGTTAGATGGTAATTTGTTAGTAAGCAAAAAGCAGGTCTTAAGAAAGTACCTATTATAGTGCCTGCTGCTAAGTCGCTTCAGTCGTGTCCAACTCTGTGTGACACCACAGACAGNATTTATGTATGTATGTATGTATGTATATATTTCTTGGCTGTCTCCTGTCAGCTTTAATTTGTTGATTTAAAAAGTGATTTACTTCCTAGTGAAAAAAGGCCTAAATTAGAGTCAATAAGTGTTATTACATTTATATTTTGAACTTTCATTTAAAATTTTTATTTTGGACCTCTTGTATGATGTATGATGATACATAGGAAAAAATGAATACAAATGGCAAGAATGTGATTATCTTGATTGGGCAACAGGGAAGGCCACTGTGGTTGGAGAATGGAAGAGTGTGTGGAAGGAAATGAGATCAGATAGATAGTTGAGTGAGATACCATAAGGTCTTATAGACCATTGAAAGAACACTTTTTATTTTTACTGGAAAAAACCTGTAAACTTCTGGAAGATTTTGAACACAAGTCAGATGATTGAAAGAGGTATACTCATTTAACTTCTTTAACTCAGTATATCCTTTTTTAAGATTAACATGTTGGTGCATATATCAATTTTTATTCCTTTTTGTTTTATAATAGAATTTCATTATGTGACTATACCACAAATTGCTTATCCATTTTCCTGTTGATGGAAATTTGGATCATTTCCAGTTTTTTTGCTATTATAAATCCACTGTGCACATTATTGTTAATTTTTTGTGGATGTATGCTTTCGTTATCTTGAATATACTTCAAAGAAGAGAATTGCTCACTTATAAGCAGGGTATCCAGCCACCCTGGTGTGCTTGAAACTATCACTCTCATTTTAGTGAAGAAAGCCCCATGTCTCTGGAAGCTCTTCAGTTCAGTTCAGTTCAGTTGCTCAGTCATGTCTGACACTTTGCAACCCCCTGGACTGGAGCCCACCAGGCTCCTCTGTCCATGAGATTCTTCAGGCAAGAATACTGGAGTGGATTGCCATTTCCTTCTTCAGGGGATCTTCCCGACCCAGGAATTGAACCCAGGTCTCTTTTATTGTAGGCAGATTCTTTCCCATTTGAACCACCAGGGAAGTCCTCTTTCTCTCTTGACCTCTTGCTAATTTAGAACTTAGAGTCGTTACTGTTGTTTCTCCCACTGAAGAGGTTTCAGAAACAGTGAACTGGTCTGGGACTCTCCACCCATCTTCGTTATTGTTAGCTTGTATTTTCAGTTTGCTTTTTCCCACAGTGCTTGCAAGTTTTCTGTTTTTCCAGATGGTGTTCAGCAAATAAATATCTTTATATTGTATCAAGAGCATCACTATTCACCTGTATCATATTGTTTGTATCCTAAATTTAAAACACTTGATCGACAATATTTTTTTTATGAGTTTTGATCTAAGACCAATTATATGCAGACGTTTTTCCCCCCAGGCATTATGACTTAAAAAGATTTTTGAAACAATCTGAAAGTTAAAAACCATCTCCTACCAAAAAGGTTCAACCAAATGAGTTCCTGATTTTCACTCTCAATTTTGAGATTGCTTGAGGCTTATAAAATTCTCATGTCAACAGAGAGTGGAAGATGTTTTGTGTCTTAGGTAGAAATATTTCCCAAGTGATGAGGAGATCTATAAAAGCAAGCCATAAACTTAAAGCCTTGTTCCTATCCTTTAGGGCTAAATTTCTATGTTTCCGTAAGACTTTTATTCAGTTATAGCTTTTATCACATAATGAGCTGAACACCTTTTTGTTGCTTCAGTTAGATGGTAATTTGTTAGTAAGCAAAAAGCAGGTCTTAAGAAAGTACCTATTATAGTGCCTGCTGCTAAGTCGCTTCAGTCGTGTCCAACTCTGTGTGACACCACAGACAGCAGCCCACCAGGCTCTGCCGTCCCTGGGATTCTCCAGGCAAGAACACTGGAGTGGGTTGCCATTTCCTTTTCCAATGCAGGAAGTGAAAAGTGAAAGTGAAGTCGCACATTAAGTGTCCGACTCTTCGTGACCCCATGGACTACAGCCTACCAGGCTCCTCCATCCATGGGATTTTCCAGGCAAGAGTACTGGAGTGGGGTGCCATTGCCTTCTCCAATTATAGTGCCTAGTACATAATAGAGTCTTAATGTATAGTGGTTTCTTGTTTTGCAACTATAACAGTTTTATATTGCTGCTGTAATAAATTATTACGAATTTAGTGGTTTAAAACAATTAATTTTCTTATAATTCTGGATGTTTGAAAAGTTTAAGATTAGTTTTCCTGGGCTAAAGTCAAGGTGTCCGCAGATGGTGATCTTTCTAGAGACTCTGAAGTGAGTATCCGTTTCCTTGCCCTTTGTAGCTTCTCTGTTCCTTGGCTTGTGGCCTCTTATTTCATCTTTAAACTGCATCCCCCTGGTTTCTGCTTCCATCATTCTGGTACCATCTCTGACCCCCCCTTATAGTCCTCTTTTGAGGACTATCGTGATTACACTGGGCCCACTGAATAATCCAGAATCCTATCTCACTATCTTTAATCACATTTGAAAAGGTTTTTTTCTTTTTTATCATATAAAGTAACATTCATATAAACTAACATTCATTTAGTCTACCTCAGCAACTACCAGAGAGCTTTGTATATTGTAATTACTTAGTATGTGTTTACCGAATTGTTATATAACTTTTAGTATACTTTTGCTTGGGAATAGAGGTTTTATGGTTTTATTTTATGTTTCTTTTTTGGAAAGAAGTCCCAGACCAATCTTTTCCTGTATTCTTTAAAGAGCTTTGTTCTTATCTTCTCTTATCTGTTATGAAGAGGTTTTCCTTCTCTTTAGTTCATTTAAATGCAGATATTGATTTATTGAAATGTGGTCCTTTCTCTTAGTTCTGTATTATTTCTTTTTTCTCAATCATTCTTTCAAAACCCTTCACTATTCCTGATATATAAAATAAAAATGAAGATTTTTCTGTTTTTTTGTGAACAACTTTTCTGTATCAAAATGGTATATGCTTTTTTTTATGATAATTGAAAGCACAGATTAAATATTATCTCCTTCCTGAGACTCAGTTTACTTCAGAGAAAGAAAGGAACTAACGAATGAGTATACTTTATACACATTATTTAATTTCATCGCATTTTCTGAAAATGATGATCAGAGAGGTCATATCATGTGTTTTGCAGTAAGTTGCAGAGCAGTAATTTAAAACAAGGTGTTTGTGGAAGACTGTGCAGTCTAATGGTGGGGATTGCACTTGAAAACAAATCCAGCCTTAACCATGTCTCCCTGCTGTGGCAGCTTCATCACCTGAATAGACATAATAATAGTAACTTCATAGTATGTATCTGTATGTGAAAATTAAGTCAGGGAGTGAGCGAGTATATGGAACTCTCTATACTTTTTCTCATCTTTCTTTAAATCTAAAACTGTTTTAAAAATAAAGTCTGTTATTTCAAAAACTCAGATAATGACTGTAGAGTACTTAGCATAGTCTTGACATATTCACTCTTTGGCTATGGTTTTTATTACTCTATGACCTCTCTCTTTCTGTTACAGCATGGTTTTCAGTCCAGATTGATGCTTCTCCTCTGAACTCCTATAACATTTAATAGTCTGTATAGTATATAATTTATGGTTTGACAGGTTCATAGAATGTTAGAGTTGGAAGGAGTTTTAAAGGTCAACAGTCATATGAAGAAACTGAGGCACAGAGAGGACAAATAACTTGTCCAAGGTCATANCGTGATTACACTGGGCCCACTGAATAATCCAGAATCCTATCTCACTATCTTTAATCACATTTGAAAAGGTTTTTTTCTTTTTTATCATATAAAGTAACATTCATATAAACTAACATTCATTTAGTCTACCTCAGCAACTACCAGAGAGCTTTGTATATTGTAATTACTTAGTATGTGTTTACCGAATTGTTATATAACTTTTAGTATACTTTTGCTTGGGAATAGAGGTTTTATGGTTTTATTTTATGTTTCTTTTTTGGAAAGAAGTCCCAGACCAATCTTTTCCTGTATTCTTTAAAGAGCTTTGTTCTTATCTTCTCTTATCTGTTATGAAGAGGTTTTCCTTCTCTTTAGTTCATTTAAATGCAGATATTGATTTATTGAAATGTGGTCCTTTCTCTTAGTTCTGTATTATTTCTTTTTTCTCAATCATTCTTTCAAAACCCTTCACTATTCCTGATATATAAAATAAAAATGAAGATTTTTCTGTTTTTTTGTGAACAACTTTTCTGTATCAAAATGGTATATGCTTTTTTTTATGATAATTGAAAGCACAGATTAAATATTATCTCCTTCCTGAGACTCAGTTTACTTCAGAGAAAGAAAGGAACTAACGAATGAGTATACTTTATACACATTATTTAATTTCATCGCATTTTCTGAAAATGATGATCAGAGAGGTCATATCATGTGTTTTGCAGTAAGTTGCAGAGCAGTAATTTAAAACAAGGTGTTTGTGGAAGACTGTGCAGTCTAATGGTGGGGATTGCACTTGAAAACAAATCCAGCCTTAACCATGTCTCCCTGCTGTGGCAGCTTCATCACCTGAATAGACATAATAATAGTAACTTCATAGTATGTATCTGTATGTGAAAATTAAGTCAGGGAGTGAGCGAGTATATGGAACTCTCTATACTTTTTCTCATCTTTCTTTAAATCTAAAACTGTTTTAAAAATAAAGTCTGTTATTTCAAAAACTCAGATAATGACTGTAGAGTACTTAGCATAGTCTTGACATATTCACTCTTTGGCTATGGTTTTTATTACTCTATGACCTCTCTCTTTCTGTTACAGCATGGTTTTCAGTCCAGATTGATGCTTCTCCTCTGAACTCCTATAACACTTAATAGTCTGTATAGTATATAATTTATGGTTTGACAGGTTCATAGAATGTTAGAGTTGGAAGGAGTTTTAAAGGTCAACAGTCATATGAAGAAACTGAGGCACAGAGAGGACAAATAACTTGTCCAAGGTCATACAAGATTACATATTTTTTCTATAGTTTATTAATAAGCTATAAGGCTGTTTACTAATTTATTAACATGATTATTCCTGTTCTTTGATATTTTCAAGTGAAATATCACTAGCTGTTAATCCTGAAGTGTAGGTAGCAATGGAATTAAATTGTTAAGCATAAATTATTATTTAAGTTTCAATCCTTTACTCCATAGGTTTTTTTCACTTTATTAGGGCACAGATACGTTTAAGTCCGTGAATGGATTCCCAGTTTTTGATCAATGATCATGAAATACGTTTGTACTCCTTTACGTATTTCCTCAAAAATTCTATCTGATCTTTTTTTTCTTCAAAAACTTTAATTCCTTAACATATTTTTTTCCCACTTCTAATGTGGGCAATCACTTGAACTAATAAAATTCAAACAAAGACAAATTCACTCATTTAAGTTTTTTTCCTTTTTTTAATTAATATTTATTATTTTTTTCCCAAGCCACATGAAACCCAAGCCTAAAAAATGTAGTCTTGAATGTGAACCAAAAAAAAGAAGAGAAATATCATGGATTTAAAAAAAATTTAGGCCAGTTTTTAGCTTGAGGAGTCAAGTTGGAAACATCAAGTCTTGATCAAATTAATAGTATTTGACACAAACTTATCAGTTGAACTTCAAAACTGATTAGTTCTACCCAGTTTTTTATTAATGGAAATGTCTTCAGTGAACACTTCTATTTCACTAGTATGTCTTTTTGCCTCTTTAAACTCAAAAAGATATAAATCTGTGCTTTCTAATATCTCTTTTCATGTTTTGATCTCTAGTTAGATCTGCACACCTTACTCCAGGCTCATACCATTCACCTTGCTCACATTACTGGTTTTACTGTGATGCTCTTAGAAATATTCTTTTCTTTTTTTTTTTAAAATTACAGAAGCCATCATTTATTTGACATAGCTGATCTTTAACCTATCGATTTTTCTAACTAGTCTTCATCATTATATAATAGTCTCCCGTACCTGATTATTTTTCTGTGTGTCTTTCATATTTTTCCTCTGGTCCCCATACTAATTTTTCCCTCTTTAATTGAGATATTTAACTGTTTTCCTTGGAAGAATTTAAAAATAGCCTTCTGGGTCTTTCCAGCTACTAGTTTCTTCTCCCTGACAATGTGTCTTTCATACCCTCTCAGAGTGATGTGTTTAGAACACAGATTTTGTTAATGTCCTTCCTGTCCTTATTATCATATATTATGATAGGTGCCATTTATTATTTTATGTGTGCATATGTGTATGTGTGTGTGAGTCACTTTGCTATATGCATTATAAACATTGTCTTTAATTCTGATATCAGATCTGTGAGGGAGGTTCTATTATCCCTGTTAACAGATTAAGAAATTTAAGGCTCCTGGTGGTTAAATAATCTTCCCAAGTTTGTACATATGACTGGTGGATATGAAATAGGGCCTAGATATACGTACATGGCACCCCACTCCAGTACTCTTGCCTGGAAACTCCCATGGGCGGAGGAGCCTGGTGGGCTGCAGTCCATGGGGTTGCTTGGAGTTGGACACAACTGAGCGACTTCACTTTCACTTTTTACTTTCATGCATTGGAGAAGGAAATGGCAACCCACTCTAGTATTCTTGCCTGGAGAATCCCAGGGATGGGGGAGCCTGGTAGGCTTCCATCTATGGGGTCACACAGAGTCGGACACGACTGAAGCGACTTAGCAGAAACCTTTCTTCTGTTCCTGTAGTTTGTTCCCTTTAGGATACAAACATTAACTCCTTGGCCTAGCGTATGAGGACTTTGATGATTGAACTCCTATCTACCTTGTCAGCCTATTCTGCTAATTATACTATTTTCTTTATTGTGCCATACACTGCAATACTATGCTTGTCATTCTTCAACTTTTACTGAGTACCTGCTTAGAGACAGGGCTTATTTAGAGATGGGGATTATTTAGGATACTAGATGTAACAAGATGAATAAGCTTACGGTCTAGTAGAGGAAAGAGATGTGAACCAACAAATCGAATGTAGTACATACAATTTTAAGTGCAGAGGAGGAAGTGAGGGTGGGTGAGTCAGGGGAGACTTCACACAAAAGAATGAGATTTGATTTGAGTCATGAAAGATGACTCACAGTTTTCAAGAATCTCCCCAAAGGTTGAGGTGGGGAAGGGGGAGGAAAATGGAAGGAAGAGGGTTCTGAGGGAGGATGGGGTGTCATGAGGCTGGCAGAAGGAGGCTGGCTTAGGCAGCCAGACTCTGCAGCTCAGAATGGGGCTC
Organism: Raphicerus campestris; assembly: GCA_006410735.1. NCBI lineage: Eukaryota > Metazoa > Chordata > Mammalia > Artiodactyla > Bovidae > Raphicerus > Raphicerus campestris. The sequence continues at coordinate 85,602 of SJYW01042955.1, forward strand.
AGAGCAGGGCGGCAGCTATGGTAGCCTGTGTGGCTGGTCACTGCCATTCTGGTGGTGTGTGCACTCTGTTGAGGGAAATACTTGCATGGCAGTTCCTAGCACCCTTTGTTTTTCTTCAAAACACCATTTATGGTTTCTTTAGTTTCATATTATATATTGTTTTGCTTATCATTTGTATTTCCCACTAGAATGGTGGGAAAATACATGTTTTTGCTGTTTTGTTCATTGTTTTACACCTAGTTCTTGGAGCACTGCCTGACCTATAACAGATATACAAATACATTATTAAATGATAGCTGAATGAATGATTTCAAGTGATGGGAATAGGAATTTTAAAGATCACTTAGGATCTACCTATTGTCTATCTGATAGAGATACACTGTAGAATATGTTTTGTACATTTAAACTAACTGTGTGGGACAGGTAGTTAAAAGCATGGGCTTTGGAATTTAGTCTTTTTGTTTCTGATACTGGCCTTAGTGCTAAGTCGCTTCAGTTGTGTCTCAGTCTTTGTGTCCCTATGAACTGTAGCCTACCAGGCTCTTCTGTCCATGGGATTCTCCAGGCAAGAATACTAGAGTGGGTTGCAGTGCCCTCCTCCAGGGGATCTTCCCAACTCAGGAATATAACCCATGTCTCTTCCATCTCCTGCAGTGGAAGGCAGATTCTGTACAACTAGCACCACCTGGGAAGCCTTACCACTTGTGATGTAGTATCCTTCAGGATGTTGGTTAACCACCTAAGTCTTACTGTAAAATAGAGGATAATTATAGTGTTTATTTCATCATGTTGCTACAAGGCCTACATGACATAGTACATGTAAAGTGCTTAGCAGAGTGTCTGCCATGTAAGTGGTGTAACTATGCATTAGTATTACTTTTAAAATATTTCTATGAGCACTAGGAAACCAATAAAGGGTCATGGGATATGTCCATTGGTAATATTCCATGATGGAAATTACATGGGAAAAGTTTTTGTATTAAAGCATATTGATCTATTTAGCTATCAATATTTATCAATATATATATTGATATATATATATCAATGCTTTATCTATATCAATATATATATTGATATATATAAATATATATCATATGGGCTTCCCAGGTGGCACAGTTGTAAAGAATTCACCTGCCAGTGCAGGAGATAAAACAGGCGTGGGTTTGATCTCTGAAGCAGGAAGATCCCCTGGTGTAGGAAATGATAACCTGTTCCAGTATTCTTGCCTGGAAAATTCCTGGGACAGAGGAGCCTGGTGGGCTATAGTCCATGGGACTGCAAAGAGTTGAATATGACTGAGCGACTAAGCACACATGCACACACGCAGACTCACAGATTGATACAAGTGTTACAAAATAATTAATTGACCCATGGTACACACAGGGCAGGCAGTTGAGAAACAGTTTTTTCATTCATAACACTTAGTGAATGTTTAAAGAGCTATTTTCTAATTTCAATGTCAAATTGAACATAAAGTAATATTAAAAATTCTTTTTAAATTAATGTAAGCTTGTCCAGTGAAGCATTATCTCAATAATATATTTTTGAAATATTCAGTGCAGAGCCCCAATTAGTATCTAATGCAAAATTGCTATGGAAAATGAGCATCATACTGGATTTGCAAACACGTTAGTCTCATTCAGTTTTTAATATTTCATGTGTATTAAATGCAGTTATAGACACCTCACATTCATTCTAGCCCAAATATTAGTTTATTAAAAAATTAACTTTATCATCCTCTTCCATCATTGAAAGACAATGTTCATTTTGAAGACTCCCCTATTGCTAATCAGCTTTCCAGGTGGCTCAGTGGTAAAGAATCCACCTGCAATGCATGAAATGTGGGTTCAATCCCTGGACTGAGAAGATCCCCTAGAGAAGGAAATGGTTTTCCACTCCAGTATTCTAGCCTGAGAAATCCCATGGACAGAGGAACCTGGTGGGCTACAGTCCATGGGCTTGCAAAAGAATAGGACAGGACTTAGTGACTAAGCAACATGCGTTGCTTATAGAACCTGTCAGAATGCTCTTTTTAAACCACATATGTGTGAAATCCTCCACTAAAAAGCTTTCAGTGCTTCTTTTATTTCTCCTGAAATCAAGTGCAAAATTCTTGGCCCGGTATTTTGGGCCTCTGTGATCTGGTCCTCATCTGCCTCTTCAACTTGATTTAACCAGTGCTCTTCACTGTCTTGGGCTTCCCTGGAGGTGCAGTGGTAAAGAATCCACTTTAAATCTGCCAATTTAAGAGATGCAAGAGCTATGGGTTCAATCCCTGGGTCTTGAAGATTCCCTGGAGGAGGAAATGGCAACCTACTCCAGTATTCTTGTCTGGAAAACTGCATGGACAAAGGAGCATGGTGGGCTACAGTCCACAGGGTTACAAAGAGTTGAATGTGACTGAGTGTACATCACACTTTACACTCTTGCCTTGAGTGCTCCATTACTTTTGACCTTTCCTTAGTGTGTATTGTTTTATCCATTTGAGTGCTCTTTTCCCCATCTGAATGCCTAGAGCACTTCACTTGTTTTTCAAGACAATTCAAATTTCATGTTTTGAAGCCTTCTCTAAATTTCATGGTGGAAAGTGCTTTGGGTATAGATACTTTACATATTCTTCCTATAGCACTTTCACAATGGATAGTTATCATTCCTTATCATTTTTAAACTATGCATTATTTATTTTAAATAGAGTTGATGAATACATGTTTAAAGTTTGGATGGTGTCTCTTCTTGTGGTTTAGCTTTATTTTCACACGCCCTTTATTGCAATGTACCTGAGTTTTGGGTCAGAGTCACTCTTTTTACTGGTCACAGTTCCCATACGGGGCTAGTTTCCTGAACTTCCTACTACCAGAGAAGTTGGAGAGCCTTTGAGGAGAAGAAACCTGTGAATCATATTTTCTATACTAAGGAAACTCATGGAAAATATACTTTTGTTGTACATCTGTCATCCTTTTGAATCCTTCAGGTGGAAGGTTTCTGAAGCTGTAGTGAAGACTCAGAAACAATCCATAGAGTTATCTATATTTGTGACAAGGTGGACTCTCAAGGCAATATTGAGAATAATTTGGTGGGCCTGACTATGTTCAGATTACTGAATTACAGTAGAAAGTATAATTTGATTGTTGAAATATAGAAGAAAACATGTGAAGTCAGGTTTGCAGTTCACTTACTGATCTTGATCTGGTGCATCCAGTAAGAAGATTATCCTGAATAAACTTAGATTATTCTAACATGAAAACAGTATCTTGTTTATACAAAGGGATAAGTTCACAGAATATGAATTCTCTAACTAAAGCAGATCCTGTAGGGCAGAGGACCTAGACATTTTATGGTGGCAAGAACCTAGATATCTTATGGTGGAGAGAAGCTGGATAGGTGTAATTAGTGTGTGGTCAAGAAGTTGGGCTGTGGAGTCAAGTCTGAGTCAACACTTGTTCCACCGCTTGCCAGCTATGTAAATTTTGACAGTCCTAAACCATCATCTCAGTTTTGTAAACTTCTTAATGTCTAAGCTTTGGTTTCCTCATTTATAAAATGTGGGTAATAACACTGTTTATCTTAATGCATAATTTATATACCCTGCACATAGGAAGTACTCAAACTGAAAGGAATTATCATTATTATTAACAAACTGTAGAGCAGTTGTTCATATGTTAACTCCTCAGTGAGGTGGAAAGAACCAACTGGGACTTGGCATGTGGGACCTGTCAGCTATTTTGTTAATGAAGTAAATGTAAGAAGAGGATCTGAAGAAAAGAAGGAACATGGAACATTTTATTTGGCGGCTCCTGCTTTATGATGTTGTTGGTTTTGTTTCAGTGTTATTGGGACAGTTATTTTGTTATGCTGCACTCATCTAGTAGAAGTTTATGAGATTTTGTGAAGATTCTGTCCACAAATGGTAATAAGAATTTAGGTTTGGGAGATGTGGTTTGTGATGAGTGGAAACAGTGTCAGACTTTATTTTTCTAGGCTCCAAAATCATGGCAGGTGGTGACTGCAGCCATGAAATTAAAGGACGCTTACTCCTTGGAAGGAAAGTTATAACCAACCTAGACAGCATATTAAAAAGCAGAGACATTATTTTGCCAACAAAGGTCTGTCTAGTCAAGGCTACGGTTTTTCCAGTGGTAATGTATGGATGTGAGAGTTGGACTATAAAGAAAACTGAGCACCAAAGAATGGATGCTTTTGAGCTGTGGTGTTGGAGAAGACTCTTGAGAGTCCCTGGGACTGCAAGGAGGTCCAACCACTCCATCCTAAAGGAGATCAGTCCTGGGTGTTTATTGGAAGGACTGATGTTGAAGCTGAAACTCCAATACTTTGGCCACCTCATGCGAAGAGCTGACTCATTGGAAAAGACCCTGGTGCTGGGAAAGATTGAGGGCAGGAGGAGAAGGGGACGACAGAGGATGAGATGGTTGGCCGATTTGATGGACATGGGTTTGGGTAGACTTCGGGTGTTGGTGATGGACAGCGAGGCCTGGCATGCTGCGGTTCATGGGGTTGCAGAGTTGGATATGACTGAGTGACTGAACTGAACTGAGCTGAAAGCTCTATGATGAATCATTATCACAGTCTAGATATAGTCCAAGTCTTATAGAAAGTGACAAGAAAGAAACAGAATCAACTCTTCTTAATTGCAGAGTAAGGTTATGTAATTTGTTTTAAAATAACATTAAAAACTTCTGTAATTTGTAGGGTGAAATCCCAATAATTGTACTGATTGAATTTTATTTTCCATTTATGTATTCTAATCAAACACATTGATTCTCACTATTAAATCTTAATATAATTTGGCTTTTTGTGAACATTAGGGAAAAAATATCAATGGAGGGCTTAATCAGGGAAGAAAGCTTAAATATGTTATTCTTCTGTTCTGGCTTGGGGAAGAAAGTTAATCTACTTACTCACTGACTTTCTATCCTTATTCAAACATACAGTGTTCTCCTTTTATGTGTCTTGAATGTTATAGATTCATTTTATACTGTATATCTTTCTGTATTATTTTGAATTTAAAATAGAGCTTAATTGGATAAAAGTTAGCTCTAGAGTATAAATATATAAAGACCCACAGTGTTCGCATATTTATGTATATATAAGTATAGTGACTGATGAATACATGTTTACTGATGAGTGAAGTTTTGGGCACGTGTGCATATATATATATGGAGAATGGAGAGGAAATGAATGCAGGAAAATGTGCTTTTAATTAGTGGATATAGAAGATAAATTAGCACTTTTAGTAATTATCATTATTGTTGTTCTTAAAAGTCCTTTTTAAGAGTACATTCAGTTCAGTTCAGTTCAATTCAATCGCTTAGTCGTGTTCAACTCTTTGCGACCCCGTGAATTGCAGCACGCCAGGAGTCCCTGGCCATCACCAGCTCCCAGAGTTTACCCAAGCTCATGTCCATCGAGTTGGTGATGCCATTCAGCCATCTCATTCTCTGTCATCCCCTTCTCCTCCTGTCCCCAATCCCTCCCAGCATTAGGGTCTTTTCCACTGAGTCAGCTCTTTGCATCAGGTGGCCAAAGTATTGGAGTTTCAGCTTCAACATCAGTCCTTCCAATGAACACCCAGGACTGATCTCCTTTAGGATGGACTGGTTGGATCTCCTTGCAGTCCAAGGGACTCTCAAGAGTCTTCTCCAACATTACAGTTCAAAAGCATCCATTCTTTGGCGCTCAGCTGTCTTCACAGTCCAACTCTCACATCCATACATGACCACTGGAAAAACCATAGCCTTGACTAGACGGACCTTTGTTGGCAAAGTAATGTCTCTGCTTTTGAATATGCTATTTAGGTTGGTCATAGCTTTCCTTCCAAAGAGTAAGTGTCTTTTAATTTCCTGGCTGCAGTCACCATCTGCAGTGATTTTGGAGCCCCCCAAAATAATGTCTGACATTGTTATAGGACCAGATGCCATGATCTTCGTTTTCTGAATGTTGAGCTTTAAGCCANATGTATGGATGTGAGAGTTGGACTATAAAGAAAACTGAGCACCAAAGAATGGATGCTTTTGAGCTGTGGTGTTGGAGAAGACTCTTGAGAGTCCCTGGGACTGCAAGGAGGTCCAACCACTCCATCCTAAAGGAGATCAGTCCTGGGTATTCATTGGAAGGACTGATGTTGAAGCTGAAACTCCAATACTTTGGCCACCTCATGCGAAGAGCTGACTCATTGGAAAAGACCCTGGTGCTGGGAAAGATTGAGGGCAGGAGGAGAAGGGGACGACAGAGGATGAGATGGTTGGCTGATTTGATGGACATGGGTTTGGGTAGACTTCGGGTGTTGGTGATGGACAGCGAGGCCTGGCATGCTGCGGTTCATGGGGTTGCAGAGTTGGATATGACTGAGTGACTGAACTGAACTGAGCTGAAAGCTCTATGATGAATCATTATCACAGTCTAGATATAGTCCAAGTCTTATAGAAAGTGACAAGAAAGAAACAGAATCAACTCTTCTTAATTGCAGAGTAAGGTTATGTAATTTGTTTTAAAATAACATTAAAAACTTCTGTAATTTGTAGGGTGAAATCCCAATAATTGTACTGATTGAATTTTATTTTCCATTTATGTATTCTAATCAAACACATTGATTCTCACTATTAAATCTTAATATAATTTGGCTTTTTGTGAACATTAGGGAAAAAATATCAATGGAGGGCTTAATCAGGGAAGAAAGCTTAAATATGTTATTCTTCTGTTCTGGCTTGGGGAAGAAAGTTAATCTACTTACTCACTGACTTTCTATCCTTATTCAAACATACAGTGTTCTCCTTTTATGTGTCTTGAATGTTATAGATTCATTTTATACTGTATATCTTTCTGTATTATTTTGAATTTAAAATAGAGCTTAATTGGATAAAAGTTAGCTCTAGAGTATAAATATATAAAGACCCACAGTGTTCGCATATTTATGTATATATAAGTATAGTGACTGATGAATACATGTTTACTGATGAGTGAAGTTTTGGGCACGTGTGCATATATATATATGGAGAATGGAGAGGAAATGAATGCAGGAAAATGTGCTTTTAATTAGTGGATATAGAAGATAAATTAGCACTTTTAGTAATTATCATTATTGTTGTTCTTAAAAGTCCTTTTTAAGAGTACATTCAGTTCAGTTCAGTTCAATCGCTTAGTCGTGTTCAACTCTTTGCGACCCCGTGAATTGCAGCACGCCAGGAGTCCCTGGCCATCACCAGCTCCCAGAGTTTACCCAAGCTCATGTCCATCGAGTTGGTGATGCCATTCAGCCATCTCATTCTCTGTCATCCCCTTCTCCTCCTGTCCCCAATCCCTCCCAGCATTAGGGTCTTTTCCACTGAGTCAGCTCTTTGCATCAGGTGGCCAAAGTATTGGAGTTTCAGCTTCAACATCAGTCCTTCCAATG
>SJYW01042956.1:24004-34442 GCA_006410735.1 Raphicerus campestris
GAGACCACCTGACCTGCCTCCTGAGAAATCTGTATGCAGGTGAAGAAGAAACAGTTAGAACTGGACATAGAGCAACAGACTGATTCCAAATCGAGAAAGGAGTACATCAAGCCTGCATATTGTCATCTTCCTTATTTTACTTATATGCACAGTACATCATGCAAAATGCTGGGCTGGATGAAACACAAGCTGGAATCAAAATTGACATATTGGAGAAATGTCAATAACATCAGATACTCAGGTGACACCACCCTTGTGGCAGTAAGGGAAGAGGAACTAAAGAGCATCTTGATGAAAGTGAACGAGGAGAATGAAAAAGTTGGCTTAAAACTCAACATTCATAAAACTAAGATCATAGCATCTGGTCCAATCACTTCATGGCAANCACCACCCTTGTGGCAGTAAGGGAAGAGGAACTAAAGAGCATCTTGATGAAAGTGAACGAGGAGAATGAAAAAGTTGGCTTAAAACTCAACATTCATAAAACTAAGATCATAGCATCTGGTCCAATCACTTCATGGCAAATAGATGGGGAAACAATGGAAATGGTGGAAGACTTTATTTTGGGGGGCTCCAAAATCACTACAGATGGTGACTGCAGCCATGAAACTAAAAGATGCTTGCTTCTTGGAAGAGAAGCTATGCCAACCTAGACAGCATATTCAAAAGTAGAGACATTACTTTGCCAAAAAAGGTCCATCTAGTCAAAGCTATTGTTTTTCAAGTAGTCATGTATGTATGTGACTGTTGGACTACAAAGAAAGCTGAGTGCTGAAGTATTGATATTTTTAACTTTAGTGTTAGAGAAGACTCTTGAAAGTCTCTTGTACTGCAAGGAGATTCAACCAGTTTATCCTAAAAGAAATCAGTCCTGAATATTCATTGGAAGGACTGATGCTGAAGCTGAAACTCCAATACTTTGGCCACCTGATGTGAAGAACTGACTCACTGGAAAAAACCCTATTGCTGGGAAAGACTGAAGGCACGAGGAGAAGAGGATGACAAAGGATGAGATGGTTGGATGGCATCACCAACACGATGGGCATGAGTTTGTGTAGGCTCCAGGAGTTGGTGATGGACTGAGAAGTATGGCATTCTGTAGCTCATGGGGTCACAAAGAGTCAGACATGACTGAGGGACTGAACTGAATGAACTGAGATTACTTTTGGGCTATAATGTAAAATCTACACTACGTGTTTTCTGAAATCATTAAAATACTTTCAAAGAAAAATTCTTTAAAATTTCTTATAAATAATTTTTTTTCTCAGAAAATTTCTGCCCACCAGAGTTGCCAGGTGTGCTCATTCAGTGGCTGTTGAGTACATAGAAGGGCCTTGTCTAAGAGTACTCTTTAAATTTGCTTGCAGAAATTTGAGCCTTCTATCCACCTATTCCCTTGGGCTTCCCTTGTAACTCAGTCAGTAATCTGCCTCCAGTGCAGGAGACCCGGGTTCCACCCCTGGGTTGGGAAGATCCCCTGGAGAAGGAAATGGCAATCAAATATAGTATTCTTGCCTAGAAAATCTTATGGACACAGGAGCTTGGTGGGCTATAGTCCATGGGGTTGTAAAGAGTCAGGCATGACTCTTCCACTTCCTACTTGGGTAAGGTTGGACAATTCACTTAACCTTTCTGAACTTTACTTTCTTCCTATGCAAATGTATGTAAAGTGCTGCTGTATATGCATTGATCAAATGCCATATGTATTAAAGTGGCTTGGGTGTTTCAAGTAGGCTGCAAGTTTAAGGCTGATTGCTGTCATTATTACAATGAAAGCATAAAAAACTGGCATAATAACAGAAGAAAAGAAAAACATCAAGAAGTGGGAGTCAATGAATGTGGGACACATGATCAACATATAATTGGCAAAATGATGGAATGGAAATTTCAAAGTATTCAGCATAATGTCTGGCTCATCTCCTGGCCTGTCTCAGAAACATAGTTGCCTGGACCAATGTCATTCATTGTAGTAAAATGTGGGAAACAAAGTCTGGGGCATTTTCAGGTTCCTATGGTAACTAGCTGAAGGTCTGAATAACGGTAGCCCTGACAATATGGCTTACGAAAAGGAGAAACAAAACAAAAGATATGTGACATTATAGCATATACAAAATTTTTCCCTTGACACAGTCAAAAGTGTAAAGATTTTTGAGTCCTGTCTGGTTGAGTAATCTTGAACAAATTATATAATCTTATAGAGTATAAATTTCCTCAGAGAGCCAACAAAGTTTCCAACCTAATACTTGCAAAATACCATTTCTATGAAATTTTAAAACTTCAATTTAAAGACTAATAAGGAAAAATTAATGCACCCATGCCCTCTCAGACACAAAATTCAAATTTTAAGTTTCTAATAAATGGTTTTCTTGGTGCCTTTTTCCCCAAAGTACCATCAGACTACAAACAGTGATTTTAGTAAAAGCCTTTCTCAAGGCAAAAATGTCAAATCACTTTCCCAGGAAAATGTTTCACTCTTCTCCAGACAAGTTTTGCAAAGTGAAAAATCAATTGTGTTAACATTGATCTTTAGTCTTCATCTATCAAGACCTTTAATCCTTTAGACCTGTGTGCTGAAGACAGAGTTATTGAATAGCAATAACCTGTAAACATATACATAATGCTGGAAGACTATGACATAGACAAAGAAATGATGATCTGTATCTATTAGAGAGACATTTCAGGAGGGAAGGATCAATTTCTTAATATAGCACTCTGGAACTTGTGATTTACAATAAGATGAAGGATCATTGATTTATCTAATGTGACTTTCATCACCAGAGAATGGCCAGCACTACTGTTTCAGGGGAAAGACAGCCGCGTACCTGCGTTTTCCTACTGTGCCCCATGTCCACTAATTATTAAACTGGATTTTTTATGATGCTTTATGGGACCAAGATCCCTGCTTTCAACCAACTTTAGACTTCTTGTTCATATATTTATTCCCTTGATCACCAACATATGTGTTCATTCAATAGTTATTCTTTGAAGTCTCTGTGTGGCAAGTACACTGAAAGAAAGTACAATCCCTAGACACAGGAAAAGGGGCCCCTTTGCTAGTACGCCAAGGGGCAAGGAATTAGTGGGACCAGTGAAGTGTGCCTCCCCTTCCAGACCACAATCTGAGTACCCAGAAACTTTAGTCCCTTGTCCAAACAACTCTGAGCCCCCTTTCAGACTCCTATAATCAAGTTTGCCCTTTTTAGGCTAACAGGGTAACAACGTGCTTTCTTTAAGCCTGAGGAGTAGCCAGTTCTATTGATTTCTGTTGCTCAATCATGTCTGACTCTTTGCGATCCCATAGACTATAGCACGTCAGGATTTCCTGTCCATCACCAACTCCTAGAGCTTGCTCAAATTCAAGTCCATTGAGTCGTTGATGCCATCCAACCATCTCATCTTCTGTCGTTCCCTTTTCCTCCCACCTTCAATCTATCCCAGCATCAGGGTCTTTTCAAATGAGTCAGTTCTTTGCATCAGAAGGCCAAAGTATTGGAATTTCAGCTTCAGCATCCGTCCTTACAATGAATATTCAGGACTGATTTTATTTAGGATTGACTGGTTTCCAGCCCAAGGGAGTTCCAAGAGTCTTCTCCAGCACCACAGTCCAAAAACATCAGTTCCTCGGCATTCAACTTTATTATAGTCCAACTGTCACATCCATACATGACTATTAGAAAAACCATAGCCTTGACAGATGGACCTTTGTTGGCAAAATAATGTCTCTGCTTTTTAATATGCTGTCTAGGTTTGTCATAACTTTTCTTTCAAGGAGTAAGCACCTTTTAATTTCATGGCTGCAGTCACAATCTGCAGTGATTTTGGAGCCCAAAAAGATAAAGTCAGCCACTGTTTCTATTGTTTCTCCATCTGTTTGCCATAAAGTGCTGGGACAGAATACCATGATCTTAGTTTTCAGAATGTTGAGTTTTCGGCCAGCTTTTTAACTCTCCTCTTTCACTTTCATCAAGAGGCTCTTTAGTTCTTTGCTTTCTGCCATAAGGATGGTGTCATCTGTGTATATTGATAGATCTCTCAGCAATCTTGATTTCAACTTGTGCTTTATCCAGCCCTGCATTTTGCATGATGTATTTTGCATATAAGTTAAATAAGCAGGGTGACAATATATAGCCTTGACATACTCCTTTCCTGATTTGGAACCAGTCTGTTGTTCCATGTCCCATTGTAACTGTTGCTTCTTGACTTGCATACAGATTTCTCAGGAGGCAAGTCAGTTGGTCTGGTATTCCAATCTCTTTAAGAATTATCCATTTTGTTGTGATCCCCATAGTCAAAGCCTTTGGTGTAATCAATAAAGCAAACGTAGATGTTTTTCTGGAACTCTCTTGCTTTTTCAGTGATCCAGCAGATATTGGCAATTTGATCTCTGGTTCCTCTGCCTTTTCTAAATGCAGCTTGAATGTCTGGAAGATCACAGTTCACATACTGTTGAAGCCTGGCTTGAAGATGTTAGAGCATCACTTTGCTAGCTTGTGAGACAAGTGCAATGGAGTGGTAGTTTGAACATTCTTTGTCATTGCCTTTCTTTGAAATTGAAATGAAAACTGACCTTTTCCAGTTTTGTGGCCACTGCTGAGTTTTCCAGATTTTCTGACATATTGAGTGCAGCACTTTCACAGCATCATCTTTTAAGGTTTGAAATAGCTCAACTGGAATTCCATCACCTCCACTGGCTTTGTTCATAGTGATGCTTCCTAAAGCCCACTTGACTCCACATTCCAGGAGGTCTGGCTCTAGGTGAGTATTCACACCATCATGATTATCTGGGTCATAAAAATCTTTTTTGTATAGTTCTTCTTGCAGAGTACATCATGAGAAACGTTGGACTAGAAGAAACACAAGCCAGAATCAAGATTGTTGGGAGAAATATCAATAACCTCAGATATGCAGATGACACCACCCTTATGGCAGAAAGTGAAGAAGAACTAAAAAGCCTCTTGAAGAAAGTAAAAGAGGAGAGTGAAAAAGTTGGCTTAAAGCTCAACATTCAGAAAACGAAGATTATGGCATCCGATTCCATCACTCCATGGGAAATAGATGGGGAAACAGTGGAAACAGTGTCAGACTTTATTTTTGTGGGCTTCAAAATCACTGCAGATGGTGATTGCAGCATGAAATTAAAAGACGCTTACTCCTTGGAAGAAAAGTTATGACTAACCTAGATAGCATATTTAAAAGCAGAGACATTACTTTGCCGACTAAGGTCCGCCTAGTCAAGGCTATGGTTTTTCCAGTAGTCATGTATGGATGTGAGAGGTGGACTGTGAAGAAGGCTGGGCGCTGAAGAATTGATGCTTTTGAACTGTGGTGTTGGGACTCTTGAGAGTCCCTTGGGCTGCAAGGAGATCCAACCAGTCCATTCTGAAGGAGATAAGCCCTGGGATTTCTTTGAAAGGAATGATGCTAAAGCTGAAACTCCAGTACTTTGGCCACCTCATGCGAAGAGTTGACTCATTGGAAAAGACTTTGATACTGGGAGGGATTGAGAGCAGGAGAAGAAGGGGACGACAGAGGATGAAATGGCTGGATGGCATCACTGACTCTATGGACTCAAGTCTGAGTGAACTTCGGGAGTTGGTGATGGACAGGGAGGCCTGGCGTGCTACGATTCAAGGGGTCATAAAGAGTTGGACACGACTGAGTGACTGAACTGAACTGAACTCTGGGCTCAGAGGGTAAAAGCATCTGCTTATGATGTGGGAGACCGGGTTCGAACTCTGGGTCTGGAAGATCCTCTGGAGAAGGAAATGGCAACCCACTCCAGTACTCTTGCCTTGAAAATCCCATGGATGAAGGAGCTTGGTAGGCTACAGTGCATGAGACTGCAAAGAGTCAGACATGACTAAGCGACTTCATTTTCTTTCTTTCTGTGTATTCTTGCCAGCTTTTCTTAATATCTTCTGCTTCTAATAGGCTGATACCTTTTCTGTCCTTTATTCTGCCCATCTTTGCATGAAATATTCCTGTGGTATCTCTGTTTTTTTTTTTTTTTGGAAGAGATCTCTAGTCTTTCCCATTCTAGTATTTTCCTCTGTTTCTTTGCACTGATCACTGAGGAAGGCTTTCTTATCTTCTTGCTGTTCTTTGAAACTCTGCATTTAAGTGGGTGTATCTTTCCTTTTCTCCTTTGTCTATTGCTTCTCTTCTTTTCTCAGCTATTTGTAAGCCCTTCTCAGACAACCATTTTGCCTTTTTGCATTTATTTCTTTGGGATATTCTTGATCACTGCCTCCTGTACAATGTCACGAACCTCCGTCCATAGTTTTTCAGGCACTCTGTCTATCAGATCTAATCCTTTGAAACTGTTTCTCACTTCTACTGTATAATCGTAAAGGATTTTATTTAGGTCATACCTGAATGGTCTAGTGGTTTTTCCTACTTCCTTCAATTTCAGTCTGAATTTGGCAATAAGGGGTTTGTGATCTGAGCCACAGTCAGCTCCCAGTCTTGTTTTTGCTGGCTGTATAGAACTCCATCTTTGGCTGCAAAGAGTATAATTAATCTGATTTTAGTATTGACCATCTGGTGGTGTCCATGTGTAAAGTCTACTCTTGTGTTGTTGGAAGAGGGTGTTTGCTATGACCAATGCATTCTCTTGGCAAAATTCCATTAGCCTTTGCCCTGCTTCATTTTGTACTTCAAGCCATATTTGCCTGTTACTCCAGGTATTTCTTGACTTCCTACTTTTGAATTCTAGTCCTCTATAATGAAAAGGACATCTTTTTTGCGTGTTAGTTCCAAAAGGTCTTATAGGTCTTCATAGAACCATTCAACTTCAGCTTCTTTAGCATTACTGTTCAGGACACAGACTTGGATTACTGTGATATTGAATGATTTGCCTTACAAATGAACAGAGATCATTGGGTCATTTTTTAAATTGCACCCTAAAACTGCATTTCAGACTCTCTCTCTCTTTTTTTTTTTTTTTTACTATGATGGCTACTCCATTTCTTCTAAGGGATTCTTGCCTACAGTAAGAATATATATATAATTGTCATTGGAGTTAAATTTACCCATTCCAGTCCATTTTAGTTAACTTATTTCTGAAATGTTGATATTCTCTCTTGCCATCTCCTATTTGACCACTTCCAGCAAGCTTGTAGAAGAGGCAAAATCGCATTTAGAACCAAAACCCATAGCCACCAGAGATGTTCGGAGAGATCCCACAGAGACAGTGTCACACCTGCCTTTGAGTGTCTGAATGTCTCCTGCGGAAGTACATATTAGCAGTGGCCTGCCACAGGTGCAGGGCTTTGGGTGCTACAGACCTGGGTATGGCATAAGCCCTCTTGGAGGAAGTCACCATTAACCCTAACATAGAGCTCCAGAACTTGCACAGGCCTGGGGAAACTGGCTCTGGAGGGCACAATGAAACCTTGTGTGCATAGGATCCAGGAGAAGGAGCAGTGACCCCACAAGAGACTGACACAGACTTGCCTGTGAGTGTCCAGGAGTCTCCAGTGGAGGTGTGGGTCAGGGGTGACCTGCTGCAGGGTCGGGGGCACTGAGTGCGGCAGTGCATGATGGGACCTTTTGAAAGAGGTCACCATTTTCTTCATTACCTCCACCATAGTTCTGTCTCAGGTCAAACAACAGAGAGAGAACACAGCCCCATCCATCAACAGAAAAATGGATTAAAGATTTACTGAGAATGGCCCCACCTATCAGAACAAGACTCAGTCCCCCACAGTTAGTCAGGAAGCTTCCATGAGCCTCTTATCCTTCTCCATCAGAGGGCAGACAGAATGAAAACCACAATCACAGAAAACTAATCAAACTGATCACATGGACCACAGCCTTGTCTAACTCAATGAAACTGTGAGCTATGCCATCTAGGGTCATCCAGGATGGATGGGTCACATTGGAGAGTTCTAACAAAATGTGATCCACTGGAGAAGGGAATGGCAAACCACCTCAGTATTCTTGCCTTGCGAACCTTATGAACAGTATGAGGGGTGACCAAGTCATAGCTTTTTGTGGAAGGGTAATTGCTGTGAGAAATCTTGGATGTGCACTTTTGGAATCTCTACAGCCCCTGCACATACAGACAAGGTCAAAAGAGACTATAACAGAACGTAGGCTAGAAACTTCCATTTCTATACTTTCTCCAAGTCCTGCCCACAGTAGGAACAGGCCTGGTAGGAGCTGCTGCTATTATAAAGGTGGATGGGTACTTTTTCCATGTTAATGGATTATAACATAATATATTATGTTAATGGAAAAAATCTTACTCTCTTCACATCTTGATGTTGGAAGACTGTTACATAAGGCAGTCAAAAACGGCATCTATATTTGCCCTATGTTGCTTATTTCTTCAAAGCAGCCTGAGATCCATGAGCTCAAAATCCTGCTGGATCCAAACTCAAATTCTTACACATTTAATTGTTTTAAATATAGCCTCAAAAAGCAGATTTAGAGACATTTGTAACTCACTGCATACGTACTCCAGGAAGATGAACTTCATATCTGATAGCCACAGATGGATCATGGGTTTATTAAAAACAAATAAACCAAACCAAACAAATAAGCAAAACAAGACACAGCTGCCCATTAAAGTTCTCTAACACAGAAATTCCCCACAGTGCAGCTGAGTGACACCACCTAGACAAGTAACTCCCCTCATCAATCTCCCCCTCCCAAAGGAGTTTCCCTGTTCTCCTACCCTCCTGGATGCCATGGAAGCAAGGCGATAGCCTCAGAGGGTCTTTTGCTGTGAGATACTTCCTCTGCCTTCAATCTATCAGTGATACTCAAATAAAGCTTGTACAAGCCACTACTAACTCACAGACAGCTCATTTTCCACGATCGATCCCCAAATTCTTAAACTCATATCGTACAAGGAAAAACACTTTCTTTCTAGGTATAGAATGGCAGTTAACAAAAATGGCTAATTTTATCTGGAAAAATTTAAGAGAACAGATCTAATTCTATAGAGGATGGTTGTAATGCAAAAGTTTAACTTATTTTGAATTAATATTAGTTAAATATAAGATTCATATTTTAGACCACATTTTTACAAACTGAGTAATATTTGACTTATTTAATAATTCTGTATACAAAAGAAGACAGATGACTGGAAAGTGAGTAGGCAAAATGAAAATTTATGTACAAAACATTGTTAGATTTATTTTAAGATCAAACATAAAAAAATCTTTTCTAAAGCAAATTTTCAGCTACTCTAAAGCAGAAGTATTGCAATCCCCTTGACTTATTGCATCCCTACATGAAAATTTGGTTTTGAGTCACCATATTGAAGAACAGAAGAAGCTTTTTACAATACTTTGGAGTGAGGTAACAATGTTTTATTGCCTGGAAAGATTCATATCATTCATTTATACATATTTTCAATGCTTTACCTTATTAATAAGGCTTGATGGAGCTTTCAAGTGTGTCAAGAACTGGGAAGGAATTGAAAATATAAGGAAATGAAAACCATTATTAGGCAGTCATTTTATTTTTCCTCCTTGCTATAGAAGATATCAGAGAAACATATTATTAAAACGACTTCTGTTCTATATTGGAAGGAAAAAGCTAAAAGTGGGTTTGTAATATAACATCTCCTTCTCTGGATACCTGAAGTGTGGTTGATTTCCACTAGACATCATTTGTAAATTATCTTTGGCATCTACTCATGAGAGTGTTTATGTAGGAATGTTTTATTAGAATACAAGGGTCTGATAAGGGTGCTTACTATAAATTATGGGTAATTTTCAGATGTATTAAATGCAGCTGACTGGAGAGTTGATGTTAGTAATATAAATTCTACAGAACAAATAGAATATAAAAATTAAAAAAATTCAAAACTAAAGAGTTTCCTCTGAGANGAATACAAGGGTCTGATAAGGGTGCTTACTATAAATTATGGGTAATTTTCAGATGTATTAAATGCAGCTGACTGGAGAGTTGATGTTAGTAATATAAATTCTACAGAACAAATAGAATATAAAAATTTAAAAAATTCAAAACTAAAGAGTTTGCTCTGAGATAACATTTAACTCATACTTTGTAAGCATTTCTCTGTTACTCCCAAAACAAAGTGCATTCCAGTAAGGAAAAGTCCTAGGCATGAATCTCTTCTATATAATGTAATAGTATGTTTTTTTTTTTTACTCCTTTGGTTTCTATAAGTTGTTTATATATTTGTAATAGTAATCCTTTTTCAGCTGAAAGTGTTTCAAATATCTTCTCCCAATCTGTACTCTAGTATTACTTTCTTTAACATATTTTTTATTAATAAAAGTTCTTTGTTTTAATATAATTCAATTAATCAAATTTAATGTATTTTTCAGTTATGATTAGCATTTTCCTTTATGACTCTATGATTCTATATTTTCTTCTAAGAGTTTTAAAGTTTCACTTTCTCCTCCTCTGACTTATTATTTTTGAAATATTCATATCTATTAAAAAGTTAAGAGACTAG
>SJYW01042957.1:0-12038 GCA_006410735.1 Raphicerus campestris
TCTTCTGAGGAAAGAGTATATATACTCTGCCCACAGTAGTATATATAATGGTCAACTGAGTTAAATTCACCCATTCCAGTCCGTTTTGATGCTTACTGACTAATAAAACCTGGTTTAATTGGATCCTAGCAAATGAAATACTTAGAATATGTACTCTAATCTAATGTAGGAAAGTCAAATTTTGAGAAGCAAAATTTGAATTAGGAGGAAAGAGAAAAACTGTCTTAGGGTCAGTTTAAGTTCAGCTCTAACTTTTCTTATAACTGATACATTTGAAGTTTCACAGTGTCATAGACAGTAGAAAGGGACATACATACTCACAATGCAATAAAGCACAAAGCTCTCAGGGAATGGCCTTGGGAGGACAGTGGGAATCACGGGACAGGCTCAGTCATTCAACGGATGTTGATTTCTTATTGGCACCTCTGAGAGATGTTTTCTTTTTTGCCTTCTAATTTAAGTGCAGACAAAATTCCTTTCTCTTTGTTTCCTCTTAGTAAAGCTGAGGCCAGGCAAAGAGTCTGATAAACATCACGGAAATCAAAAAGAGGGAAAACAGAGACAGTATATATTAATTGGTTTATTAAAGGAAGGTTTCTTCTTTTCAATCTGGTTAACTGCAGTCCTAGATCTCCAGGCCTACCCATTACTCATGAGACTCTCTAAAGCAGAGGTGACCAGCCTCTGGCACTGGTCTGTGACCTGTAATGAACCTGACTACACAGCAGAAGGTAAGTGATGGGCAAGTGAGGGAAGCATCATTGCTATCTATAATTGCTCCTCGTCACTCTCCCATCACCCCCAGATGGGACCACCTAGTTGCAGGAAAGCAAGCTTAGGGCTCCTACTGATTCTGTATTATGTCAGTTGTATAATTATTTCATTATATTTTACAATATATTAGTGATAGGAATAAAACAATCAATAAATATAACGCACTTGAGTCACCCCAAAACCATTCCCCTCACCCTGGTCTGTGGAAAAATTGTCTTCTGTGAGACCAGTCCTGGTGCCAAAAAGATTGGGGACCACCGACCTAAAGATAGATGAGACACTACCCGAAAAATTCTCCCTTTTCATCTATAGAACTTTCCTCCTATCCCAATTTCTACTAAGAGACTCTTCTTCCTCTAGTCAGATATGTCATGAAAGCTTTAATACATACCTATTTCCAGCATACAGTATTTTCTGCATGATTAATACTCACGTTTTATTCATACATACCAAAGAAGTATTTTCCATTGATTTAAAAACAAAATAGGCCTGAAGCTCTCCAAATCACAGATAGCACATATAGAGATTATGAAGCTATTTACTAAACCGGAAGAGCTGACTTTTAAAATGTTATCACTGTTAACAATTTTTAAATAAAAAAAATTCTCCTCTTCATCCTAAGTAAACTCTATATAATAGACATTTTGATTAGTCAAATATTTTCCATAATTGTCCTTGAATAAATATTTGTGTTAAATAAAGCATGTTCTTCAGACAGGAAAATCAAGTTATTTAACAATAATTAAATCATCACTCAAAAATCTCAACTGTAAAATAAAACATAACTATATTTGAATCATATTTCTGTAAATATAGATAAATGATAAGTAATAGATTTCTGCCTCCTGGTGGCCATTTACGGTTCTAAAGAAAAAATAGCCTGTGTCTCTTAAAACACAACAAGGAAATTTTGTTTTAGAATTTTGTTTAAAAGGCTACTGTTTCTGGAAAGCACTGGTAGGTCAGCTTGGTACCAAGAAGGGAAAAAGTCAGCAGTGGCAGCCAAGGACGTGAGTGCCTTCCAAGGGCACCGTGAAACATAGTTCTCCCCTTTTCACTCCACTGGCTTGTAAGTTATAAACATATGCACATAAACTCAGGTCCTCAGGAAACCAGTTTTGATCAAACTGAAATGTTTAGCTGGTAGTTCTAATACATTTATCACAACTATCTTCCCTTAAGCCTCACAGTCCTGTTACGGTATGGTTTGCCTTTAACCAAATGGAATAATCTTTATAGAGTATTCTTTATATGCATTTTCCTGCAGTAAGGTCTCTTGTGTCAATCAGATATGGCCACAGAAAGGTATGCTTCTTTGTTTGGTTAAGTTGCTTCACTTGGTAATAAAATAAAACCTTTGGGAAATATCAAGCATGCCTTGACAGGAACATAGCATTGCTTACTAAAACTATACATTAGAAATGCAGGAGGTTGGTCAAAATAAAAATTTACTGAGGTGATTTTTAAAACCAGGATTTATCAAAAGCTGAGTCAAATTCTGAAGTGTTTCCTCAGTAGAAATAATAGTGAAATATGTTGCATGTCATGTCACTAACATTTAACTAATAAATAACTTAAATATTCATAAGCTTATGATACAAAATGCTTTTTGAATAGAAGGAACATGTTTCAATTGACAATCTTAGCAGCTAAAATTAATCTGTAAAGTTCTGTAACTTTGAAATTGTTATATAAATTAACTCAAGACTAATTAGACTCCTAAATCATGATGTTTTGCAATATGAGGGTTTAGTTGGGAAAGAAAATATTTATAATTTATTCTATATATCTCACAGTATTCCTTTGATTAGTGCTGGTCTGCAAAAGGGAAAGAATAGAATGGATATCATTTTCAGAGTAAGTAATAAACACAATAAATTAACTGAATCCAAATCACTAAACTTACTTGTAGGTAAAATATTTTGTTAAACACTAGTGAAATTTGTTTGTCTTTTAAACTATTGTTTTGAAATATAAAAGGATTGCATTTCCTTTGAAGAATGTCCTCTTATACAGTTAAAGAAACAATGAATTCATGAGAAGAAATAATAAACTTGACATATAAGGACAACTTTCATTTATCATGACAGCTCTTTAGTATACTTTAATATACATTTTAGTTTTAGAGTCTGGGAGTATAGATGAGGGAGTTGGTAATGGTCAGGCAGGCTTGGCATGCTGCAGTCCATGGGGTTGCAAAGAGTTGGACATGACTGAGAGACTGAATTGAACTGACATTTTAATTTAAAAAATTTAATATAAATATTTAAACATATGTCAAGTAAGAAGTTGTATGATGAACTCCCATCTAGTCATTATCCAGCTTCAACATTATCAATTCTTGGGGAATTTGGTCTCATCTACATTCCCAGACTCTAAAATCCAATGGGATTACTTTGAGGAAGATTCAGACATCATATTGTCTTCATTTTAAATACTTCAGTTTGCATTTCTAAGAAAAAAATTGTTTTATATATTATTACTGTAGCATTATCACAACTAAAGAAAAAGAATAATGTCTTATTATCAAATTGTCATTATTCCACTTTACAATGATCTCATAAAATGACTCTATCATTAGTTTGAATCTGAATTCATAAAAGGTCCATATATTAGAATTTTGAGAAGTCTCTTAAAGTTTCTTTTTAATTATTTAGAATAGCTTTAAATTTGCAGATTGAGCTGACAGTACAGAGAGTCGCTGTCCAAAACCAGCACTGTTTCAAACCTAACATCTTACACTATTACAATTGTTGTTGTTATTTAGTCCATCAGTCATGACTGACTCTTTGAGACCCCATGGACTGCAGCATGCCAGGCTTCCCTGTCCTTCACCACCTCTCAGAGCTTGTTCAAACTCATGTCCATTGAGTCAGTGATGCCATCCAACAATCTCGTCTTCTGTTGGATCTTACACTATTATGGTACATTTGTTCAAATTAACAAATATTGATATATTNAAAGCTGAGGCCAGGCAAAGAGTCTGATAAACATCACGGAAATCAAAAAGAGGGAAAACAGAGACAATATAGATTAATTGGTTTATTAAAGGAAGGTTTCTTCTTTTCAATCTGGTTAACTGCAGTCCTAGATCTCCAGGCCTACCCATTACTCATGAGACCCTCTAAAGCAGAGGTGACCAGCCTCTGGCACTGGTCTGTGACCTGTAATGAACCTGACTACACAGCAGAAGGTAAGTGATGGGCAAGTGAGGGAAGCATCATTGCTATCTATAATTGCTCCCCGTCACTCTCCCATCACCCCCAGATGGGACCACCTAGTTGCAGGAAAGCAAGCTTAGGGCTCCCACTGATTCTGTATTATGTCAGTTGTATAATTATTTCATTATATTTTACAATATAATAGTGATAGGAATAAAACAATCAATAAATATAACGCACTTGAGTCACCCCAAAACCATTCCCCTCACCCTGGTCTGTGGAAAAATTGTCTTCTGTGAGACCAGTCCTGGTGCCAAAAAGATTGGGGACCACCGACCTAAAGATAGATGAGACACTACCCGAAAAATTCTCCCTTTTCATCTATAGAACTTTCCTCCTATCCCAATTTCTACTAAGAGACTCTTCTTCCTCTAGTCAGATATGTCATGAAAGCTTTAATACATACCTATTTCCAGCATACAGTATTTTCTGCATGATTAATACTCACGTTTTATTCATACATACCAAAGAAGTATTTTCCATTGATTTAAAAACAAAATAGGCCTGAAGCTCTCCAAATCACAGATAGCACATATAGAGATTATGAAGCTATTTACTAAACCGGAAGAGCTGACTTTTAAAATGTTATCACTGTTAACAATTTTTAAATAAAAAAAATTCTCCTCTTCATCCTAAGTAAACTCTATATAATAGACATTTTGATTAGTCAAATATTTTCCATAATTGTCCTTGAATAAATATTTGTGTTAAATAAAGCATGTTCTTCAGACAGGAAAATCAAGTTATTTAACAATAATTAAATCATCACTCAAAAATCTCAACTGTAAAATAAAACATAACTATATTTGAATCATATTTCTGTAAATATAGATAAATGATAAGTAATAGATTTCTGCCTCCTGGTGGCCATTTACGGTTCTAAAGAAAAAATAGCCTGTGTCTCTTAAAACACAACAAGGAAATTTTGTTTTAGAATTTTGTTTAAAAGGCTACTGTTTCTGGAAAGCACTGGTAGGTCAGCTTGGTACCAAGAAGGGAAAAAGTCAGCAGTGGCAGCCAAGGACGTGAGTGCCTTCCAAGGGCACCGTGAAACATAGTTCTCCCCTTTTCACTCCACTGGCTTGTAAGTTATAAACATATGCACATAAACTCAGGTCCTCAGGAAACCAGTTTTGATCAAACTGAAATGTTTAGCTGGTAGTTCTAATACATTTATCACAACTATCTTCCCTTAAGCCTCACAGTCCTGTTACGGTATGGTTTGCCTTTAACCAAATGGAATAATCTTTATAGAGTATTCTTTATATGCATTTTCCTGCAGTAAGGTCTCTTGTGTCAATCAGATATGGCCACAGAAAGGTATGCTTCTTTGTTTGGTTAAGTTGCTTCACTTGGTAATAAAATAAAACCTTTGGGAAATATCAAGCATGCCTTGACAGGAACATAGCATTGCTTACTAAAACTATACATTAGAAATGCAGGAGGTTGGTCAAAATAAAAATTTACTGAGGTGATTTTTAAAACCAGGATTTATCAAAAGCTGAGTCAAATTTTGAAGTGTTTCCTCAGTAGAAATAATAGTGAAATATGTTGCATGTCATGTCACTAACATTTAACTAATAAATAACTTAAATATTCATAAGCTTATGATACAAAATGCTTTTTGAATAGAAGGAACATGTTTCAATTGACAATCTTAGCAGCTAAAATTAATCTGTAAAGTTCTGTAACTTTGAAATTGTTATATAAATTAACTCAAGACTAATTAGACTCCTAAATCATGATGTTTTGCAATATGAGGGTTTAGTTGGGAAAGAAAATATTTATAATTTATTCTATATATCTCACAGTATTCCTTTGATTAGTGCTGGTCTGCAAAAGGGAAAGAATAGAATGGATATCATTTTCAGAGCAAGTAATAAACACAATAAATTAACTGAATCCAAATCACTAAACTTACTTGTAGGTAAAATATTTTGTTAAACACTAGTGAAATTTGTTTGTCTTTTAAACTATTGTTTTGAAATATAAAAGGATTGCATTTCCTTTGAAGAATGTCCTCTTATACAGTTAAAGAAACAATGAATTCATGAGAAGAAATAATAAACTTGACATATAAGGACAACTTTCATTTATCATGACAGCTCTTTAGTATACTTTAATATACATTTTAGTTTTAGAGTCTGGGAGTATAGATGAGGGAGTTGGTAATGGTCAGGCAGGCTTGGCATGCTGCAGTCCATGGGGTTGCAAAGAGTTGGACATGACTGAGAGACTGAATTGAACTGACATTTTAATTTAAAAAATTTAATATAAATATTTAAACATATGTCAAGTAAGAAGTTGTATGATGAACTCCCATCTAGTCATTATCCAGCTTCAACATTATCAATTCTTGGGGAATTTGGTCTCATCTACATTCCCAGACTCTAAAATCCAATGGGATTACTTTGAGGAAGATTCAGACATCATATTGTCTTCATTTTAAATACTTCAGTTTGCATTTCTAAGAAAAAAATTGTTTTATATATTATTACTGTAGCATTATCACAACTAAAGAAAAAGAATAATGTCTTATTATCAAATTGTCATTATTCCACTTTACAATGATCTCATAAAATGACTCTATCATTAGTTTGAATCTGAATTCATAAAAGGTCCATATATTAGAATTTTGAGAAGTCTCTTAAAGTTTCTTTTTAATTATTTAGAATAGCTTTAAATTTGCAGATTGAGCTGACAGTACAGAGAGTCGCTGTCCAAAACCAGCACTGTTTCAAACCTAACATCTTACACTATTACAATTGTTGTTGTTATTTAGTCCATCAGTCATGACTGACTCTTTGAGACCCCATGGACTGCAGCATGCCAGGCTTCCCTGTCCTTCACCACCTCTCAGAGCTTGTTCAAACTCATGTCCATTGAGTCAGTGATGCCATCCAACAATCTCGTCTTCTGTTGGATCTTACACTATTATGGTACATTTGTTCAAATTAACAAATATTGATATATTTTTAAGGACTAAAATTTATATATTATTCAGATTTCCTGGTTTTTACCTAATGTCATTTCTCTACTCTGGGATTTTATTCAGGATATCACATTATGTATCAGTTCAGTTCGGTTTAGTTCATTCGCTCAGTCGTGTCCGACTCTTTGTGACCCCATGAATCACAGCACGCCAGGCCTCCCTGTCCATCACCAACTCCCAGAATTCACTCAGACTCACGTTCATCGAGTCAGTGATGCCATCCAGCCATATCATCCTCTGTCGTCCCCTTCTCCTTCTGTCCCCAATCCCTCCCAGCATCAGAGTCTTTCCCAATGAGTCAACTCTTTGCATGAGGTGGCCAAAGAACTGGAGTTTCAGTTTTAGCATCATTCCTTCTAAAGAAATCCTAGGGTTGATCTCCTTCAGAATGGACTGATTGGATCTCCTTGCAGTCCAAAGAACCCTCAAGAGTCTTCTCCAACACCAAAGTTCAAAAGCATCAATTCTTTGGCGCTCAGCCTTCTTCACAGTCCAATTCTCACATCCATACATGACCACAGGAAAAACCATAGCCTTGACTAGACGGACCTTAGTCAGCAAAGTATTGTCTCTGCTTTTGAATATACTATCTAGGTTGGTCATAACTTTTCTTCCAAGGAGTAAGCGTCTTCTAATTTCATGGCTGTAGTCACCATCTGTAGTGATTTTGGAGCCCCCCAGAATGAAGTCTGACACTGTTTCCACTGTTTCCCCATCTATATAACGTTATGCATTTGTAAAAACAGGTAGAACTTTACAACCCAAAGACTGAGGTTTAATGTATGCAAATTTAAAAAATTATTACAAATTTAGAAGACTACAGTGGCAATGTGCACATTAGCACCCAGATCTTAGTTTCTAATCCTCTTCTCCCATAAAACAGCCAGGGATTCTTGGAGAAATGAAAGATTTTTGAAACAGGGCAAGAAATGCACAAACTATCCATAAAACATCTTGAAATTCCAGAAAGGAAGAAAGCTCTCAAAAAAACTCCACATTGGGAAAATAGGTCAAAGATGCACAGGAGGCAATAGAGAGAATCCCCGGTGACCAAAGCTGGAAACTACTTGAGTAACAAACAAAACAGTTTGGTTTTGCATTATTTATTATATGTAGGGCTTCCTAGGTGGCTCAAAGGTAAAGAACCTGCATGCCAATGAAGGAGACCCTGGCTTGATCCCTGGGTCAGGAAGACCCCCAGAAAGAGGAAATGGCTACTCACTTCAGTATTCTTGCCTGGAGAAACCCATGGACAGAGGAACCTGGCAGACTACAATCTATATGTTATACAGTCCATAGCTGCAAAGCATTGGACACATCTGAGCGCCCACACATGCATGCATTACATATTAAATTATTTAGACTATAACCCAAAATATAAGATAAATATATATGACCTATGAATATGGAATAAATAAATGCATGGGGGAAAAGAGACAAATCTCCATGCAGAATCCCTAGAGGAGTGGATATATCACTCTCCACTCCTTCGCGTGGGCTTGTACATGATGATCACCCATCTTCTTTCTAAATATCACACATCTACTTTCTAAAGGGTACTGCATAGAGATGGGAAAGAATAAGAATAACTTTTCAAAGGAGAAACCTGACAGAAAGAACTTCTGCCTGGAAATCAAAGTTGACATCAACATCACATCAAATCTGTGGCACATGTTGATACGATGTGATGAAAATGGCACTTCACCTTTATGATCTTCTCTCTCAAAACCCAGAATATGAGTCTAACCCCGAGAAAAACGTCAGAGACAAATTTCAACTAAGGGATATTGTACAAAATACCTGACCAGTACTCATTAAAATTAAGTCATTTAAAAGAAGGATAAGTCTAAAAAACTGCCCAAAGCTAGAAGTGCCTCATTAGATCTGATAATATGTATACATAATGCTGAGCGCCAAAGAATTGATGCTTTTGAACTGTGGTGTTGGAGAATACTCTTGAGAGTTCTTTGGACTGCAAGGAGATCTAACCAGTCCATTCTGAAGATCAACCCTAGGATTTCTTTGGAAGGAATGATGCTTAAGTTGGTAGACACCTAAAAGCATAATCACTAGATTATATAAACACTACATTTAGCTTTGTAAGAAATTGCNTCCATTCTGAAGGAGATCAACCCTAGGATTTCTTTGGAAGGAATGATGCTTAAGTTGGTAGACACCTAAAAGCATAATCACTAGATTATATAAACACTACATTTAGCTTTGTAAGAAATTGCCAAACTATCTTTCAAAAGGGTTGTAACATTTTGTCTTCCCATCAGAAATGAATGAGAGTCCTCATCAGCATTTGGTATTATAAGTTTTTTGGAATGCTGTCATTCTAATAGGTATGTAGTACTTTCTCAGCTTCCTTATAAGTTGCAATTCCCTAATGACCAACAATTCTGAGTACCTATTATATGCTAATTTAACATCTGGATGTCTTCCATTGTGAGGTATCTATTCAGATTTATTGCCCACTTTCTAGTTGGGTTGTTTGTTCTCTATTTTTTGTTTTCAAGACTCCTTTCTATATTTGGGACAGAAGTCCTTTGTAAGATAGGTGTTTTGCAAATATTTTCCCCAATATGTGGCTTCTTTTCCTTTTTTAAACAGGGTCTTTCAAGGAGCAGAAATTTTTATTTTTAATAAAGTCTAAATTATGTATAACTGAACATTTATAATTATTTTCTCCCTTAAATATTGTCATTCATTTCTTTTATTCATATTCTAAATTTATTCATATCTAAAATTGTTGCTATTATCACTTGAAGCAGTTATCATTAAAAATAAGAAATATAAAATAATTCTTAAAAGAATATAAGTAAAAGATAATATAAATACATTTACTTATTAAATAAATAAAAATAAGTAAAAGGAAATAAATCTTATTAAGAATAAGAAAAGTAAAAGCTTTTGTTTTACTATCACTTATTCCTTCTCTTCCTCATGTTTTTCCTTTCTTTATGTAGATCTAAGTTTTTGTCCTTTATCATTTTCCTTCCCTCTGAATTACTTCAGCTACTGTTTTTTTGAGAAAGTCTTTATTTGTCATTGATTTTTTGAAGGATAATTTCATTAGATGTATAATTCTATGTTAGTATTTATTTTTCTAATACTTAAAATATCTTTCAGGGTGTTTATTCTGAAAAACTAAAAATCCCATTTCAAGCTCTAAAGAATATTGGTGTTTCAATTTCACAAGATATAAATAATAATGAATTACAATGTAATATTTGATAAAGTCCTCCTTGAAAATAAGCCATAGAGGAGAGGCTGTTTCATGGCTTTCCTGAAGTAGTCCCTCACTGTGACCTAAAAAGCTTGGACTGGGAATGAAATTAAATACTCAATATGCAACAGACTCAAACCAAGTTACTCAATTTCCCATTAAAAAAAAATACCTTCTCAGAGTTATGATTTGTCTTTAAATTCTCAGCACTGAGAGAACAATATAAGAAATCACCCACAAGAAAAAATATTTTTCATCTTTTACGCCAAATCACAAATGAATACATTGGGCAATGTTCCTTGTACACAGGCCCTCTGAATAAGTTCCTCTGAAAGTTAATATGAGGTCAGAAAGAATGCATTTTCTCAACATATTAAATACAATATTTCCTTCCTGGAAAGCTAGCCTGAGACATAAGTGAAACATAGAAAATCTGAATAAAATCAAACAAAAACGACAAAGTAGAGATTCAGGTAAAACCAAATAGAATGGTGAAATTGGAAGGACTGCTCTGACCACCAATACCCGTGACTCCAACACTCAAACGACTTCTTTCCCTACTAGGATTCTCAAGTACACAATTCCACTTAGTATCATTGACTTTAACCCTAACCTCCCGAATATAAACTGTTTGACACCTCCTGTGTGCTGTGAACAAAGAATGTCACCGGCCATTTCAGTAAACTGAGAATAATCAAGCCATCAACCCAGTTGCCCCCTGTGGCTCACCCTGGGGGGAATTCAGAATGGAGAAAAACAGGCTGCCTGCCACCAAGCCATCCGCCTCTGAAGCCACTCCCAGAGGTGCACCCTGAGGGGATTCAGGATGGAGAAAAACAGGGACCTGGCCCTAGAAAGTTAAGGTGCGTACCAGAAGATTAATTTCAGTAAACTCAGACTCTTGCATCTCACCATACACAGAAAAGCACTAAATTCATTAACTTGATATATATGGTTTTCTTTAATTAGTGGTAATCGTTTCTTTAATGCTTTAATTGGTGGAAAATTGCTTTACAATGTTGTGTTGGTTTTCTGCTGTACAACAATGCAAATCAGTCATAGTTATATATATAGCCCCTCCTTCTGCAGCCTCCCTCCTCCCCGCCATCCCACTCTGGGTCGTCACCAGGTTGGGCTCCCTGTGTTATACAGCAACTTACACTAGCTATCTATTTTACACGGGATGGTGTACATACGTCAACGCCACTTTCTCAATTCATTCCACCCTCTCCTTCCCTTGCTGTGTCCACAAGTTTGTTCTCTACTAGGTTCACCGGTGCCATTTTTCTAGATTCCATATGTATATGCATTAATATAGGATACTTGTTTTTCTCTTTCTGACATACTTCATCCTATATAAGAGGCCCAAGGTTCATCTAACTCACTACAACTAACTCAAACCCCNCATAGTTATATATATAGCCCCTCCTTCTGCAGCCTCCCTCCTCCCGCCATCCCACTCCTCTGGCTCGTCACCAGGTTGGGCTCCCTGTGTTATACAGCAACTTCCACTAGCTATCTATTTTACACGTGATGGTGTACATATGTCAACGCCACTTTCTCAATTCATTCCACCCTCTCCTTCCCTTGCTGTGTCCACAAGTTTGTTCTCTACTAGGTTCGCCGGTGCCATTTTTCTAGATTCCATATGTATATGCATTAATATAGGATACTTGTTTTTCTCTTTCTGACATACTTCATCCTATATAAGAGGCCCAAGGTTCATCTAACTCACTACAACTAACTCAAACCCCTTCCTTTTTATGGCTGAGTAATAGTCTATTGTATATGTGTGCTATGTCTTCTTCATCCATTCATGTGT
>SJYW01042960.1:7355-26786 GCA_006410735.1 Raphicerus campestris
AAAATGGGATGCTGGCAGGAGCAGCCCAGAAGGGATTCCTGCCTGGAGGCTGGATTCCTGGCTGGCCTCGGGGCAGGCAAGGCCCAGCTTTGAACCTCAGGCAAGAGGCACCTGTAGCCTCTGAGTCTCCGTCTGAACTGCGTTGTCTCCCCAGGGCCACTGGGGGCGGCCGTGCCTACGTCTAAACCCACGCAGGTGCTCCAGGGAGGATTCCTGTGCTCCTGTTGTCTTGGAGCCTGCCAAGGCCACGTGTTTCTGGCCTTCACACGGTCCAGCTGTTCCAAGCAAAGCCCAGGGGGAGTCTGGGCAGCTGGGCTTATGGAGGTTATGCTGTGGGGAATCTGGATGTTCACATCCTTGCTTCTTCTTGGTAGACCTTGCTCGTGAGTGGGGGGATTGGAGGCAGTGGAAATATAACAAGAGGCAACAGATGGAGCCTCTGGAAGAGATGGACCAACCTGGTGCCTAGGCCCACTGAATCTGTTGTCTGGACTCTTTTGGGGTCATAGCTGGTGCCTTCCAATGTGTCATAACATGGTCAGAAGGACTGGTGTGTGGGGGTGGTCGTTAAACACTGTCTCAGGCATAGGAGTTGGATAGACTTGAGTCTGAATTGGGCTGCAGGAACTTGGGCAGATTTCTCAACCTGTCTAAGCCTCAGTTTCCTCATCTGTAAAATGGAGGTGTTTCCATAGACTGGACCAGAAGACAGGGAGGCTGGGAGGAGCCCTGTGTCATGGGTATAGTGAGGACTAAATAAGATAAAGCATGTAAAAGCCATGTGGTGGGCCTGGGACTGCTACCTGCCCAGTAAGTGGCACCTGTGCCCCCGTGAGACATGACAGAGGTCAGACCTTGTCTTTTGGGTCTGGGACCCTCCTAGGGAGCCCACCATGTGGTGAAGGAGAAGCAGAGGCCTCATCTCCCATTACAGAGCCCCTGCTGCAGTTGTGTCTAAACAGAAACTGCAGAGAGAGCCCAGGGCGCTGAAGAGTTTTTCCATGGAACTGTGGCGGGTAACAGAAAGGAACTGTTCTTGTACCGCTCAACTTATGATTAAAAACCCAGTGTCCTTCCTCTGTGGAACATGGTGGTTTTGTAACCCCTAATTAGTTCCTGAAACATCTTTGCAAGTTTAGCAGCTGAGAGCTCCCAGGTAAGGAACCCAGGGGGTGGGATGGCAAAGGGACCCGCCCCAAGGCTGAGGGAGCACCGCTCCACACGCCCTGGATGCTGGGGAGCACCTCCGCTCTCTCCTGGCTGAGGTTGGACAGTGTTTGCTGTCTAGTCCAGGTTTTGCTTAAGCAGAGGTCAGCGTGGAGCCCAGGAACTGTACTGACTGATGGACGGATGGATGGATACGGGGCTGGGACGGAGAGGGGAAGGAGATGCATTTGTTCATAGATTGTGACAGGGCAGTGGTACTTCCTCTCAAGAGGTATACAGAGCATCTGTAAGTCTTTCCTTTCAGTTCCACAGGTCACTGGCCACCTTTGGCCCAGAGTGGTTTGTGGTGATGCCAGTAAAATCAGCTTGTGACAGGTCCCCAGCTGACTGGGAGAAACCTCTGAGACTTTGTCTTGATTTTGGTAGGAAACCCTCACTGTAATGCTTGGTGTGTTGATTACACACTTGGCCTTTTAGATAATGCCCAGAGGGACCCTGAGACCTTGCTTCCAAAGGTACTGTCTGTTGAGCAGCAAGAAGGAATTGCATAGGCCAATAGGTGATTTCACTAACTTTCTCTCCCCGTCCCTGTCTGCCACCGCCTCCTGGTCTCCCCCAACCCAACTCCAGCACCCAGTGTCAGGTTCAGCACTCTGAAGCAGTATTTGGGAAATTCATGCCAGGCCAGCAGTGAGAGCAGCCTGAAGCTTTTAGATATTTCTCAGGTCAAAGGCTTAAAGGGAAGTTCTGAGCAGATTGCTTCATCTGTTCCAAGCGTGTTTCTCCCTTGAGAGTCAAGGGCTGGCATGTCTACATCTCGAGTGATGGGGGAAAGGAGCTCTCACAGCCTGCATGGCAAGGGGTGTTCCTGAGCCTTGGGGTGGGGGGTCACAGCACAGAGGTTTGCCTCTCTTCTGTTCTGCCTCTGGGCTAGCCTGCAGGCGGCCCGGCCTCATTGCGTGACCACCACGGCATGTTTTTGCAGTTCAGTTTTAGGAAATCACTCTTAGTTCATGCTGATTGCGTAACTCCTGGAGGTTCCTTCTTCGACAGAATTGTGCTGCTCTGCTTCCTCCAGGGCTGTAACATGCAGATGCAGAAGGGCATCTGCTGGCCGGGGTGGCTTTGGAAGTATGCGACCCCTGTGGTCCCAGAGCCTTCTGCTCAGGTGGGCCCTGGGCTTAGGGGCTCATGCCCACACAGTCGCAGTCTGGACATGCTTAATGGTTTTTCTTTCACATTATAAATGTGAAAGGAAAACGAAGGTTAATGGGACAGTGGGGTGTGTACAGGGCCCTGGGGCCTTGGCTCCTGTGATCCCACCTACTGCCACCTCCCTGCCTCCCCTGGGTAGGTTCTCGCTCCTGCCGCCTGGGACCTGGACACCAGAAAGGCTGGAGTGAGGTGTGTGCCCCTCCTGGGCAGGGCATGGTGGCAGCTGCCCAGCTGAGGCTGGTAGCCCAGCTGCATCTCTGCAGAAGACAGGCATGGGCGAGCCTTTCCTCTCCCCTTATCCACATACCCCGGGTAAATGTTGCAACACCCTCAAGGTCACCTGCCCACCGTGAGTTGGGGCGACTGGTTTCTGGGAAGAAGAAGCCTCTGACTGGCTTCCCTGCCCCCAGCCGGGTTGCTCACATCTCTACATCCGTCCCCCTGCTGGCGGACCTAGCTGTCCAGGATCCTGTGTGTGCTTGGGTACTGTTGCTGGGGCCCAGGGTGTCTCTGGGGAGCTGGGCTGACCCTGAAAGTCTCTTCACACCCTAGAGAGAACAAGACCAGAGAGAGCATGTAACAAATATCGTGACAGGCTCAACAGCATGTACATACTTAAAGCCACCAAACTGTGCGCTTAAAGAGTGAAGATAGTAACGTCTATGTATATTTTATCACAATAAAATATGTCTATAAAGTGTTTTGCGATTCCCTGTTGGCTCAGACACGGTAAAATGTCTGCCTGCAATGTGGGAGACCCGGGTTCTATCCCTGGGTTGGGAAGATCCCCTGTAGAAGGAAATGGCAACACACTCCAGTATTCTTGCCTAGAAAATTCCATGGATGGAGGAGCCTGGTGGGCTACAGTCCATGGGGTCACAAAGAGTCAGACACGACTGAGTGACTTCACAACGACAATAAGGTGTTTTGAAACAATAAACATCATGACAAGTGGAGAGAGAGACTAGGAAAGAAAAAGCTTGAGATTTTAGTAATGCTAATAGGCACTCTTTTCCTGCTTTTTGCGCAAAGGGTCCCACCTATTCATTTTGTACTGAGCTTCCCCGGTGGCTCAAGATGGTGACGAATCTGCCTGCAATGTGGGAGACCAGGGTTTTATCCCTGGGTCAGGAAGATCCCCCAGAGAAGGGAATGGCAACCCACTTGCCTGGAGAATCCTCATGGACAGAGGAGCCTGGCGGTCTACAATCCATGGGGTGGCAAAGAGTTGGACACAATTTAGTGACTAAACCACCACCACTCTGTATTATGTTGCTACCACTGCCTGTTGGCCACTTTGTAAAACTATCAACTGTTCCCTTGAGAAGGACGCATCCTTGAAGCCTGAGAAGTCGGCTGCTGGGCAGACTCTCACCTATCTTCTTTTCTTCCTCTTCACAGGTATTTTCTTGGCCGTGTGCCAGGCCCTGGAGAACAGCACATCCGCCCTGAGTGGTGAGTCCCATCCCGTCCCGTCCTTGTGGGGTGGTGTATGGAGATCGGATGGGAGCAGCCCCAGGCTGCCTTGTGGAGCCTCTGCTACAAGCGTCCCCCGGGGCTCCTGCCTGTTGAGCTCCCAGATATCTGCCTCCTGCACATTGTCCCAGGGCCCAGGGAGTTCTCCTGGGATCCCGGTCTTGACCGCAGATCCCTGCTCGCCAAGGGTGCGCCCTCTCCCAGCTCTGATCCCGGCACAGTCCCTGTGGGCAAGGGTGCTGGCAAGCTGAGCCTCATAATCCATCTAAAGAAGAACCCAGATTCCTAAACCCTCTTGTCTCCTTCTGCCTGGGAACCTCTGTTTAGTTATTAATATTTTCCAGTTTCTCCTTGGACATTTGTAGTCGCATTTCCTTTGTTGCATTTGTGAGATCCTGGGTCAACAGATTGGAAAGATGGGAAACGTTGTCGGCAAACTACTCATGGGCAGAAGCTCACAAAAGCATCCCCTGTGATGTTTGCGCACGGCTCTTAGCATTTGTCCGTGTGCACTAATATTTTTATACAATTAGTCATGGTGAGGAAGTGATTTGGGTGCCTGCTTTTTAAATTCAGGGTTTGGAGTTGTGCTTTTTTTCTATGTGGCTAGAATGTCTTGAAATGTATCCTTTTAAAATGTCATAATGTTTCATTCAAGTGGACACGTGTTACAGTTAGGTTTTTCCCGTGGGATATTTTTGTTTTCAGTTTAAATTTATAATGCTCCCTCTTGATGCCTAGAAACTATTTTCTTCTTTTGGATTCTTTCCTTGGGCCATAGCTCTAGGAGCAAGAGTATGTATATTTACGACCCTCGTAACAAATTGCTAAGTAGCTTTCCAAATGAATTGAGCCAGTTTTTATGTCTACAGTGTACCAGCCTGCCAGTTTCTCTGTTCACTCGTTGACATAATGTTCCCCTCTGTTACTGCAGGGGCCCCAGCTGAGTCTCCCAAGCTGTTTCAGGGAGGTGCCAGGGCAGGAGGTGGTGCTCTGTATTCATACATCCTCAAACCACCACACACTGTTCCTGGTGCTTAGCTCTTCTCCAAAGCTTTCCGTCCAAACATGGCAGATGGCGCTGCTATCCCCATTGGATACCAGTGCTTCTGCACCCCCACAGCCTCCGCCTGTAGCTGTTACCCTTGCTGCACGTGAGCCCTTAAGGTGTCTGAGCCACTTGGTGACCCATGATGCCACGGAAGAAACTGCCTCTTGTCCTCTGTGTTATACTTCATTGGGACTGGGGGTGGAACCGCCCGCCCATTCCAAAGCAGTGCTTTGGCAGTCCAGGGTCTACTTGAGTCTCCATCAAGTAGTTCTTTCACTTTTTAACTACTTCCCCCATCACAAAGGGCTCAGATGTGCATATACAGGAAGGAAGGGATAGCTTTGTGACCATGCTATTTTCACCATTGACCCAGCCGTCATCCTGGGATGCATTTACCCTCCAGGTGCACCCCCAGCCCATCGTGGTCCTCGCTGTAGGACCTGGTGGGCTAACAGCCGACTTCTCCTCTGAGTCACTTGTAGGTGACAGTTTGTGGTGATGGCAGAGCCGATGCTACCCTCAGGGAGACAGTTGTCTTACCCCCTATTCCCATTCCATCCATTCACACAGGAAAGGCCTAGGGGCTGTTGTACCTGAGCCCGTCCCCTTAGGGGCCTGGCATGGCTCCTGCCGAGGCCCTTTGGGGTTTCCCAGGCTCTTCTGGGGAGACGTGGGAAACCTGTGACATTTATCCAGAAAATGACTATGCTTGCTACGGTCATGATCGACCTCTGTTCCATGTTTCTTTTCTGGGCTTGCTTCTGTGAGACGGTCTCAGGCTGATATCAGACATACTCTCCATGACGACTTAGGTTCAGAAGACAGTAGGTGTGGCCTGTCCTTTTGCACTCGACCCTGTAACTGGCTGAGTGCTGCTCTGTGGCCCAGGGTGGTGGGAGAGAGCTGGGGTAGGGCCATACCTTCTAGTGTCTAGGGGGCATTGAGATCTTAGGGTTGGTTGGTAACATGTTGGAGCAGGGAGAGGGGGGCTGCCAGTCTGGCCTCTTGCACTGCTCTCTGCCCTGCCCTGCTGGACCAAGATATGAATCCAGAGAGGGCTGGGCTAGTTAGCAGACAAGTCCACACGGTGATGACCATGTCAGAGCCACTTGTCCAGGACCCAGGGCTTTGTGACTAAATCAGGCTTGTTTGCTCAACGTTCTTTCTCTTTAGGGTGACCTTCCCATCTCCTGGAAGACTCTCCAGGTCCTTGTAGGCCTTGCCCACCCCACCCCAACTCTGTCCTCTCTGGACATGGCTGAAATCTTGTTGTGGGTACAGCTCAAACCGGAGACCCCACCAGCCACACTCATTACTACTAGCATTAAAATATATGTGTGTTTAACTCTTGGCTAATTCAGCAAGCAAAACTGTTTGTTAATGTTTATAATAGAAATCTTCATACATAGAAAAGGAGAAATAATAGCAATATCAATCCCCATGTATCCATCACCCAACTTCAACAACTAGCATCTGTCTGCCATTTTTCTTTCATCTATTTTCTCACCTTTTTGAGTTTGCTATTTGTTGGTATAGTTTAAAACATAATCCATTTCTCTTTTGACTATTACTTGTATCTAACAGATAAGAACTTTTAAAATGAAACCATAGTTCAGTTACACCAACAAAAGCAATAGTAATTCTTTTTTATTAGATTCTTAAATATGGAGGGTAGATGACACTGAATTCAAATTTCTGGCATTTTAGTTAATTCACATTGCCTTTGATGTGTTCATATTTTGCTTTCTAGTTATATTTCCTTTCAGGTCAACACTGCTTTCATAAAATGTGCTCATTTATATACTGGGTGACTGACTTTCACATCTGAGTCCCTCCTAACCCTTATGCTCAGTAAATGAGTCCCATAAGTGGGCTCATTTACTGAAACTATCTAGGTGTGAAGATGAGTAATTTTAGGATAGAAACTATGAGAGCTTCACCCATGGTTTAAATATGCGGATCTCTTCACTCTGAGAGTTAATTGCAATGAGAAATAGTAATGAACACAAGAAGGTTTTGGTACATTCCTGATTGATGGTGCTGAAACAAAGGACTGCAGACTTACTCAGAATTAAGCTCTAACATTTTGATGAAGCAGAATAGACAGAAAATTGCAAACTCCACTTGTCAATCAAAAGTGGACTATGAGCTTGAAGGAACAGGGGCTGATCCCATGTGGCATTCTTGTGCTTTCCCCCCACAAAAGTTCCGTGGCCTCATGGCTTCATAGTTGCTCTTGGCTTTTTGTTTGAGGTTTCATTGGTTTCTTTCAATCCTCCTTTTTATAAACCCCCAAACGTGGAGGGTAAATGATGCCAGAGGCATGGAAACTAGCATTATTATCATCAGAAATGCTTCTGAGACATTTGCTTCAGGTGGAGCATTGGAGGGATACATGCCTTAGGCTGGAGGTTGGGAGCCCTGCGTGTTAGACCAATCTGGTCTCAGTTCTGCTGTGTCCTCAGGCAAGTTATTCATCTGGTTCCTTTTGGATGTTGGCCTTGACTTAGGAATAACCTGTGAAGTTTTTCACATGACCACGGTGATGGATTGATGGAGACTGCTTAGAAAGCTTTGATGAGAATTTCAAAAGCAGCCTTCAAATTATCAGTTCAGTTCAGTCGCTCAGTCATGTCTGATTCTTTGTGACCCCATGGACTGCAATACACAAGGCTTCCCTGTCCATTACCAACTCCCAGAGCTTACTCAAACACATGTCCATTGAGTTGGTGATCCTATCCAACCATCTCATCCGCTGTTGTCCCCTTCTCCTCCTGCCTTCAGTCTTTCCCAGCATCAGGGTCTTTTCCAGTGAATCAGTTCTTTGCATCAGGTGGCCAAAGTATTGCAGTTTCAGCTTCAGTATTAGTCCTTACAATGAATATTCAGGACTGATTTCCTTTAGGATTGACTAGTTGGCTCTCCTTGCAGTCCAAGGGACTCTCAAGAGTCTTCCCCAACACCACAGTTCAAAAGCATCAATTCTTTGGTGCTCAGCTTTCTTTATAGTCCAACTCTCACATCCATACGTGACTACTGGAAAAACCATAGCTTTGACTAGACAGACCTTTGTTGGCAAAGCAATGTTAGGAATGTACAGCAGTGGTCAAACCTGCCATGATCCTCAGATACACAGGTGGTAGTGTGAGTGCCATGTGTCTCATTCTCTCGGAGCCAGATGCTATTTTACATTCAGGTTCTAATATTATGGGCTTTTCAGGTGGCGCAGTGGTAAAAAAAAATAATCCACCTGCCAATGTAGGAGACACAAGAAACTTGTGTTCAGTCCCTGGATTGGGAAGATCCTCTGGAGTAGGAAATGGGAACCTACTCCAGTACTCTCACCTGGAAAATTCCATGGACAGAGGAGTTTGGTGAGCCTCAGTCCATGGGGTTGCAGAGAGTCAGATGTGACTGAATAACTGAGTGTGTGTGCACGCATGCGCGCGCACGCANGGATTGATGGAGACTGCTTAGAAAGCTTTGATGAGAATTTCAAAAGCAGCCTTCAAATTATCAGTTCAGTTCAGTCGCTCAGTCATGTCTGATTCTTTGTGACCCCATGGACTGCAATACACAAGGCTTCCCTGTCCATTACCAACTCCCAGAGCTTACTCAAACACATGTCCATTGAGTTGGTGATCCTATCCAACCATCTCATCCGCTGTTGTCCCCTTCTCCTCCTGCCTTCAGTCTTTCCCAGCATCAGGGTCTTTTCCAGTGAATCAGTTCTTTGCATCAGGTGGCCAAAGTATTGCAGTTTCAGCTTCAGTATTAGTCCTTACAATGAATATTCAGGACTGATTTCCTTTAGGATTGACTAGTTGGCTCTCCTTGCACTCCAAGGGACTCTCAAGAGTCTTCCCCAACACCACAGTTCAAAAGCATCAATTCTTTGGTGCTCAGCTTTCTTTATAGTCCAACTCTCACATCCATACGTGACTACTGGAAAAACCATAGCTTTGACTAGACAGACCTTTGTTGGCAAAGCAATGTTAGGAATGTACAGCAGTGGTCAAACCTGCCATGATCCTCAGATACACAGGTGGTAGTGTGAGTGCCATGTGTCTCATTCTCTCGGAGCCAGATGCTATTTTACATTCAGGTTCTAATATTATGGGCTTTTCAGGTGGCGCAGTGGTAAAAAAAAATAATCCACCTGCCAATGTAGGAGACACAAGAAACTTGTGTTCAGTCCCTGGATTGGGAAGATCCTCTGGAGTAGGAAATGGGAACCTACTCCAGTACTCTCACCTGGAAAATTCCATGGACAGAGGAGTTTGGTGAGCCTCAGTCCATGGGGTTGCAGAGAGTCAGATGTGACTGAATAACTGAGTGTGTGTGCACGCATGCGCGCGCACGCGCACACACACACACACACACACACACACACACACACACACAAACACACACACAGGCTACATTGTAGTTGTTGGACAACTTCTTTGTCCTGGTCTCCATCACAAAGGTGACCCCATGGTGAGAGCCTCTCAGTGACAGACGGCAACCACAGCTGACTGCTTAGTGTGATTTAGAAAATCATTGCTCTAAGAAGTCAGTAGTCTGCGGGCCAGGACAGAAAATTTGTGTCTGGTTGCTTGTCAGTTTGTAAAGCTTGCAGAGAAACATTAGCTGGAGGCGAGGTGAGGATGGCAGCACCTGCAGCTTAGAACCTCATACCCTTCATGAGGAAAGGGTCACGGCCTATCTTCAAAGACACCTTTTAATGCCCCTGACTGGGGACAGAATGCACCCTGGTTAAGTTGTTGGGTGGCTGCTTACTTAACCCTGTGCAATGTTGCCTCGTTCCCAGGCTGCCCATCTGGTTCTCATATTTTCATGAGACTCATTCTAATGATCCAGGGGTGTGGTGAGGGCCTTGCTCAGACACCTGGGAGCCAAGCTCCTTCTGTTCTTTGCCTAATTCCTGGGTGATTCAGGGTGGTTCTTTAAACCTCTGAATTTCTACTCCTTCCTCTAGCCGGTGTCTATTGACACCCATTTGGAACCAGGCAATGTTGGAAACCTTACTTAATTTAGCATCTGGGAGACTTTTCAAAGGCGATGATGAAAGACCATGGAACATTCATGGTGGTGTCGTTCAGAGGGATGGTCCCTCTTATCAGCTTGCATGGGGAGACCGTGGTCGGATTTGGTGGGGGCTTTGGGTATAACAGTTAAGAAGGGTAAGTTTGGGCTGGAGGTGTGGAGGGAGGGCAAATCAGATTATAGGGAGCAGTCTTTGAAGACAGTACTTTGTTTGGAAAACAGGTAGAACATGGGTCAGCCAGCAAGCCAGGGATCTGGTTATTGCTCACCTTGCCTAACAAAAGCTTTTCAGAACTGCAGCCTGCTTCCCCGTTCCATTGTCTGGAGTTTTCCCACGTGGGGCTGAAGTCATTCTAAAATTAGAACGCTCACGTGTTCTACCCAGGTACAAGGTTCACGGTTCCAAATATGTGTCTGTGTAGCACAAGAGACTTGGTATGACTTCGTTAGGGGCTAAAAACACAGACAGCCAGTGCAGGGACTAGCTCACTGTAGAGGACGCTTAGAGGAGCATGGAGCCTCAGGAGGGAAGGAGGGTGTGTTTCTCCTTTCCTGTCTAGGATTTCTGCTTGTCACACAATTCCTCATTTTACCTTCTACTTTTTGCAGAGGAAACTGTGCCGGGTCAGAAGGCAGGTTGCTCAGAGTAGTAGACACACCACAGAATGTGGAATCTAGGAACATAATTCTGACTCACTAGCTGGGTGACATCTGTAATGCTCTTAACCCCAGATCCCCCCTGGATAAAGTTAAGGACTTGGAGTAAGGCAGTGTCTTTTCAAACCGTGAGTCACAAAATCACTCTAGTGGGTCACAACCAGCATTTTTAAAAAATGAGATTGAAGAACTTAGACTAGAGAATTTCAGAGTGTATTGCATGAAGGAAAGTCAGATAATGTCTCATGATACTCTTGGTTACTCATGGATTTATATGTTGGTATTCTGCATTTGTTTACTTGTATAAGCTGCACCCATATTGCATCCTTTATAATTTCCATATTTGGTTTCTTCAGTGTAAGAATTCAGACACTTGCAGAGTAAGTGCCTTAAAACTTCCAAGACCTCTCCCTTCCCCTCCACACCTAGTCTTTCATAGCTATCTTGTTCACCCTAAATTGACAGCAATACTTTTCACCATTATCAAGTGTTTCCAAAACACTGCACTTGTAATAAAAAACAACAGCTCTTTCCTTATGCATAGATATTTCATTAGTATATGTAATATGTACTTATATAAATACAGTAATGAGTGTGATTGACATGAGCAGGTTTGGGAACAAACACATGTGTTGTCTTGGTAAATAAATATCTTCACTGTTAAAAACAGAAATGGGTGGTAAACTAGTGTAGCCAACTGACTGAGCTTTTGCATGCTGAGGACATTGGTATAGATGTTTTAACAAAGGAGTGGAGCGGATGGGTTGCTGAATCAAGGCCATGTTTTAAATTGAGCTCAGATAAGTGAACATCTTCCAGCTTTGAAAATCCAACCTGAGTGACACAACTCCTGGATTTCTAAAAATCAAGGCCTGTAGAAGCCTACTGTTCTCCTGCTTTTTAGCTCTTGACTTTTACTTAGCACCCACTTATTAAGTACTACCTTCTACCAGGCATTGTGCTAGGCCCTGGAGATATACATGAGAAGTCAATATGAGCCCTGCCATCAAGAGGGCATAGAGTCAGGCCAGTGATGTTGATGATTTTTACATCTCAGAGAAAATCATAAACACAGAGCAGGTGATCCACCATGTGGATTTCTTTGAAGAAAACACCTGCCTCTACTATATTTAGACTTCCCATTTTTATCCCAACGGGTTAAAACTGTGTACTTTTTCTTTTCTTTAATAAATTGCTTCTTGCTGAGTTTGGCTTATGATGATGAGCTGGTTTTCCATCTGATTGATCACTCTTCTGGGCTATGGTTGTCATCTATAGCCAGGTTGTGAAGCTGGCACAAAGGGCATCTTCTGGCAGGCACCTTATGTAGCAGGAGCAGAATTTAACCACATGTCAGCCAAAAGAGTCAGCCTGCAGAGAACCACAGTAGTAGCAGGCAGGCCCTGTGGTCTGTGGTCATTTACTCTGTACCTACAATGAAGATCATCCTCATGCCAGCTTGTTCCATCTCTGTACCTCTTAGCTCATAGTCTCAAGAGAGAGAATTGGACCAGTATGTCTTCTTTGGTCCAAGTGGTCGCCCAGCAGCTGTGGCAGGGGTGGGGGTGGGGGTGGGGGGAAGGCTGCAGGTAACAAGATGCCAAAGAGCAGGGTAGGCCTTGTACAGGGCAGATTCCCTCAGGGGACCTGGAGGGGGCAAAGACCAGCGTTCCTGGTCCAGACCGATTCTTTGAATCATTCATTCAATCAGCAAAGATTGATTAAGCACTTACTATGTGCCAGACCTTGATGAAAACAAAATCTCTGTTTTAAGCCAGTGAAAAAGCTGGCTTAAAACTCAGCATTCAGAAAATGAAGATCATGGCATCTGGTCCCATCACTTCATGGCAAATAGATGGAGAAGCAATGGAAACAGTGACAGACTTTATGTTCTTGGGCTCCAAAATCACTGCAGATGGTGACTGCAGCCATGAAATTAAAAGACGCTTGCTCCCTGGAAGAAAAGCTATGACCAACCTAGACAGCATATTAAAAAGCAGAGACATTACTTTGCCAACAAAGGTCCATCTAGTCAAAGCTATGTTTTTTCCATTAGTCATGTATGGATGTGAGAGTTGGACTATAAAGAAAGCTGAGTGCTGAAGAATTGATGCTTTTGAACTGTGGTGTTGGAGAAGACTCTTGAGAGTCCCTTGGACTGCAAGGAGATCCAACCAGTCCATCCTAAAGGAAATCAGTCCTGGGTGTTCATTGGAAGGACTGATGCTGAAGCTGAAACTGCAATACTTTGGCCACATGATGCAAAGAACTAACTCACTGGAAAAGATCCTGGATGCTGGGAATAATTGAGGGTAGGGGGAGGGGACAACAGAGAATGAGATGGTTGGGTGGCATCACTGACTTGATGGACATGAGTTTGAGCAAGCTCCAGGAGTTGGTGATATAAAGAGAAGCCTGACATGCTGCAGTCCATGGTGTCGCAGTCGGATACACTGAGCAGCTGAACTGAACTGAATGGGAATATAGCTGATTGTAATTTCCTTTGTACTTTCTTATTTTTTCCTATCCTGTCTACAGTGAGCATTTTTAATACTATAGTCAGAAATAAAAGGAGCTACCTTTTTAGAAAGACAGCAAAGGCTGTGGCTAACGTCCTGCCCTGCAGGCTGTCGGCCCGTAGGAGCTGACTGCGGGCTGTCGGCCTGTGTGAGCTGACTGCGGGCTGTCGCGAGGTGCAGGCAGTGCTGCTGTTTGTGGAACAGAGGCACCTGCCACTCTGGCCTGCATGCTTGGCGCCCACCTCCAGGGACCTCGCTGTCTGCAGAGGCTGACCCCTACAGAATACTTGCCAGTTCACCTCCAAGTTCTGGGGATACTCTTCCAAACTCTCCTTTGGTGGCCCTTTGGCTTCTAAATGCTGATCCATTCCTTTTTTTTTTAAGCTGTTAATTTTATTCTTACTTTTTTATCTTCAATTGAAGTATAAATGCTTTACAATGTTGTGTTGGTTTCTCCTGTACAACAATGTGAATCAGCTGTAAGTATACATGTATCACCTCCCTCTTGAGCCTCCGTCTCATGCCTCCTACAACCCCACCCCTGTAGGTCATCGCAGGGCCCTGAGCTGAGAGCTCCCTGTGCTAAACAGCAGCTTCCCGCTAGCTCTGTGTTTCACACAGGATAATTTATATATGTCAGTGCTGCCCTTGCAGTTCCATTCACTTTTATCTCTGGGTTTCAGTGGAGAGGTTGGGCTTTTCTGGACCCCCGGCCCTAGAGTCAGTCTCTAGATAGAATGTGAGCGCTCTGGAATTGGACAGAGTTCAGACCCTCCCCCTGCCACTTACTAGCTGTGAGACCTTAAGCAAATTACCTCACCTCTGTGTACCTCAGCTTCCTTATCTATGAAAGAGGAATAATGATGGGACCTGCTCTTAGGGCTATTGTGAGCATTAAGAGTTGACGTGTAAAACACCTGTAGCTGTGTGCGCACACACGTGGGTACTCTGCTGCTACTCTTACTGTGTTATTGGTGATGCATGGATCGTGACGGATGTCTGTGTCTTCATTGTGCTTTTATCACCGGCAGTTTAGTTATAAGGCAGTGGTTCGCATGTTCCAATGAGCAGAAGAGTCATCCTGCTGATTGTTAAAATGCAGATTCCTGGACCCTCATCAGCCTGTGGCCCAGAAATTGGCACTTCTGATTCTCAGCCAAATGTGGTTAAGGCCCAAGGGAAAGAAGCTAAGTGGTAGATATATACCTTTGTAGGCTGAGAGGCTTTCTCCTTAAGGCAACAACCTCATCCCATCCCTGGAATTCTTACTTCCCATTGCTGGACAGAGCCAGTTTATGGGAGTCTGTGAAATGTTTGTGTTCCTGGATTGACTTTCTAGCATTCACCCAGAAGCTTGGTAAAGACGATCCAACACCTCAGAACTTGGGCCATTACCTCAAAGTATCCTCTTCCTCTTTATCCTTGCTGTGATGAAATGATGAA
This sequence comes from Raphicerus campestris, assembly GCA_006410735.1. NCBI lineage: Eukaryota > Metazoa > Chordata > Mammalia > Artiodactyla > Bovidae > Raphicerus > Raphicerus campestris. The sequence goes on from SJYW01042960.1 coordinate 21,933, forward strand.
CACAGCGGCTTTGGGGTAAGGCATCAGCTTTGTTTTCTGAGAGCCTGACCCAAACTGCCCGCTTCTGAGTTTGGGGAACAGCCTTGAGTGTCTAGTTATTTACTAATGGAGGACCGTTAGCTGTTTCGATGGAGCCAGGTTCAGGTGTCCTCCTTAGCAGTGCAGTAACTGTTGGTTCTGAATCTCTTTTTCTCTCTAGAAGTCTATATAACAGAAGGTGATTTCACATGTCTGACCATTGTATTGTTAGGCTGCATTGACTAAAGTGTTTCTTAAATACCAAAGCATGCTAGTACAAATCAAGGGGGAAAATGGATAAAACAAAATAGAATGGGGGGGGGCCTCAATTTTACTTACACTGATGCCATGGAGCTGGGTGATGCTTTTCTAAGGGGGATGCTTTTCTTCCCAGTTGCCATTTAGCAGGCCTTTTATGTCCCAACTATTGGGGGCTTGGGATTTCCCTGGGAGTTCAACCAGTAAATAATCCACCTGCAATTCAGGAAACCCCAGGTCGATTCCTGAGTCAGAAAGATCCCCTGGAGAAGGGATAGGCTACCCATTCCAGTATTCTTGGACTTCCCTGGCCATTCAGACGGTAAAGAATTCCCCTGCTGTGCGGGAGACCTTGGTTCAGTCCCTGGGTTGGGACAAGCCCCTGGAGGAGACAGTCCACTCCAGTATTCTTGCCTGAAGAATCCCCATGGACAGAGGAGCTGATGTGTTGCAATCCCTGGGGCTGCAAAGAGTTGGACACGCCTGAGTCACTAAGCATGCACTGGGGGCTTGGGATATAATAAACATCTCTCCCTGCCTTACACAGTGGACCTAGAAAGGCACTTTTGGAATCTTAAAAGTGAAAAATGTTAGATCTTACTCAGAAATCTGCCACTAATGAGTCTCTCAGGTGCTCTGGGGCATGGCAAATAGAAGTATAATCATGAATTACATAACCGTCCTCAGGAGCCTCTATAACAATCTGGATGTAGCAGGCTGTCCACCTAATATTCCATTAAATAACCACAGCCCAGCACAGTGAGAGGCTTTGGAAATCTAGATGTACATCTAACCAGAAGATAACCACATCATCATGGTCATTATAGGCAGTTTCCTAAGGATTTAACCCTAGGTCGGAGCTTCACAACCTTTTTCAGANGGGGGGGGCCTCAATTTTACTTACACTGATGCCATGGAGCTGGGTGATGCTTTTCTAAGGGGGATGCTTTTCTTCCCAGTTGCCATTTAGCAGGCCTTTTATGTCCCAACTATTGGGGGCTTGGGATTTCCCTGGGAGTTCAACCAGTAAATAATCCACCTGCAATTCAGGAAACCCCAGGTCGATTCCTGAGTCAGAAAGATCCCCTGGAGAAGGGATAGGCTACCCACTCCAGTATTCTTGGACTTCCCTGGCCATTCAGACGGTAAAGAATTCCCCTGCTGTGCGGGAGACCTTGGTTCAGTCCCTGGGTTGGGACAAGCCCCTGGAGGAGACAGTCCACTCCAGTATTCTTGCCTGAAGAATCCCCATGGACAGAGGAGCTGATGTGTTGCAATCCCTGGGGCTGCAAAGAGTTGGACACGCCTGAGTCACTAAGCATGCACTGGGGGCTTGGGATATAATAAACATCTCTCCCTGCCTTACACAGTGGACCTAGAAAGGCACTTTTGGAATCTTAAAAGTGAAAAATGTTAGATCTTACTCAGAAATCTGCCACTAATGAGTCTCTCAGGTGCTCTGGGGCATGGCAAATAGAAGTATAATCATGAATCACATAACCGTCCTCAGGAGCCTCTATAACAATCTGGATGTAGCAGGCTGTCCACCTAATATTCCATTAAATAACCACAGCCCAGCACAGTGAGAGGCTTTGGAAATCTAGATGTACATCTAACCAGAAGATAACCACATCATCATGGTCATTATAGGCAGTTTCCTAAGGATTTAACCCTAGGTCGGAGCTTCACAACCTTTTTCAGAATGAAGATCCAATTTGAACATCAAAAGTATGTGATGCACCACAGACAGTAGTTGTTCCTTTAATATTAAATTCATATATACAAGTTGCTATGAGAACTCAGGAACTCTTTAAATTTGTATTTTATTGATCACAATAGAACTCACATAGTAACATGACCTGACCTAGCACTTTCAGAATTCTCACCATATGCTGGATACTGTTCTACCTATCCTCATTTAATACCTACAACTCTAGGTAAAAGGTACTACTATTGGTCCCGTTTTACAGTTGGCAAAACTGAGGCAGAGAGAAGTAACTTGCCCAAGGTCACACAGAATGTGGCAGAGCCGAGCTTTGAATCCAAGAAAGGAGGGGGAGAGGGAACCCCAGCATGCTCTTTGGGAGGCATCAGGGAAGGCTTCTCACAAGAAGTGGTTTTTGAACTGAGTTTTGGAGGAAGAGATGGAGTTAGGCAGGCAGACTTTGAGGGTGAGGACGTGCTTGCAGGTGTGTGGAGGTGAGGCTGGGAGAAAGTGGTAGCTAGTCGAGCAAAACCGCACGTGGACTTTGTTCTTGGGTGTATAGATTATTAGCACTGTCAATGTTTCGCCTGGGTCTAATCACAGAGAGGTGCTTCCTAAAGGAAGCTTTTCATGGACTTACCTAACATGGCTGTCTAGGCTTTTGAAACACAAAGGATTAAATCTATAGGGCTCCAAGGTCACAGAGTCCATGGGGATAATAACACAGCCCTCCCACCTTCAGCTTCACCACATGTGGTGGCCCTGTCTGCTCCTGCCTTGGGTGTATATGCAGTGGGGGCGGTTTCTAGGCTTGACATTCTCAGTTATTCTTGGAGCTTCAGTTTTACTTGATTTCAGCTTCTCATTTGCAGGTGAGAGAATTATACCTTTTCACCTGTTTAAGTGTGGCTCGATGCAAAGGTGCCTAAAAATAAAGATCATAAGGCTGATAACACAGTAATTACAGTAGTCTCTAGAGTCAGCCTGGGTTCAAGACTGAACTGTGCCCCTTGAGAACTCTGACCTTAGGCCAGTTAATTGCTCTGTGCCTCAGTTTCCCCATCTGTAAAGTAGAGGTAACAGCAGAGTGTCCTTCATAAAGTCTTTGTGAGGATTAAAGAGTTGGCATGTAACATGTTCAAACAGTGCATAGTAAGGCCCGTGTATTAGTCACATAGATCTTTTCAAAAACATTGAGAAAGCAGTGATACACATGTGAGAAATGATACCTGAAATACCAAGATGGCCTTAGCCAGTTGGTAGCCAGGATGTGTGGAGAAGGCAATGGCACCCCACTCCAGCACTCTTGCCTGGAAAAGCCCATGGACGGAGGAGCCTGGTAGGCTGCAGTCCATGGGGTTGCTAAGAGTTGGACACAACTGAGCGACTTCACTTTTACTTTTCACTCTCATGAATTGGAGAAGGAAGTGGCAACCCACTCCAGTGTTCTTGCCTGGAGAATCCCAGGGATGGGGGAGCCTGGTGGGCTGCCGTCTGTGGGGTAACACAGAGTCAGACACGACTGCAGCAACTTAGCAGCAGCAGCCAGGATGTGAGTTGAGTTTAAAGTTGTAAAGGACCATGCTGGGGATAAGCCACATAATTCCACGCCCAGGGGCTTGCCCTTAAAACTCAGAGGGCAGGTCAGAGGAAGCCCCCCTTGGCTTGCTGGGAAGTGGTGCTATAGAACCTGCCGCTAGAGGATGCCCCACAGTGAAGTTCTCCTTTTAGAACTGTGGTACCCAGCACAGGGGAGACTCAGCCTGGCCCTTCAGTGGCAGTGATGGGAGGTGTGGGGTGTTGCGCTCTATCCTGAGCCATGAGATTTAGGAGGGACGTAGAGAAGCTCAAGAAACTGAACCACCACAAGAAGTTGAGGCACAGAGGGCTGAAAAGTGAGGTGAAATTCTCAGCTCCCTGTTTGGGGTGCCTGGCACAGACCCCAGGAGCACAGAGGTGGAAATGCTCAGTCACGTGCTTGAGGGATTCACGTGGACAGCCTTTGACACTGTTGTTTAAAATAAAGTGAGAATGGGCCGTCCTCCCTTCTTGGGAAGGCCTCAGGTTGAGGCTGGTGCTCCTCTGTGGGGGCTCTCTGTAGTGATCTTAAGAGAAGCATTCACTCCTTTTTTTTTTTTTTTTTGAAGCATTCACTCCTAATTCCTCTTTAGATTCTAATGATTTCAGAATCTGAGTGGAAGCCCAGGTTAGAAATGTATAAAGATGGAGAAATAATTAGATGGTTAAACAGAGCGCATACCTAATTAAGGAATAAGAGCTACTGGGATTAAATGACTTTTAGGATTAACCATCTAGGTAACAACATGGAAGAAAATAATATTTCAAAATTNTAAAGATGGAGAAATAATTAGATGGTTAAACAGAGCGCATACCTAATTAAGGAATAAGAGCTACTGGGATTAAATGACTTTTAGGATTAACCATCTAGGTAACAACATGGAAGAAAATAATATTTCAAAATTAAAAAAAAAGTTCTTTGGTACCCTTGAGAAAGAGGATATGATACTGACAGGATCTTTAGCCCAATTTGGGTTGATTTTATTTCTCTTATTAGTCTTTAAAAGTCTTGATCCCATTATTTATTGTTTTTGGCTGTTCTGGGTCTTTGCTGCTGCATGAGGCTTTCTCTAGTTGTGGTGAGCGGGGGCCACTCTCTAATTGTGGTGTGTGGGCTTCTCGTGGCAATGGCTTCTCTTGTTGCGGAGTACAGGCTTCAATAGCTGCGTCTCCCAGGCATTGGAGCACAGGCTCAGTAGTTGTGGCCACAGGCTTAGTTGTGCGACGGCCTGTGGGATCTTCCCAGACCAGGGGTCGAACCAATGTCTCCTGCATTGGCAGGTGGATTCTTCACC
>SJYW01042963.1:0-16722 GCA_006410735.1 Raphicerus campestris
CTGACTCCCCTGTGGGGGCTCGAGAGTAACCTCAAGACCTATGAAAGCATGAGCGAGGAAATCTCAGGTTCCGAGCTCAGCACCAGGCGAGGACTGAGGACCCGGCCATGACTGGGGAGGAATCCCCAGAGGCTCCTTGCAACTCACACTGAGAATGGCCTCTCCTTAGGATACAGGGGCGGGTCCCTTGGGTCTTAATCGTAACTCGAGAGGACCCCACTGCAACTCGAGAAAAACCGGAAGCTTCTCCCCTGCAGGCGTGGTGTGGCTCTTGTCTGCAACGGCATCACAGGGGAATTCACTCCATCCCTCATGGACCACAAAAGGCTCCTTCACACCCTAGCTGTGACCCAAGAATTCCCCATGCCACCTGTCGCACTCGAGAGGAATCCCAAGGATCCCACCAAGACTCAAGAGGAGACCTGTTTTCCCCTGCTGATCTCCAGAAGACGGGCCCTTTCCCTGCTCTGTCGGGAAAGTTTCACGGTGTTCCCCTCTCACGCCAAGAGGAGGTGCTCGCACCTGGAAAGTCAGGAGGAGTTTCCCAGGTTGAGCCACCATTCCCCAAGACCCCCAAATGCCTCGTCCTATTCAGATGAACCTGACTGCCCTGCACTGCCTCGATTGTAACCCCGAGGCTCGACTACGGCACACTGGCACGTGTGACAGCCCTACAGTACCTGGAGTGCAAGGCATAAATCCCTGTATCCACTCGACAGGGACCCGGACACTGTTGCTGGAGTTGGGGAGGAACGCGGCTGTGACGTACTCAGGTGAGAAGAGGCCTGACTCCACTATGGGGGCTCCAGGGGAACCCCAAGACCTATGTCAGCATGGGCGAGGCAAGCACAGGCTCCAGCCTCAGCACCAGGCGAGGACTGAGGACTCGGCGACATCATGGGAGGAATCCCCACAGGTGCTTCGCAACTCGCATGGAGACTGGCGTCTCCTGAGGACACAGGGGCGGGTCCCTGGGGTCACCATCGTAACTCGAGAGGACCCTGCCGCAACTCGAGGAAAACCAGAAGCTTCTCCCCTGCAGGCAGGGTGAGTCCCTTGTTCACTGCAGCATCTCGGGGGAAATCACCCCTTTCTTCTTGAACCTCGAAAGGCTCCTTCATACCCTTGTTGTGATCCAGGAAGTTCCCCTCCCGAACCGACACCACTCGAGAGGAACCCCGAGGGTCCCACTGCGACTAAAGAGGAGCCCCGTTTTCCCCTGCTGAGCTCCAGATGTGGGGCCCTTTCCCTACTCCATCAGGAAAGGTTTTCCAGCGCTCCCCTCCCATCCCAAGAGGAGGCCTCACATCAGGAGAGTCGTGAGGAGCCTCAGGTGTCTGACCACCACTCCCCAAGATCCCCAAATGCCTCCTCCACTCCAGATGAACATGACTGCCCTGCACTCTCTCGACTGTTACCTGAGGCTTGATTCCAACACACTTGCGTGTGAGACAGCCCTGGACTACCTCGATGTCAAGGCACAGATCACTGACTCCGCTTTAGTGGGAGCCGGACACTGTTGCTGCAGTTGGGGAAGAAAGAGGCTATGCAAATCTCCAGTCGAGACGAGTCCTGAATCCCCNTTGCTGTGACACAATAAGTTCCCTGCCCCAGACGTCCCCACTCGAGAGGACCGCTGAAGGTCCCGCCATGACTCGAGAGGGCCTCCATGCTCCATCAGGAAAGGGATCCTGGCTCCCCTTTCAAATCCCAAGAGGAAGCACTCACACCTTGCGAGTCCAGAGAAGCATCAGGCATCCGGTCACATTTCCGCAAGAACACCAAATGCCTAGTCCACTCCAGATGAATCTGACTATCCTGCACTGCCTCGACTGTCATCCTGAAGCTCGACTCCGGCACACTGGCATGTGTGATAGCCCTGGAGTACCTCGATTTCAAGCCACTGATACCTGTATCTGCTCGACAGTGACCCGGACACTGTTGCTGCAGTTGGGGAGGAAATCAGCTGTGCACGTCCCCAGGCGAGATGAGGCCTGACTTCCCTATGGGGGCTCCAGGGGAACAACAAGATCTATGTCAGCATGAGCGAGGCAAGCACAGACTCCGGGCTGTACACCAGACAAGGACTGAGGACCCTATGACGTTTCGGGAGGAATCCACACAGGTGCCTCTCAACTCGCATAGAGACGGGCCTCTCCTGAGGCCACAGGGCTGGGTCCCTGGTTCCCTGTAGTAACTCGAGAGGACCCCGCCTCAACTCGAGAAAAACCAGAAGCTTCTCCCCTGCAGGGTGGGTGAGACTCTTGTCCACTGCCGCATCTCGGGGCATCGACCCTTCCCCCTTGTACCTCGAAAGGCTCCTTCATATACTTGTTGTGACCTAGGATGTTCCCCGCCTGAACGGTCCCCACACGAGAGAAACCCCGAGGGTCCCGCTACGACTCAAGAGGAGCCCTGTTTTCCCCTGCTGAGATCCAGATGAGGGGCCCTTTCGCTGCTCCATCGAGAAAAGTGTTCTGGCACTACCCTCACATCCCAAGAGGTGTTCTCGCATCCAGAGAGTCGGGAGGAGCCACAGCTGTCGGACCACCACTCCCCAAGATCCCCAAATGTCTCGTCCAGTCCAGATGAACATGACTTTACTGCACTGTCTCGACTGTCACCCCGAGGCTCGAATCCCAACACACTGGCACGTGAGACAGCCCTAGAGTACCTCGACGGCAAGCCACAGATCCCTGTGTCTGCTTTACTGGGAGCCGGACACTGCCGTGCAGTTGGGAAAGAAAGAGGCCGTGAAGTTTCCAGGCAAGAAGAGGCCTGACTCCCCTGTGGGGGCTCGAGAGTAACCTCAAGACCTATGAAAGCATGAGCGAGGAAATCTCAGGTTCCGAGCTCAGCACCAGGCGAGGACTGAGGACCCGGCCATGACTGGGGAGGAATCCCCAGAGGCTCCTTGCAACTCACACTGAGAATGGCCTCTCCTTAGGATACAGGGGCGGGTCCCTTGGGTCTTAATCGTAACTCGAGAGGACCCCACTGCAACTCGAGAAAAACCGGAAGCTTCTCCCCTGCAGGCGTGGTGTGGCTCTTGTCTGCAACGGCATCACAGGGGAATTCACTCCATCCCTCATGGACCACAAAAGGCTCCTTCACACCCTAGCTGTGACCCAAGAATTCCCCATGCCACCTGTCGCACTCGAGAGGAATCCCAAGGATCCCACCAAGACTCAAGAGGAGACCTGTTTTCCCCTGCTGATCTCCAGAAGACGGGCCCTTTCCCTGCTCTGTCGGGAAAGTTTCACGGTGTTCCCCTCTCACGCCAAGAGGAGGTGCTCGCACCTGGAAAGTCAGGAGGAGTTTCCCAGGTTGAGCCACCATTCCCCAAGACCCCCAAATGCCTCGTCCTATTCAGATGAACCTGACTGCCCTGCACTGCCTCGATTGTAACCCCGAGGCTCGACTACGGCACACTGGCACGTGTGACAGCCCTACAGTACCTGGAGTGCAAGGCATAAATCCCTGTATCCACTCGACAGGGACCCGGACACTGTTGCTGGAGTTGGGGAGGAACGCGGCTGTGACGTACTCAGGTGAGAAGAGGCCTGACTCCACTATGGGGGCTCCAGGGGAACCCCAAGACCTATGTCAGCATGGGCGAGGCAAGCACAGGCTCCAGCCTCAGCACCAGGCGAGGACTGAGGACTCGGCGACATCATGGGAGGAATCCCCACAGGTGCTTCGCAACTCGCATGGAGACTGGCGTCTCCTGAGGACACAGGGGCGGGTCCCTGGGGTCACCATCGTAACTCGAGAGGACCCTGCCGCAACTCGAGGAAAACCAGAAGCTTCTCCCCTGCAGGCAGGGTGAGTCCCTTGTTCACTGCAGCATCTCGGGGGAAATCACCCCTTTCTTCTTGAACCTCGAAAGGCTCCTTCATACCCTTGTTGTGATCCAGGAAGTTCCCCTCCCGAACCGACACCACTCGAGAGGAACCCCGAGGGTCCCACTGCGACTAAAGAGGAGCCCCGTTTTCCCCTGCTGAGCTCCAGATGTGGGGCCCTTTCCCTACTCCATCAGGAAAGGTTTTCCAGCGCTCCCCTCCCATCCCAAGAGGAGGCCTCACATCAGGAGAGTCGTGAGGAGCCTCAGGTGTCTGACCACCACTCCCCAAGATCCCCAAATGCCTCCTCCACTCCAGATGAACATGACTGCCCTGCACTCTCTCGACTGTTACCTGAGGCTTGATTCCAACACACTTGCGTGTGAGACAGCCCTGGACTACCTCGATGTCAAGGCACAGATCACTGACTCCGCTTTAGTGGGAGCCGGACACTGTTGCTGCAGTTGGGGAAGAAAGAGGCTATGCAAATCTCCAGTCGAGACGAGTCCTGAATCCCCGGTGGGGGCTCCAGAGTACCCTCAAGACCTATGAAAGCGTGAGTGAGAAAATCTCAGGCTCCCACCTCAGCACCAGACGAGGACTGAGGACCCAGAGATGACTGGGGAGGAATCTGCAGAGGTGCCTCGCAACTCGCTTTGAGAATGGCCTCTTCTGAGTATACAGGGGCGGGTACCTGCGGTCCCTGTCATAACTTGAGAGGACCCCGCCGCAACTCGAGAAAATCGGGAAGCTTCTCCCCTGCAGGGGTGGTGTGGCCCTTGTCTGCAACGGCATCTCAGGGGAAATCAACCCGTCCCTCATGGACCTTGAAAGGCTCTTTCACACCCTTGCTATGACCCAGGAAGTTCCCCGCCCCACCCGTCCCCACTGGAGAGGAACCCAAGGGTCCTGCCAAGACTCAAGAGGAGCCCCGTTTTCCCTTGCTGAGCTCCAGATGAGGGGCCCTTTCCCTGCTCCATCGGGAAAGGTTTTGCGGTGATCCCCTCGCATCCCAAGAGGAGATGCTCGCACCTGGAAAGTCGGGAGGAGTCTCACAGGTTGGGGCACCATTTCCCAAGACCCCAAATGCCTCGTCCTTTTCAGATGAACCTGAGTGCCCTGCACTGCCTCCACTGCAACCCGAGGCTCGACTCCGGCACACTGGCATGTGTGACAGCCCTAGGGTATCTGGAGCGTAAGCCATAGATCCCTGTATCCGCTCGACAGGGACCTGGACACTGTTGCTGCAGCTGGGAAGGGAAGCAACCGTGCAGGTCTGAGGTCCAGATGAGGCCTGTCTCCCCTCTGTGGGCTTCTGGGGAAGCCCAATACAAATGTCAGCTCGGGCGAGGCAATTTCAAGATGCAGCCTCAGCACCAGAAGGGGACTGAGGACTTGGTGCCACTGGGGAGGAATCCCAAGTTGTGGCTCTCCCCTTGCATGGAGTCTGGTCTATCTCGGGGCCACAGGGGCGGATCCCTGTGGTCCCCGTCGTAACACGAGAGGACCAAGGCGCAACTCGAGAAAAACAGAAGCTTCACCCCTGTAGGCGGAGTGAGGCCCTTGTCCGCTGGGGCATCCCGGGGGAAATCATCCGTTGACTATTGAACCTCGAAATGTTCTTTCACGCCTTTGCTGTGACCCAAGATGTTCCCCGCCCCACAAGTCCCCCTCGAGAGGACCATCAAGTGTCCCTCTGAAATTCAAGAGGAGCTCCATTTTCCCATGTTCAGCTCCAGATGAGGGGCCCTTTCCCTTCTCCATCGGGAAAGGGTTACTCATCTCACCCCTCGCAACCCAAGAGGAGGCACTCACAACAGAGGAGTCCAGAGAAGCCTCAGGCGTCGGGTCACACTTACGCGAGACCCGCAAATGCCTAGTCCACTCCAGATGAATCTGAATGACCTGCACTGCCTCGACTGTCACCCCGAGTCTCACCTCTGGCTCACTGGCAAGTGTGATAGCACTGGGGTACCTCGAGGTCAAGCCACTGATCCCTGTTTCTGCTCGACAGGGACCCGGACAATGTGATGCAATTAAGGTGGAAACCAGCTGTGCACGTCCCCAGGCAAGACGAGGCATAAATCCCCTATGGGGGATCTAGGGGAACCCCAACACCTATGTCAGCATGGGCGAGGCAAGCATAGGCTCTGGCCTCAGCACAAGAGTAGGACTGAGGACACGGCGATGTCTTGGGCGAAATCCCCACAGGTGCCTTGCAACTGGCATGGAGACTGGCCTCTCCTGAGGCCACAGGGGTGGGTCCGTGGGGCCCCCATCCTAACTCGAGAGGACCCCGCACAACTCGAGAAAAACCAGAAGCTTCTCTCCTGCAGAGACAGTGAGTGCTTGTCTGCTGCAGCATCTCGGGGGAAATCACCCCTTCCCTCTTGGACCTCGAAACGCTCCTTCATACCCTTGTTGTGACCTAAGAAGTTTCCCGCCCCAACCGTCTCCACTCAAGAGGAACTCCGAAGGTCCCGCCGCGACTCAAGAGGTGTCCCGATTTCCCCTGCTGAGCTCCAGATGATGGGCCTTTTCCCTGCTCCATCGGGAAAGGTTTTCCATCACTCCCCTCGCATCCCAAGAGGTGGCCTAGCATCAGGAGTGTCCGGAGGAGCTTCAGGTGTCCAAACACCACTCCCCAAGTTCCCCAATTGCCTAGTCCACTCCAGATGAACATGACTGCCCTGAACTGTCTCGACTATCACCCCGAGGTTCGACTCCCAACATAGTGGCACGTGAGACAGCCCTGGAATACCTCGATGACAAGACACAGATCCCTGGGTCCGCTTTACTGGGAGCCGACACTGCCACTGCAGTTGGGGAAGAAAGAGACCGTGCAAGTCTCCAGGCGAGAAGAGGCCTGACTCCCCTGTGGGGGCTCCAGAGCAACCTCAAGACATATGAAAGCATGAGCGAGGAAATCTGAGGCTGCGACATCAGCACCAGACGAGGACTGAGGACCCTGGGATGACTGGGGAGGAATCCCCAGAGGCGCCTCACAACTCGCAATGAGAATGGCCTCTCCAGAGGATACAGGGGCAGGTCCCTGGGGTTCCCATCATAACTCAAGAGGACCCCGCCACAACTCGAGAAAAATCGGAAGCTTCTCCCCTGCAGGCGTGGTATGGTCCTTGTCCGCCACGGCATCTCAGGGGAATTCACCCCATTCCTCGAGGACCTCAAAAGGCTCCTTCACACCCTTGCTGTGACCCAAGAAGTTCCCCGATCCACCCTTCCACACTCGAGAGGAGCCCCAAGGATTCCGCCAAGGCTCAAGAGGAGCCCAGTTTTGCCCTGCTGAGCTCCAGATGACGAGCCCTTTCCCTGCTCTATCAGGAAAGTTTTCGCGGTGTTCCTCTCGCATCCCAAGAGGAGGTGCTCGCACCTGGAAAGTCTGCAGGAGTCTCCCAGGTTCGACCACCATTCCTCAAGACCCCCAAATGCCTCATCCAGTTCAGATGAACCTGAGTGCTCTGCACTGCCTCGACTTTAACCCCGAGGCTCTACTCTGGCATACTGGCATGTGTGACAGCCCAAGGATACCTCGAGCGCAAGCCATAGATCCCTATATCCACTCGACAGGGACCCGGACACTGTTACTGCAGTTGGGAAGGAAGGCGGCCGTGCACGTCTCCAGTCGAGAAGAGGCTTGACTCCCCTCTGTGGGCTTCAGGGGAAGCCCAATGAATATGTCAGCACTGGCGAGGCAATCTCAGGCTGCATCCTCAGCACGAGAAGGGGACTGAGGACTTGGCGCCACTGGGGAGGAATCCCCAGATGTGCCCCGCCCCTCGCACGGAGACTGGCCTATCCTGGGGCCACAGGGGCAAATCCATGTAGTGCGCATCATAACTCGAGAGGAACCAGCCGCANCATGACTGCCCTGAACTGTCTCGACTATCACCCCGAGGTTCGACTCCCAACATAGTGGCACGTGAGACAGCCCTGGAATACCTCGATGACAAGACACAGATCCCTGGGTCCGCTTTACTGGGAGCCGACACTGCCACTGCAGTTGGGGAAGAAAGAGACCGTGCAAGTCTCCAGGCGAGAAGAGGCCTGACTCCCCTGTGGGGGCTCCAGAGCAACCTCAAGACATATGAAAGCATGAGCGAGGAAATCTGAGGCTGCGACATCAGCACCAGACGAGGACTGAGGACCCTGGGATGACTGGGGAGGAATCCCCAGAGGCGCCTCACAACTCGCAATGAGAATGGCCTCTCCAGAGGATACAGGGGCAGGTCCCTGGGGTTCCCATCATAACTCAAGAGGACCCCGCCACAACTCGAGAAAAATCGGAAGCTTCTCCCCTGCAGGCGTGGTATGGTCCTTGTCCGCCACGGCATCTCAGGGGAATTCACCCCATTCCTCGAGGACCTCAAAAGGCTCCTTCACACCCTTGCTGTGACCCAAGAAGTTCCCCGATCCACCCTTCCACACTCGAGAGGAGCCCCAAGGATTCCGCCAAGGCTCAAGAGGAGCCCAGTTTTGCCCTGCTGAGCTCCAGATGACGAGCCCTTTCCCTGCTCTATCAGGAAAGTTTTCGCGGTGTTCCTCTCGCATCCCAAGAGGAGGTGCTCGCACCTGGAAAGTCTGCAGGAGTCTCCCAGGTTCGACCACCATTCCTCAAGACCCCCAAATGCCTCATCCAGTTCAGATGAACCTGAGTGCTCTGCACTGCCTCGACTTTAACCCCGAGGCTCTACTCTGGCATACTGGCATGTGTGACAGCCCAAGGATACCTCGAGCGCAAGCCATAGATCCCTATATCCACTCGACAGGGACCCGGACACTGTTACTGCAGTTGGGAAGGAAGGCGGCCGTGCACGTCTCCAGTCGAGAAGAGGCTTGACTCCCCTCTGTGGGCTTCAGGGGAAGCCCAATGAATATGTCAGCACTGGCGAGGCAATCTCAGGCTGCATCCTCAGCACGAGAAGGGGACTGAGGACTTGGCGCCACTGGGGAGGAATCCCCAGATGTGCCCCGCCCCTCGCACGGAGACTGGCCTATCCTGGGGCCACAGGGGCAAATCCATGTAGTGCGCATCATAACTCGAGAGGAACCAGCCGCAACTCCAGGAAAACCAGAAGCTTCACCCTTGCAGGTGGAGCGAGGACTTGTCCGCTGCGGCGTCCCGGGGGAAATCATCCGTTCCCTCTTGGATCTCAAAATCCTCTTTCACACCCTTGCTGTGACCCAATAAGTTCCCCGCCCCACACGTCCCCACTCGAGAGGACCGCCGAGGGCCCTGCCACGACACAAGAGGATCTCCATTTTCCCATGCTCAGGCCCAGATGAGGGGCCATTTCCCTGCTCAGTCAGGAAAGGGTTCCCGGCTATCCCCTCACATCCCAAGAGGAGGCACTCACAGGAGGCGAGTCCAGAGAAGCCTCAGGCGTCGGGTCACATTTCCGAAAGACCCCCAAATGCCTAGTCCATTCCAGATAAAACTAACTGTCCTGCACTTCCTCGACTGTCACCCCAAGGCTCGACTCCGGCACACTGTCACGTGTGATAGCCCTGGGGTACCTCGAGATCAAGCCACTGATCCCTGTATCTGCTCGACAGGGACCCGGACACTTCTGCTGAAGATGGGGAGGAAAGCGGCCGTGCAGGTCTCCAGGCGGACGAGGCCTGACTCCCCTGTGGGAGCTCCAGGGGAACCCCAAGACCTAGGTCATCATGGGCGAGCCAAGCTCAGGCTGCGGCCTCAGTTACAGAAGAGGCCTGGGGACCGAGCGACAACTGGGGAGGAATCCCCAGATGTGCTTCACCACTCGCACGGAGACTGGCCTCTCCTGGGGCCACCCGAACACTGTTGCTACAGTTGGGGAGGAAAGCGTCTGTGCACGTCCCCAGGCGAGACGAGGCCTGACTCCCCGATGGGTGCTCCAGGAGAATCCCAAGACATACGTCAGTATTTGCGAGGCAAGCACAGGCTCCAGACTCCACACCAGACGAGGACTGAAGACCCGGTGACATCTAGGAAGGAATCCCCACAGGTGCCTCGCAACTCGCATGGATACTGGCCTCTGCCGAGGCCATAGGGCCAGTCCCTGGGCTCCCCGTGTTAACTCGAGAGGACCTAGCCTCAATTCGAGAAAAGCCAGAATCTTCTCCTCTGCAGGGAGGGTGAGTCCCTTGTCCACTGCAGCATCTTGGGGTAAATCACCCCTCCCTCTTGGACCTCAAAAGACTCCTTCATACCCTTGTTGTGACCTAGGAAGTTCCCTTCCGCACGCGTCCCCACTCGAGAGGAGCCCCGAGGGTCCCGCCGCGACTTAAGAGGAGCCCCGTTTTCCCCTGCTGAGCTCCAAATGAGGGGCCCTTTCCCTTCTCCATCGGGAATGGTTTTCTAGGGCCTCCCCTCACATCCCAAGAGATGGCCTCGCATCAGGAGAGTCGGGAGGAGCCTCAGGTATCGGACCACCACTCACGAAGATCCCCAAAGTCCTCGTCTACTCCAGATGCACATAACTGGGCTGCACTGTCTCGACTGTCACCCGAGGCTGGACTCCCCACACACTGGCACTTGAGATAGCCCTGGAGTACCTGGATGGCAAGCCACAGATCACGGTGTCCACTTTACGGGGAGCCGGAAACTACTGCTGCAGTTGCGTAAGAAAGAGGCCATGCAAGTCTCCAGGCGAGAAGAGGCCTGACTCCCCTGTGGGGGCTCCAGAGTAACCTCAATACCTATGAAAGCATAAGCCAGGAAATCTCAGACTCGACATCAGAACCAGACGAGGACTGAGGACCCGGCGATGACTGGGGAGGAATCCCCAGAGGTGTCTCGCATCTCGCACTGAGAATGGCCTCTCCTGAGGATACATGGGCGCGTCCCTGGGTTCCCCCTCTTAACTCGAGTGGACCCCGCCGCAACTCGAGAAAAACCAGAAGCTTCTACCCTGCAGGCGTGGTGTGGTCCTTGTCTGCAACGGCATCTCAGGCGAATTGAACCCGTCCCTTGTGGACCTCGAAAGGCTCCTTCACACCCATGCTGTGACCCAACAAGTTCTCCGCCCCACCCGTCCCCACTCGAGAGGAACACCGAGAGTCCCGCCAAGACTCAAGAGGAGCCCCGTATTACCCTGCTGAGCTTCAGATGACGGGCCCTTTCCCTGCTCTGTCGGGAAAGGTTTTGCGGTGTTCCCCTTGCAGCCCAAGAGGAGGTGCTCAGTCCTGGAAAGTCAGGAGGAATCTCAAGGTTGGGCCACCATTCTCCAAGACCCCCAAATGCCTCGTCCACTCCAGGTGCATCTGACTGTCCTGCACTGCTTCGACTCCCACCCCGAGGCTCGACTCCAGCATGCTGGCACGTGTGACAGCCCTAGGGTACCTCGAGCACAAGCCACTGATCCCTGTATCCACTCTACAGGGACCCGGACACTGTTGCTGCAGTTGGAGATGAAAGTGGCTGTGCATGTCTCTCGTCGAGACGAGGCCTGACTCCCCTATGGGGACTCCAGGGGAACCCCCAAACAAATGTCAGCACGGCCGAGGAAAGCACAGGCTGCAGCCTCAGCACCAGATGAGGACTGAGGACGTGGCGCCACTGGGGAGGAATCCCCACAGGTGCCTCGCCCCTCGCACGGAGACTGGCCTATGCTGGGGCCACAGGGACTTATCCCTGGGGTCCCCGTCGTAACTCGAGAGGACCCTGCCACAACACGAGAAAAACCAGAAGCTTCACCCTTGCAGGCGGCGTGAGGCCCTTGTCCGCTACGACGTCCCGGCGGAAATCACCCGTTCCCTCTTGGACCTCGAAATGCTCTCACACGTTTGCTGTGAGCCAAGAAGTTCACCGCCCCAACTTCCCCACTAGAGAGGAACCCCGAGGGTCCCGCCGAGACTCAAGAGGAGCCCCGAATTCCCCTTCAGAACTCCAGATTAAGGTCTGTTTTCCTGCTCCATCAGGAAAGGTTTTCCTGCACTCCCCTTTCATTCCAAGACGTGGACTCACATCAGGAGAGTCGGGAGGAGCCTTAGGTGTGGGACTAGCACTCCCCAAGATCCCAAATGCAACGTCCAGTCCAGATGAACATGACTGCCCTGCACTGTCTCCACTGTCACCCGAGGCTCGACTCCCAACACACTGGCACGTGAGACAGCCCTGGTGTACCTCGATGGCAAGCCACAGATGCCTGTGTCCACTTTATGTGGAGCCGGACACTGCCACTGCAGTTGGGGAAGAAAGAGGCCGTACAAGTCTCCAGGCGAGACGAGGCCTGACTCCCCTATGGGGGCTCCAGGGGAATCCCAAGACCTATGTCACCATGGGCGAGGCAAGCACAGGCTCCGGCCTCAGCACCAGACGAGGAATGAGGACCGGGCGACGACTGGAGAGGAATCCCAAAAGGTGCCTTGCAAGTCACACTGAGAATAGCCTCTCCTGAGGATACAGGGGCGGGTCCTTGGGATCCCCGTCGTAACTCGAGAGGACCTGGCCGCAACTCGTGAAATACCGGAAGCTATTCCCCTGCAGGGAGGGTGAATCCCTTGTCCACCGCGGCATCTCAGGTGAAATCACCCATTCCCTCTTGGACCTAGAAAGGCTCCTTCATACCCTTGTTGTGACCTAGGATGTTCCCCGCCCCAACCGTCCCCACTCTAGAGGAACCCCGATGGTCCCAGGAAGACTCAAGAGGAGCCCCGTTTCCTCCTGCTGAGCTCCAGATGAGGGGCCCTTTCCCTGCTCCGTTGGGAAAGGTTTCCCGGTTTTCCCCTCGCATCCCAAGAGGTGGCCTTGCATCAGGAGAGTCGGGAGCAGACTCAGGTGTCCGACCACCACTCCCCAAGTTCCCCAAATGCTGCATGCACTCCAGATGAAACTAACTGCCCTGCACTGCCTCGACTGTCACCCCGAGGCTTGACTCCAGCACACTGGCTCATGTGACAGCGCTGGGCTACCTCGAGGGCAAGCCACAGATCCCTGTATCCGCTCGCCCGGGACCTGGACACTGTTGCTGCAGTTGGGGAGGAAAGCGGCCATGCAAGTCTCCAGATGAGACGAGGACAGACTCTCCTGTGGGGGCTCCAGCGGAATCCCAAGACCTATGTGAGCATGGGCGAGGCAAACTCAGGCTCCAGCTTCAGCACCAGACTAGGACTGAGGACCCAGCAATGACTGGGGATGAATCCCAAAGGCGCTCGGAGACTGTCCTCTCCTGTGGCCACAAGGGCGGGTTTCTGGGGTCCCGTGGTAATTCGAGAGGACCCCACCAGCACTCGAGAAAAACCAGAAACTTCTCCCCTGCAGGTGGAGTGAGGCCCTTGTACGTGGTGGCATCTCGGGGGAAATCACCCCTTCCCCTAGACCTGGAAAGGCTCCTTCACACCCTTGTTGTGATCAAAGACATTCCCCGCCCCACACGTCCCCACTCAAGAGGAACCCCGAGGGTCCTGCCAAGACTCAAGAGGAGCCCCCTTTTCCCCTACTGAGCTCCAGATAATGGGCCCTTTCCCTGCTCCTTCGGGAAAGTGTTCACGGCTCTCCACTGGCATCCCAAGAAGAGGCACTCGATCGAGGAGAGACAGGACGAGCCTCAGGAGTCAGTCCATCATTCCAAAGACCCCGAAATGCCTCACCCATTCCTGACGAAACTCTCTGCCCTGCACTGCCTCGACTGTGACCCCGAGACTCGACTCCCGACACACTGGCACGTGTGATAGCCCTGGGGTTCCTCGAGGGCAAGCAACAAATCCCTGTGTTCGCTCGAAGGGATGCTGGACACTTCTGCTGGAGATGGGGAGGAACGCGGCCGTGCAGGTCTCCAGGTGAGACAAGGCCTGACTCCCCTGTGGGAGCTCCAGGGGAACCCCAAGACCTAGGTCAGCATAAGCGAGGCAAGCTCAGGCTGCGGCCTCAGCTGCAGAAGAGGCCTGGGGACCCGGCGACGACTGGGGAGGAATACCCAGTGGCAACTCGCACGGAGACTGGCCTCTCCAGATGCCACATGGGCAGGTCCCTGGGGTCACCTTCATACACGAGAGGACCCCGCTGCAACTCGAGAAAAACCAGAAGCTTCTCCCTTGCAGGTGGGGTGAGGCCCTTGTCTACTGCGGCGTCCTGGGGGAAATCACCTGTTCCCTCTTGGACCTTGAAATGCTCCATCACATCCTTGATGTGATGCAATAAGTTCCCCGCCCCACCCGTCCCCACTCGAGAGGACTGCCGAGGGTCCCAACGGGACTCAAGAGGAGCTCCATTTTCCCCTGCTCAGCTCCAGATGAGGGGCCCTTTCCCTGCTCCATCGGAAAGGGTTCCCGGCTCTCCCCTCACATACCAAGAGGAGGCCCTCAAACCAGGCGAGTCCAGAGGAGCCTCAGGTGTCTGGTCACCTTTCCCCAAGAACCCCAAGTGCCTCGTCCACTCCAGATGAACCTACTGCCTTGCACTGCCTCGACTGCCTCCCCGAGGCTCGACTGCCAACACACTGGTATGCGTGGTAGCCTTGGGGTACCTTGAGGGCAAACCACAAACCCTCCGTCCGTTCCACGGCTGCTGCACCCTGGAGTAAAGCGGCCCTGCACGTTTTTGGGCGGGACGAGGCCTGTCTCCCCTGAGCTGGCTCCAGGGGAACTCCAAGAACTACCTAGGCAAGGTTGAGAAAAGCTCAGGCTCCAGCCTCAGACCCAGCATGGGAATGAGGACTTGGCGCAACTCGGGAGAATCCCCTGTTGGCCTCAAACCTCGCACGGAGACTGACCTCTCCTGGGACCACAGGGGTGGTTCCCTGGGGGCCGGTGTAACTTGAGAGGACCCCGCCGCAACTCGAAAAAACCAGACACTTCCTTGCAGGCCAGGAGAGGCCCTTGTCCGATGCGGCATCTCGGGGGAATTCACCCCTTCCCTCTTGGACCTGGAAAGGCCCCTTCACACCCTTGCTGTGACCCAAGAAGTTACCCCCCCACGGTCCCCACTCTAGAGGAACCCCTAGAGTCCCGCCAAGCCTCAAGAGGAGCCTGGTTTTCCCTTGCTGAGCTCCAAATGGTGGCCCCTTTCCCTGGACCGTCCGGAAAGGTTTCGAGGTGTTCCCCTCGCATGTCAAGAGGAGGTGCTGGCACCTGGAGTGTCGGTAGGAGTCTCACAGATTGGTCCACCATTCCCCAAGACCCCCAAAAGCCTTGTCCACTTGAGATCAACATGACTGCCCTGTACTGCCTCGACTGTCACCCCGAGGCTCGACCCTGGCACAGTGGCATGTGTGATAGCCCTGGGTACTTTGAGTGCAAGACACTGTTCCCTGTATCCACTCGACAGGGACCCGGACACTGTTGCTGCAGCTGGGGAGGAAAGCGGTGGTGCACGTCCCCAGGCGAGACGAGGCCTGACTCCCCTGTGAGGGCTTCAGGGGATCCCCAAGACCTATGTCAGCATGGGCGAGGCAAGCACAGGCTCCAGCCATAGCACCAGACGAGGACTGAGGACCCGGCGATGTCTCGGGAGGAATCCCCACAGGTGCCTCGCAACTCGAATGGAGACTGGTCTCTCCTGAGGTCACAGCAGCGGGTTTCTGGGGTCACCGTCCTAACTCGAGAGGACCCCCCCGCAACTCGAGAAAACCAGAAGTTTCTCCCTTGCAGGTGGGGTGAGGCCTTTGTCCACTGCAGCATCCCGGGGGAAATCAACCGTTCCCACTTGGACCTCGAAATGCTCCTTCAAAACCTGGCTGAGACCCAAGAAGTTACCCGCCCCACCCGTCCCCACTCGAGAGGAACCCCGATGGTCCCGCCACGACTCAAGAAGAGCTCCATTTTCCCATGCTCAGCTCCTGATGAGGAGCCCTTTCCCTGCTCCAACGGGAAAGGGTTCCCGGCTCTCCCATCAAATCCCAAGAGGAGGCCCTCACACCAGGCGAGTCCAGAGGTGCCTCAGGGGTCTGGTCACCTTTCCCCAAGAACCCCAAATGCCTCGTCCACTCCAGATGAACATGACTGCCCTGCACTGCCTCGACTGCCTCCCCGAGGCTTGATTGCTGACACATTGGCACGTGTGATAGCCCTGGGGTACCTCGAGGTCAAGACACTGATGCCTGTATCCGCTCGACAGGGACCCGAACACTGTTGCTACAGTTGGGGAAGAAAGTGTCTGTGCATGTCCCCAGGCGAGATGAGGCCAGACTCCACAATGGGGGCTCCAGAGGAACCCCAAGACCTATGTCAGCATGGGCGAGGCAAGCACAGGCTCTGGCCTAATCACCAGACGTGGACTGAGGACCCGGTGACAACTCCGGAGGAATCCCCACAGGTTCCTCGCAACTCGCATGGAGACTGGCCTCTCCTGAGGCCACTGGGGCGGGTCCCAGGGGTCCCCATCATAACTCGAGAGGACCCACCGCAACTCGAGAAAAACCAGAAGCTTTTCCCCTGCAGGGAGGGTGATTCCCTTGTACGCTGCAGCATCTCGGTGAATATCACCCCTTCCCTCTTGGACCTCGAAAGGCTCCTTCATACCCTTGTTGTGACCTAGGAAGTTCCCCGCCCCAACCGTCCCCACTCGAGAGGAACCCCAAGGGTCTTGCCACGACTCAAGAGGAGCCCCGCTTTCCCCTGCTGAGCTCCAGATAAGGGGTCCTTTCCCTGCTCCATTTGGAAAGGTTTTCCTGTGCTCTCCTCTCATCCCAAGAGGTGGCCTNTTGCCACGACTCAAGAGGAGCCCCGCTTTCCCCTGCTGAGCTCCAGATAAGGGGTCCTTTCCCTGCTCCATTTGGAAAGGTTTTCCTGTGCTCTCCTCTCATCCCAAGAGGTGGCCTCGAATCAGGAGGTTCAGGATGAGCCTCAGGAGTCCAACCCCCACTTCCCAAGATCCCCAAATGCCTCGTCCACTCCAGATGAACATGACTGCCCTGCACTGTCTCGACTGTCACCCCGA
>SJYW01042964.1:7480-21533 GCA_006410735.1 Raphicerus campestris
GGTGATAGAAGCAAGGTCCAATGCTGTAAAAAGCAATATTGCATAGGAACCTGGAATGTTAGGTCCATGAATCAAGGTAAAATGGAAGTGGTCAAACGGGAGATGGCAAGAGTGAACATCGACATTCTAGGAATCAGCACACTAAAATGGACTGGAATGGGTGGATTTAACTCAGATGACCATTATATCTACTACTGTGGGCAGAAATCCCTTAGAAGAAATGGAGTAGCCATCATGGTCAACAAAAGAGTCTGAAATGCGGTACTTGGATGCAATCTCAAAAACAACAGAATGATCTCTGTTCGTTTCCAAGGCAAATCAAATCATTCAATATCACTGATCCAAGCCTATGCCCCAACCAGTAACACTGAAGAAGCTGAAGTTGAATGGTTCTATGAAGACCTACAAGACCTTTTAGAACTAACACCCAAAAAAGATGTCCTTTTCATTATAGGGGACTGGTCATTATTGTTCTTTCATCCAGGTTTTTTATGTAGTCCCTCATTGTTAGATGGATCCTTGTGGGTGGTGAGGGTTCATCTCTTTTATCCCCCATAGGGCTCTGGGCTGACTTGAGCTACCTTTACTGCTAGGATGAGGGTCAAAATGTTGGATCTGGGTGGCTGTCTTCTGTTCAGTGGGGAATATAACATACTTGACCACTGTTTTGTTCTGCTGGTCATGAAGTCCAAAATCAGTTTGATTTCTCCTTACCGGATTTCAGATACTTCTTTTGTTTGCTTTTTGGATTATTTCTAGAGTTTATCATTGCCCTTAGTAGAGAAGGACAGGGAGAAGTGGGCCTCCACCATCTTGTCCAGAACAGAAGTCCTTCTGATAGTTGTACTTTCCTATTATCCACTTACCAGCCCCCTCAGGAATATATATTCTTCTGTTTTCTAAGAGTTCATATTTACCTTCTATGTGTTTGTAACTTTCAAAGGAAACTTTAGATCCATCCTGGTTCACTCTCAGGCCTTTATTGGAACTTGAATCCAAGGGTTAGGATGGCTTTGCCTGTAAGTATAAAATGCCAAACTAAAATTGACATAAATGATCAGGAAAATATAAGAAGGTGAGATAGAGTGTTATAGGTTTGACTTATTAGGTGAGACTCCTGCTTAGAATCTTATAGGTTTTCTTTTCTTTCTTCCATTTTTTTTTTTCCCCATGGTGGTAAGATGACTACTGTGGCCTCAGGCAATATACCATCTATGGCAACTTCCTAAGTTAGGGACACAGGTCCCTATTTTGTGTCCTTGAAGGTGTATTTTCCTTGAAGCTTCCCAATAGATGGTCTCATTGACTAGGGATATGTCACATGCAAACTTGCTGTCAGTGGGAATGGAATTGCTATAATTGTCTTAAAGTAACTAACATGCACTTACTCTGTGGTTTGAGGAACATTCCATAAAGCACATGAGTATCTAAATTCTGAGCAACATCACAGTTTCATTTGGAAGGAAGTAGGTAACAGTGGTTCTGGTTAGGCCACTCTAGACTAATTTAGTGTATTACCTGTCTTATTTTAATCATAAAGCCTGATCAGGCCTTTGAAACACAAACTAGTAGAGACAGTATAGGAATGGCAACAAAGCAGGATGTGATGCTGAGATAAGCTATCTATTCAACCATAGTGTTGGTCCCTAGATTGTACATTTTTGTTTGTAATATAGGAACTGGGTTTTAGGCCAGATGGTCAATTGTTTCAAGACAAGATTTCAGTCACAAGTGATAACTGGGTTCTTAGGGTAATAGGGTAGCCTAAGACAATCTAAACAATACCAAGTGATCAGACAGAAAACCAGAGGTCAGGCAAGTCATGTTAGAACACAGGTTTTTTGGAGAAGTTGCTGATGGATTGCTTTAGTCTAATATAGACTGGCTTGAATACTAGATGGGTTTGACTCTACAGACACAGGAAATCAGTGATGCTTACTGGGGACAAAAAGGCAGGGGCTCCCACTGAAAATTCTGGTTATCAGGATTATTTACTATCTTACATTTCAGAAATTTAGCAAAGCTCTTTAACACTAGAAGATTCGCCATTCAGAAATATTTTGTCATTAATTTTCTTAGAACACTGATTTGAATCAATAGCAGAATTATCAAAAACTAAGTTCTTTTAGTAAATTAGAGTTTGATATTATTTAGAAACTAATCTAGGATCTTGATTAAGTCAGTGACCCTGGGATGGAAAACAGAATTGATAAATCGGTTTAATTAAACCTCTATTAATGCTTGCATTCATAATAAAAATAAAACTACCATGTGTCACAGTTTGTTCTCTGTACCAATGGTACAAGTCTCTATTCTTTTTTTTTTTTTTTGGCTGCTTTGGTTCTTTGGTGCTGCTCGTGGACTTTCTCTGGTTGGTGAGCAGAGGCTGCTTTCTCTGCGGTGAGCCGAGGCTACTCTTCATTGTGGTGTGTGGGCGTTATTGTGGTGGCTTTTCTTGTACAGGCTCTAGAGCACATTGGCTTCAGTTACTATGGTGCATGGACTTAGTTGCCCCACGACATGTGGGGTTTCCCCAGACCATTGATTGAACCCATGTCCCCTGCATGGATAGGTGAATTCTTAATCACTGGACACCAGGGAAGTATAGTCTGTATTCCCTAGAGAGCATAAATTCAATTGAAAATTTGCTAATTAGATGTTAGGCTCTCATCTAATCTAAGGATGAAAGTGAATGTGAAAGTCGCTCAGTCCGGTCCGACTCTTTGTGACTCCATGGACTATACAGTCCATGGTATTCTCCAGGCCAGAATACTGGAGTGGGTAGCCTTTCCCTTCTCCAGGGCATGGTCCCAAGTCAGAGATCGAACCCAGGTCTCCTGCATTTCAGATGGATTCTTTTCCAGCTGAGCCACAGGGAAGCCCAACCGAAGGATGCAAAGGTATATAAGCTATGTTCTTTAATAACCTCAAGCAGCTTAGTCTAGATAGCAAAACAGAACAGACTCCTTACCTATGCTGCTGATTCTCGAGTTCCAAGAAATCCGCAGAGACCCTGGCACATGACAGATGCACAAAGCCTTTCTGCATAAATGAATGTGTAAACAACTAACTACAGTACTGCATAGTAATGCTATGATAAAAGTGTGAAAGCAGAGTTAGAGAAGTGAAAATACTGAAAAGGTTATGATGTTCTCTGTGGAAAGGCAGAGCAGGCAGGGAAAGGAAAGCCTCAGAAGGGCTGACATTTGAACTAAGCGTTGAACATAAACAGGATTTCTCTAAGTAGAGAAGTGCAGAAGTGATGGTGTCGGGGTGTGAACTTCCCTTGGAGGCATGGAAATTGATGAGGAATGTGCAGGTAACAGGAAACTATGGTAGGTGAGTGAGGTATGGCCAGAGATAACCTTGAAAATGGAGGGTGGAGTATTCTGGGGAAGACTTGAATATACTCTATCAAAAGGTTCACATTTCATTTTGTAGGTCATGGGAAAACATCAATTGCATTTAAGTGTATAAACTTCATGAGCAGGTATAATTCATAGAAAGCACACACACTGGTGGCATTGTGGAGGATGATGGGAGACCACCACGAGCCAAGGATTGAGTCAGTAGGTGTCTGCAATAATCCAAGCAAAAAGTGCTGAGAGCCAGGATTAGGGTACTGACCTTGAGACTGAGAAGGCATTTTATGGACATCAAAGGTATTTTAGAAGTGGAATTAATGAGACATGATGATTGATGGCGTATTCATGGTGGTAAAAAAGATGGCGAATCAATACTTACTCTGTGGTTTTGGCTTGGAGAATTGAGTGGATAGCATTGTGAGATTGGCTAATCAAGGGAGAGAGTTCTAGGGGAGAGAAGGGAGATAAGGTCTGTCTCACTAGAAATACTGTGGCAGAGGCAGGACTCTGACTTAGAAGACAGACATTACCAGGTCGTTCATCACCTTGCGTAAATAAATTTAGCCTTTTCTAAAATAAAATTTTTATTGAAGGATAGCTTCTCAGATTACAAGGGTTCAGAGTAATGAATTCTTACAAATAACACATCTATATCAACAACCAGGTTATAGTAGAACATGATTAGCATTTGCAAATTGACATTCTGGCAATATGACATGTTATCAGCCTTTAAACAAAAAGATGACCTTTTTATAAACAAACAAAAAGCCCCCACTTTGAGTCTGTTTCTTGTCACATGAAAAGACTAGATATTTTTCTTGATTTTTGAGAACTATGTTTAACCCAGCTTGAAAAAAATGTAGAGTTTGTGATCTACAAGCTGGAGGAGCAACTCAAAGAAGTAAGTAGTTAACAACAAAAGTAGTTGAATCTGAGATAATGACAAGAGGCCCACGTGACTACCATAGGAAAGTACCATACATATCAAGGAGCTGAGGACAGAGAGAACAAATAGGGCTTTCAGATAAATTAAATAGTGCTTTGCAAATTGAAAGTCATTAGCGCAGAAGCTTTGAATTATAGGCATTGATTTTCTGCTTCTTACTTGGGCAATAACTATAGCTAATATTTATTGACCTCTTACTATGTGCTGGGGACAGTTCTATGGTCTTTATAGGTATTAAATAATTTAAACCTTACTATTATTATCATCAGATGAGCTGCCTGCAGCAAAGAGCTGGCTGTGTAATTTGCCCAAAGTCACAGCTAGGAAGTTATGGAACTGGACTTTGAACATGGGCACTTGGATGCAGAATGTTCCTGCTGCTGCTGCTGCTAAGTCGCTTGAGTCATGTCCAGCTCTGTGTGACCCCATAGACTGCAGCCTACCAGCTCCCCCGTCCCTGAGATTCTCCAGGCAAGAACACTGGAGTGGGTTGCCATTTCCTTCTCCAACGCATGAAAGTGAAAAGTGAAAGTGAAGTCGCTCAGTCGTGTCTGACTCTTAGCGACCCCATGGACTGCAGCCCACCAGGCTCCTCTGTCCATGGGATTTTCCAAGCAAGAGTACTGGAGTGGGGTGCCATTGCCTTCTCCAGCATAATGTTCCTAACTAATGCTAAACTCTGGAGTAAGGCATAGTGTAGAAAGCACTAGAATTAGTAGAATTAGTGATGGGCACTGATGGGCTTCCCTGGTGGTTCATATGGTAAAGAATCTACCTGCAATACGGGAGACCTGGATTCAATCCCTGGGCCAGGAAAATCCCCTGGAGAAGAGAATGGCAACCCACCCCAGTATTCTTGCCTGGAGAATTCCATGGATAGAGGAGCCTGGAAAGCTGCAGTCCATGGGTCACAAAGAGTCAGACATGACTGAGTGACTAACACACAGACACGATGATTCTCCCACACAATTGTTAATTCTTATGGCATAAGTAGCAAAAATTCTGCAGCAATAATTTTAACCAAGAGGCAGTATAATTGTATGTAAACACATGAAGAGTATTTAACTTACATTTATTCATATATTTTATATTCACTTATTGAGTACTTAACGACAAATCAGACGACAATGTGCCTACTCAGAATTCTTTAGAAGCCTTAGAAAAACAGACTCTTCAGCATATGACTAAAGTGCGATTAAAGATCTTCGAATAGGGTTGATGGCAGCCTGAAACACGTAGTGTTGCTTGCTGCCTGGGAGCTGAGCAGCTAGCTCTCTGTGGAGGAAACATTTGAATTGAATTATCTTCTCCAGTGCTTCCCTGGGGGCTCAGAGGTAAATAATCTGCCTGTCAATGCAGGAAATGTGGGTTTGATCCCTGGGTTGGGAAGATCCCCTGGAGAAGGAAATGGCAACCCCCTTCAGTATTCTTAACTTGGAAATTCCCAGGGGCAGGGGAGCCTAGTGGGCTATACAGTCCACGGGGTCTCGAAAGAGCTGGACACAACTTGGCCACTAAACAACAATGATCCTCATGAAGGATAAGCAGACATTTGCCAGGTAGAATGGGGAGACTTTCTTAGAGTATCAAAGACAAGGGTGAAAAAAACCTGACTGGAGAGGCAAAAGAAAGATCTGGAAAGGAGACAAAAAGCCAGGAGAAATCGGTTTTGAAAATCAGGGTAAAACTTGCTTTTAAATTGCTCAGTAGATGCCTGACAGTAAGAAATTCTAAACAAATTGTAATTAAACAACTGTTTAACTGTAATTAAGACAAAAGTTTCCCAAAGCAAGTCTTCCCCATTAATATTTTCTTCCATTTTTTCCCTCTTCCTTTCTTTCTTTTTCTTTTTTCTATCCTCTAGTCTTTTCTATACTTCATTGAAAAATCTTATTTAAGATCCACTACATTGTTTTATTGACCAAGCAAGAGATCACTTCTTGTAGTGAAAAAGGATATTTGAAGTGGCCTATGATACTTGTTTTGGAAAAATCGCTCTTGATTTGAGAGTAAGGATTAGAGTAGGATGACCCTTGTGCATAGACCTGAGGTCCAGAGCCAGGTGAAGAATTATTTTAAAAAACATCTAGGTAGAAATAGTGAGTGTGCAGCCTGAGAAATTAGAGAGAATTGCCATTAGAGTTATAACAAAAGAAACAGTTGACATATGGAATTTGAAAGAAAAGGAATACATAAATAGACATGGAAAGTTTATAAGCTACATATTTTAATATTAAAGTTTGTGAACTTAATACATTCCTTTTTGACATCAGAGAACTCCTTCCTGAAAAATATCAAAATAATCCACATCACACACATACCTTTTCTATCTATGATTCTGATTAAATGATTCCACTCAAGGAATGTCCTTTCTCCTTTTCTGATCTCATGATAGACTTTTAATTTTTCTTTGAGCCCTTAAAAGAATTTCTTATCTAGTAGGTTATATACAGAATCCCATTAGGGAATTATTTGAAAAGAATAAAATGTTTGACCCCTATAAAATCCTACATGGAAAGAAATATAAGAAAATAAGTTTCTTGGCCTTAATGTACTCTAAAATTGAAAAAAAATGTTCTGATGATTTTGAGGAGTGCATTAGCTCTTTAATGAGGTTGTATTAAAAATATATATTCCTGTTTGGAAGCACTTACTGTTGTGATAGTGTGATAAATCACATGGGTTAATTCCCCCATAAAATCGGCTTATATGGCACTGCTGGTCCTCACTCACTAGATTAGTGACTGCTCCAAGCCAATAGAACAACTCCTTTGGAGGACAAATAATAGAGTCCCTTTTTAAGTTTTGTCTCATTTCCTTATCTCTTATTCCATCCCCTCATCTCTGATTGCCTTTTTTTAAAAGTTGAATAAATCTAACATACCATCATTTAAGCAGCCTTTGGCAGGAAAGAACTCTCACAGGAGGCTCCTCTGTTTTGTCACCAAACTTAAATTGGACACACTCATTCTCTGCACATCTCCAACCCTAGCATACCTTTCACATCTTTGGTCACACAAAATTTTGCTTACCTTGTTGATTCTNTAGTTTTGTGTCATTTCCTTATCTCTTATTCCATCCCCTCATCTCTGATTGCCTTTTTAAAAAAATTGAATAAATCTAACATACCATCATTTAAGCAGCCTTTGGCAGGAAAGAACTCTTACAGGAGGCTCCTCTGTCTTGTCACCAAACTTAAATTGGACACACTCATTCTCTGCATATCTCCAGCCCTAGCATACCTTTCACATCTTTGGTCACACAAAATTTAGCTTACCTTGTTGATTCTTTCCATAAATCAAAGAAGTAGAAATGAAGAATAAGTAATTAACAGAGTTCCAGATCTCTCCCTAGTAATCTTGTGAACAAATTATGTGCACAAGATAACATCTAAAGAAAGATCACGATCACAAGAAGTTGACAAGCAGACACAGCCTGCACAGAGTCTGGCATGGTGATGACTCTGATGCTCTATCTCAGTGGTTAACTGAGGTTATTTTTCTTTTTCACTTTAAAAACTTTCATAGCTGAGCGGAGTCTTCAGACATAGTTTCTGTGGAAAACTGAGTCCACCATCTCCCCAGATTGCTGGCATTCTTATTAAAAACGATTTTCCTTTCTACCAACATTTGTCTCTCTCTCTCAGGTATTGATTTTGAGTGGTAAGCAGCCAGACCTAATTCAGTAACAATCAAATTCACAGTTTTAACTATTTTAAAGTGTGCAATTAGGCATTTTCAGGATACTCATAGTGTTGTTTACCATCACCACTAATTCCAGAATATTTTCATAATATCCCCAAAGAGACCCCGAAGCTGCCAAGCAATTATGTCATAGTCATTTCCTCCAGTCTTAATACCCATTGGTCTACTTTGTCTCTAAGGAATTGCCTGTTTTGAACATTTCATATACATTGAATCATACGATGTTCGTCTTTCATTTAGCGTACATATACGTAGTGTTTTCAATGTTCACCCATGCTGCAGTGTATATCAACACTTCATTCTTTTTTATGGCTGAATAATAATCCATTGTATAGATATGTCACATTTTGTTTGTCCCTTCATCCATTGATAGGCACTTAGGTTGCTTCTACTTTTTGACTACTATGAAAAATACTGCTATGAACATTCCTGTATAAATGTTTGTGTAGACTGGTTTTTTTAATTCCCTTGGGTATATTTCCAGCAGTGTAACTGTTAGGATCAAATGAAAATTCATGTTTAACTCTTTGAGGAACCTCTAACTTCTTTTCCGTCATGGCTCAGACAGTAAAGAATCTGCTTGCAATGCAGGAGACCTGGGTTCAATCAGTAAATCAGGAAGACTCTCTGGAGAAGTGAATGGCAGCCCACTCCAGTATACTTGCCTGGAGAAGTCCATGGACAGAGGAGCCTGGTGGGCTGAAAATCCATAGAATTGCAAGGATTTGGACATTACTGAGTGACTATGCTTTCATGCTAACCTCTTTTCCACAGCGGCTATACCATTTTATATTCTCATCAGCCATGTATGAGGTTTTCCAGTATGCCTATATTTAAAAGAAAATAAAAAAGAACATCTCTTGGCCTTGTACAATTTATTTTTGTCAACCATATCTTCACATGTCCTATACCTTTGTCTCATTTTTCCTCATTTTCCATCTTTTTTTAAATGTTATTATTTTTTTAATATTAAAAAATTTTTTTGAAGGATAGTTGCTTTACAGAATTCTGCTGTTTTANAATAAAAAAGAACATCTCTTGGCCTTGTACAATTTATTTTTGTCAACCATATCTTCACATATCCTATACCTTTGTCTCATTGTTCCTCATTTTCCATCTTTTTTTAAATGTTATTATTTTTTTAATATTAAAAAAATTTTTTGAAGGATAGTTGCTTTACAGAATTTTGCTGTTTTATATCAAACTTCAGCATGAATCAGCCATAGGTATACATATATCTCCTCCTTTTTGAAACTCCCTCCCATCTCCTTCCCATTCCCACCCCTCTAGGTTGATACAGAGCCCCTGTTTGAGTTTCCTGAGCCACACAGCAAATTTCCATTGGCTATATACTTACATATGTAATGTAAGTTTCCATGTTACTGTCTCCATACATCTCACTCTCTCCTCCCCTCTCCCCATGTCCATAAGTCTATTCTATATGTCTGTTTCTCCATTGTCTCCATGTAAATAAATTCTTTAGTACTATTTTTCTAAATTCTGTATATATGCATTAGAATATGATACTTATCTTTCTCTTTCTGACTTACTTCACTCTGTATAATAAATTCTAGGTTAATCCACCTCGTTAAGACTGATTCAAATGTGTTCCTTTTTATGGCCAAGTAATATTCCATTGTGTATATATACCACAACTTCTTTATCCATTCAACTGTCGATGGACATCTAGGTTGCTTCCATGTTCTAGCTATTGTAAACAGTGCTACAATGAACAATGCTCTCTGAGATTACTTATGTTAAGAGCAGCTATAATCATTAATTTTACTAGCGGGGAAAAATCATCATGGTCTTTTCTTAAATTTTTTATATCTGTGGAGGAAAATAGTGTTTTCATTGTCTATTACTGCATAACAAATTAACCCATAACTTAGAGGCTTAAAACTACAAACATCTGTTTTCTGTGGCTTCAGTGAGTACAGAATTCATAGGCAACTTTATCTTCAAGCTCAGGATATTTCTCAAGACTATAATCTAGATGTAGGGTAGAGCTGCGATCTCCATTCAGTCTTCAGGGATCAGGATGCTCCCAAGCTTACTTGGGAGGTTATTAGCAGAATTCAGGACCTTACAAGTTGTTGGACTGGTTGTTGCTAGATATTCCCTCAGTTCCTCCCTACATGGGCTTTTCCATACAGCAGTTTCCAAGATGGCAACTGGCTTCATCAGGATGAGTGAAAGGAAGACAAGCAAGATGGACGAACAGCCTCTTTGAATCTAATTTTGGAAATAATATCTTATCACTTTTGTTCCATTGTATTTATTAAAAGGGAATCACTTGGTTCAGCACACTCTTAAAGGGAGGAGATTCCAAAATGCATGAATCATGGGAGGTAGAGATCCTTGGGGGGCCATCTCAGAAACTGTCTACCACAGTTTCTTTAGGGAAAGGGACAGATGTATTGAGATAAACATATTCTCTTATATTTTTACAAATGTAGGTACGTTGACAAATTTGTGGTGCTTATTTAAGACATCATTAGTATATTTCTTAAAGAAAAAATATTTTCAAGGCTTTTCATCACTTAACAATGCAGAAAAACTTGGCAGAAACAGAAAAATCAACTTGGAATGAATTGGGAGACCTGAGTGCTACTTTGAAGCATAACATTAACACAAATTCAGTATGCTTCTGCAAAGCCTACAAACCTTTTGTGCTTTACTTTCATTGTCTGTAAAATCAAAAGGTGCTTTCCATCAAGGGTTTTCAAGTTTTTTTTTTTTTTTCTGCAACTCACAATAAAAAATTCATTTTACTTAGTGACTAGCCTGGTACACACCTAGGGAACCATTTTCTAAATAATTGAAACAAAAGTTTTTAGAAACAATATTTACTCTTACTAAATACAAAGCTCTCTGGTATTTTCCTTTCTATTCCATTTCATTAAAATGCCTTATTCTATTTAATAAAAAATTATGAATTGAACCAACTAATTTTATTACCTTTTAATGAGTTCCAATCCTCAATTTGAAAGCATTATGGTTTCTATAGCTACTTTCGAAACTGCATTGACTTATTTAGGGTTATTTGCTCTATCTCTGAAGATGATGAAAAGGAGGAAAAGAGAAGGATGTGCATTTCTCTACTCCTTAAGCACCAGTTGCCCACTTCTGAGTTTATTAGCAAGGATCTCTGTATCTCTACTATCATGTGTTTGTACATCATTTTGGTAAGGAGATTATGGGCTGCTATTTCAGAAAGCTAATGACTGCATGGGACAAATAGCCCCTGGTTTTGCTTCAGGCTATCAACTCTCAAAAAATTCTTAATCCCCTCCAAATGACCTGTCTTTCCCAGTCAGCCAGGTTCAAGAGGTTATTGATTCTGTCACATATGTGTTTGCTTTATTCTGTGTTGCATTATCATTTATTTGCCCATCCCTGTGGATTTACGACAGTTGGTGTCATGTGCAATGCTAGCATCATGAGGAATTTCCATAAAAAGGGAATTTGACCCAGATGAGGAAATTTTATCTTTACTCCTATGGAGCATCTACTATGTGTTTGACAATGCAAAGGTATGCACACGTTGCTTCTAAAAATTGTCACCAAAGTCTATGTAATGCGAGAGCAGCGTGAAATTTGTGGCAGCTGGCTGAAACTCATATTTCTTTGAAGTTTTCTGTTTAACTTGTTCATGTGAATTTTAAACTCTATGATATTTGCTTGTTTTAATATCTTAACACTATTTTCAATTTTTAAAGAAGTACATTATTTTGACTCCCCTTACTCCTCAATCTTAGAATAAAATTTATGTTCCATGAGACTGTACCATGATTTTTTATGACTCAGAACAAAGTACTCTGAGGAATTTTGAGAAGCATGACACATGTTCTTTTCATGTAATCCTTGTAATCACCTTATGAAATAGGTTTCATTGTTCTGATTTAGCAGATGAAGAATAAGAAGCTTTAGGAATTTATATAATTGGTCACTTACAGCATTAGAACTTAAAACTGGGTAGTCTTCATGGCCATTGTTTGCCTTATGGTGTAATAATGCCTTCAAATCTTTATGAAATAAAGAATCCAGATAATTCTAAAGTATGTCATACAGATATTTCAGTTTTGTCCATTTTCAGTGTAAGTATTTTGTATTCTGAAAGAGAAGATGTGATAACTGTAGAAATTATGATACATATTCCTTTAAGAAGGAACATCTGAAGGTGCATCTGACTATCATGCTTTACAAAGTAAGGTTCAGTAAAGTTCTAGAAGACAACTATAGATGAACTATCTGGGTTCATAGGATATTCATTATGCTGTAAAAATTGGATCAAATGATGGTTTGTTGAGATTAATTGGATTCCAATGATATTACAGTCAGGAACTCTGGATATCCACATTTCGTCTTTGCCAATATAGTCCACCCAAGAAGAATTTTCTGATTCCTTTCTCATCTACATGTTTCTAGAACCAGAAGGCATAGGGATACTTTTAAAAAGGGGGAGAGAGACTGAGAAAGAAAGAGAGATCATTCCAAAATAAACTCTTATTTTACCTACTCTTTTAGCAGCTTGCAGCTCTTTTGATTGTTTTAAGGGATTATAAATTCACTGGCTATATGAAGAATAAAAGCTGGAAGATAAAGTGAGAGCAGAAAAAAATGTATTATTATCAGTCATAACTTCCTTCCATCCAAAAGAGTATTTCCATATTTGTCATAGCAGTTATAAAAAAAAAACAACTTTATTTCCTTATAAAGGTTCCCTTTCATACCCCTTTCTAAACAAGTCAGATATGCAGATGACACTACCCTTATGGAAAAAAGCAAAGAGGAACTAAAGAGCTTCTTGATGAACGTGAAAGAGGAGAGTGAAAAAGCTGGCTTAAAACTCAACATTCAGAAAACTAAGATCATGGCATTGGTCCCATCACTTCATGGGAAATAGATGGGGAAACAATGACAGACTTAATTTTCGTGGGCTCCAAAGTCACTGCAGATGGTGACTGCAGCTGTGAAATAAAAAGACTCTTGCTCCTTGGAAGAAAAGCTATGACCAACCTAGATAGAATATTAAAAAGCAGAGACATTACTTTGACAACAAAGATCTGTCTAGTCAAGGCTATGGTTTTTCCAGTGGTCATGTATGGATATGAGAGTTAGACTATTAAGAAAGCTGAGCACCAAAGAATTGATGCTTTTGAACTGTGGTGTTGGAGAAGACTCTTGAGAGTCCCTTGGACTGTAAGGAGATCCAACCAGTCCATCCTAGAGGAAATCAGTCCTGAACGTTCATTGGAAGGACTGATGTTGAAGCTGAAACTCCAATACTTTGACCCCCTGATATGAAGAACTGACTCATTTGAAAAGACCCTGATGCTGGGAAAGATTGAAGGCAGAAGGAGAAGGGGAGAAGGGGATGATAGAGGATGAGATAGTTGGATGGCATCACTGACTTGATGGACCTGAGTTTGAGCAAGCTCCGGGAGTTGATGATGTACAGGGAGGCCTGGTGTGCTGCAGTTCATGGGGTTGCAAAGAGTCAAACATGAAGCATCTGAACTGATTCATACTCCTTCCTAAACAAGTCATCCAAAAGAGGAGGGCAAAGATATTTCATCTCATCCTTTCTTCCTCTATGGTCTTCATAGTTTGATCTTTGTCTTCCCTATAGCAAGATAGCTGCTATAGCCAGATGGTAGTTTTAGTCCTAGTTTTTAAAGGAATCTCTATACTGTTCTCCATAGTGGTTATTTCAGATTACATTACCACCAACNCAGATGGTAGTTTTAGTCCTAGTTTTTAAAGGAATCTCTATACTGTTCTCCATAGTGGTTATTTCAAATTACATTACCACCAACAGTGCAAGAAGGTTCCCTTTCATCCACATCCTCTCCAGAATTAATTGTTTTTAGATTTTTTGATGATGGCCATCTGACTGGTGGGAGGAGGTACTGCATCGTAGTTCTGATGTGCATTTCTCTAATAATGAGCAAAAAGCCTCTTGATGAAAGTGAAAGAAGAGAGTGAAAAAGCTGGCTTAAAGCTCAATATTCAGAAAACAAAGATCATGGCAT
>SJYW01042969.1:0-43857 GCA_006410735.1 Raphicerus campestris
AGGAGATCAGCCCTGGGATTTCTTTGGAAGGAATGATGCTAAAGCTGAAACCCCAGTACTTTGGCCACCTCATGCAAAGTGTTGACTCATTGGAAAAGACTGATGCTGGAAGGGCTTGGGGGCAGCAAGAGAAGGGGAAAACAGAGGGTGAGATGGCTAGATGGCATTATGTCTCGATGAAAGTGAGTCTGAGTGAACTCCGGGAGTTGGTGATGGATAGGAAGGCCTGGTGTGCTGCAATTCATGGTGTCGCAAAAAGTTGGACATGACTGAATGACTGGACAGAACTGAACTGAACTGATAACTACATTCTCGGGGAGGTTTGGCAATCCACTCCAGTATTCTTGCCTGGAGAATCCCCATAAACAGAGGATCCTGGGAGACTACAATCCATGCTGTTACAAAGGATTGGACACAACTGAGCTACTAAGCATAGAACATGACTACATTATTTAGCTTGAGCAGCACCATAGTTTTGTTGAAGTTCATATATGTGGGTTTTTTCTTCTCCACAGCCAGTTCCTGTTTCAATAGCTTACTTAATTTCATTTATCCTTGATGTATTCTAGAAGACCAGTATGGTTCTTTGACATTTGGAATCTTATCCCAAAACCCAAGATTGATAATGAGGACTGTCTTAATCTTGAACAGATGGTGAGCACATTACCTGTATGGTATTCCAAACAGAATCTGCCTGGATTATCTACTTGCAGTTTATTCTATTTTGGGGGGGAAAAAAAATCAGTTTTGTCCTGCATCTCTAAGTGTAAGCTGTTAGAGAAGATTAATTTTTGCAAGAACACTGGAGGCATACTCAAGAATATGCCCAGAAGCTGTGGTGTTGGAGAAGACTCTTGAGATTCCCTTGGCCTGCAAGGAGATCCAACCAGTCAATGCTAAAGGAGATCAGCCCTGGGATATCTTTGGAAGGAACAATGCTAAAGCTTAAACTCCAGTACTTTGGCCACCTCATGTGAAGAGTTGACTCACTGGAAAAGACTCTGATGCTGGAAGGGATTGGGGACAGGAGAAGAAAGGGATGACAGGATGTGATGGCTGGATGGTATCACTGACTAGATGGACATGAGTCTGAGTGAATTCCGGGCATTGGTGATGGACAGGGAGGCCTGGCGTGCTGCAATTCATGGGGTCACAAAGAGTTGGACACGACTGAGTGACTGTAATGAACTGAACTGATTCTTAAACATTAGTATTTATATTGCAGTCAGTCAACTTCTGAATTATAGATCTAATGTATTCCAGCCCATAATCTACTAATACATCATAAAATTGGGTTGATCCATCTCCAGATATTCTGTGTTTATTTCAATTTAATGTTAATTTTTAATGTTTAATGTTCACTACTGTTATCACTTTCTATACTCTAGAACTACTTCTATTTTCAATGACATGTCATAGTTCTTTTCAAAATAAAAACTCCTTTGCACATTTTCCTTAGAAAAGAAAGATAATTTTAAAAAAATAATTGTTAAGACCAGTTTTTGAAAACACGTTTCAATGCAAATCCAATTTCCTAAAATAATTATTTTTTATTATAAGTTCCTGATAGCCAAGAATATGAGCTCCTAAAGAGATTAGAACAAAGTCTGAAAAAAAAAAAAGAGACTGGAAATAAAGGATTAATGTTGCAACATTTCTTCTCCAATTCATTTTTGAATTTTCAGTATGATCTCTTTAAAATATTCAGTATTGCTGTGACGGGCTTCCAAGGTGGCTCAGTGGTAAAGAATCTGCCTGCCAATGCAGGAGATGTGAGTTCTATCTCGGTCAGGAAGATCACCTGGAGAAGGAAATGGCAACCTACTTCAGTATTCTTGCCTGGAAAATCCCATGGACAGAGGAGCCTGGTGGGCTACAGTCCATGGGCTCACAAAATAGATGTAGTAACTAAAAACCTACTTTATTGCAATAGCCAGTCTTACATTTTATAACAAAAATAACTTTTCGTTGTTTTAAAAGTGAAGGAGGTTTACAAAACAAATATAATATTTATGTTTCATACTTTATTTAGGATTTAAGATTTTCTNGCTCACAAAATAGATGTAGTAACTAAAAACCTACTTTATTGCAATAGCCAGTCTTACATTTTATAACAAAAATAACTTTTCGTTGTTTTAAAAGTGAAGGAGGTTTACAAAACAAATATAATATTTATGTTTCATACTTTATTTAGGATTTAAGATTTTCTATACTGAGCTATTAAGAAAATAAAGGATAGACTTGCTAAATCAGACTTACAAATCAATATCAAATGTTACTTCAAATAATTCAAGAACACAAGAAATCAAGAGGCCCAGGCAAAGTAGAAAGATGCCAGGTGTTCTGAGTATGATCTATCAGGTCTTTCCCACATCAGATGTGCTTTCTAGCAAACATTAATAGAAGTTTTCTAAGGTAAATGAGGTTACTTCATGCAATAAGGAGAATTTGAGGATGTGACATATCTGCATTGTATGTTCAAACAGTTTCTTATGATAAGTAGCATTTTCCAGGATTACATAGCTTCTAGTTTTGTTTTTGCAAAAAAAAAAAAAAAATTGTGAGCTTGGACAATCATATCAAAAGTACTCCATAGTTAAAGAATCTCCTTTCAATAAATATCATTAGTCTTCATATTAGTCCATATCATCAGGTTTGTTGCCGCTGCTTCTAAGTTGCTTCAGTCGTGTCCAACTCTGTGTGACCCCATAGATGGCCTCCTACCAGGCTCCTCTGTCCCTGGGATTTTCCAGGCAAGAACACTGGAGTGGGTTGCCATTTCCTTCTCCAATGCTTGAAAGTGAAAACGTGAAAGTGAAGTCTCTCATTTGTGTCCAACTCTTAGCGACCTCATGGACTGCAGCCTGCCAGGCTCCTACATCCATGGGATTTTCCAGGCAAGAATACTGGAGTGGGGTGCCATTGTTTACAAAGCATTTAAACCTCACCATCTACCTTCTTTTATTCTCAGTGTATACTTTATAATGGAAAGAAATGGATCTTAGGCTAGTTTATTAACTCTTGTCTTCCTTCTAAAAAAATTAACTTGATAAGAAAGCAAAAGAAGAAAAAGACCTACAAAACAAATCCAAAATAATTAACAAAATGGCAATAAGAACATACATATGTATAACTACTTTAAATGTAAATGGAGCAAATATGCCAACCAAAAGACAGACTGGCTGAATGAATAAAAAAATAAGACCCATATAAATGTTGTCTACAAGAGACCTAATTCATATCTAGAGACAAATATAGGTTGAAAGTGAGGGGATGAAAAATGGTATTCTATGCAAATAGAAATCAAAAGAAAACTGGAGTAGCTTATCTTTATTAGATAAAATAGAATTTAAAATAAATATTTTTACAAGAGACAAAGAAGATCATGACCTAATCATCAAGGGATCAGTCCTAAGAGAATATATAACAGTCATAAATATACGTCACCCAACATGGGTGCACATCAATATATAAGGTGAATACTAACAATCATAAAAAGGAAAACTGACAGTAATACAAAAATAATAGGAACTTTAACACCCTAGTTACACCAATGGACTGATCATTCAGACAGAAAATCAATAAACACCAACCTTAAAGTACATGTGAGACCAATGGACTTACTTGATACTTACAGAACATTCTATCTAAATGCAGCAGAATATATTTTTTCTCAAGTTCACACATAACAGTCTTGAAGATAGATTATATCTTGTGCTGAAAAGGAAGCCTCAATTAATTTAAGAAAATGGAAATAATATCAAGCATTTTTTCCAACTACAATGCTTTGAGATTAGAAAAATATTACAGGAAAAAAATTTTTAAAGCACAAAGATGTGGAAGCTAAACAATATGTTACTAAACAACCAGTGAATCACTGATGAAGCCAAAGAGAAGGAAAAAAAAAAATCTAGTGACAAATGATAACTAAAACACAATGGTCCAAAATGTGTAAGAAACAGAAAAAGCAGTTCTTATAGGGACATTCATAACAATAAAATCTTATCTCAGGAAATAAGAAAAATTTCAAATAAAAAACCTATTGTTACACTTAAAGCAACTAGAGAAACAAACATAACCCAAAATTAGTAGAAGGAAAAGAATCATGAGGATCAGAGCATAAATAAATAAAATGGAATTTTAGATCAATGAAATGGAATTTTAGATCAATGAAACTAAAATCTGGTTCTTTGAAAAGATAAGCAAAATTAATAAACCTTTAGGTAGATTTTTCAGGGAAAAAAAGGGAGAGAATCCAAGTAAATAAAATTATAAATAAAAAGGGAATATTTACAAGCGACACCACAGAAATACAAAGGACCATAAGAGACTACTATAAGTAAGTCTATGCCAATAAAATGGAAAATCTAGAAGAAATGGCAAATTCTGAGAAATACACTGTCTCTCAAGACTAAACCCGGGAGAAATAGAAAATATGAACAGTCCAATTACAAGTAATTAAATTGANAAAGGACCATAAGAGACTACTATACGTAAGTCTATGCCAATAAAATGGAAAATCTAGAAGAAATGGCAAATTCTGAGAAATACACTGTCTCTCAAGACTAAACCTGGGAGAAATAGAAAATATGAACAGTCCAATTACAAGTAATTAAATTGAATCTGTGATTAAAAACTCCAAATAATGAAAAGTTCAGGACCGGATGGCTTCATAGGTAAATTCTATGCAACATTTAAAGAGAGTTTTACACCTGTCCTTCACTAACTGAAAAAAAAAAAACAAAAACTAAAAAACTACAGATGAAGAAAAACTTCCGAACTCATTCTCTTAGGCCACCATCACCTTAATATCAAAATGAGACAAAAATAAAACAGAAAAGAAAAAGAAAATTAAAGGCTGATATCACTGATAATTTAGATACAAAAATACTAGCAAACTGAATCCAACAATAAAGTAAAAGAATTATATACCATAATCAACTGGGATTTACCTTGGAGATGCATGGGTTTTTCAATACCCACAAAGCAATCAGTGTGATACAACATTAACAATTTCAAGAATTAAAAAACATATGATTACCTCAATAAGTGCAGAAAAAGTTTTTGATGAAATTCAACATCCATTTATGATAAAAATTCTCCAGAAAGTGGGCATAGAGGCAATATACCGCAACATAATAAAAATCATATATGACAAACCCACAGTTAACATCATTCTTGAAAGGGGAAAGCTGAAAGCATTTCTTCTAAAATCAGAAACAAGATAAAGATGTTCACTCTCATCACTTTTATTCATCATAGTTTGGGAAGTCTAACCATGGCAATCAGAGAAGAAAAAGAATCCAAATTGGAAGAGAATAAGTAAAACTATCAGTTTGCAGATAACGTGTTATACATAGAAAACCCTAAGGACATTATCAGAAAACGATTAGAGTTCATTGATGAATTTGGCAAACTAGCTGAATACAAAATTAATATACATAATTTAGTTACAATAGTTTATACTAACAATGAAATATCATAAATTAAAATTAAGGAAATAAATCCATTTACCATCTCATCAAAAAAGTAGTAATAGGTACTATAATTGGACTGGATTGCTCAAGTAGCTTTTCCAAACTTTTTTTTTATCATGTATATACACATATACATATTTGTATATGTGTACATATATG
Organism: Raphicerus campestris; assembly: GCA_006410735.1. Lineage (NCBI taxonomy): Eukaryota > Metazoa > Chordata > Mammalia > Artiodactyla > Bovidae > Raphicerus > Raphicerus campestris. The sequence continues at coordinate 5,637 of SJYW01042969.1, forward strand.
ATACACTCATCTCACATGCTAGCAAAGAAATGCTCACAATTCTCCAAGGCAGGTTTCAACAGTACATGAACTGTGAACTTCCAGATATTCAAGCTGTATTTAGAAAAGGCAGAGGAACCAAAGATCAAATTGCCAACATCTGCTGGATCATTGAAAAGCAAGAGCATTCCAGAAAGACAGCTACTCCTCTATTGACTATGCCAAAGCCTTTGACTGTGTGGAGCACAACAAACTGTGGAAAATTCTTCAAGAAATGGGAATAACAGAATACCTGACCTGCCTTCTAAGAAATCTGTATGCAGGTCAAGAAGCAGGTCAAGAAGTCAACATGAAACAACAGACTGGTTCCAAATTAGGAAAGGAGTATATCAAGGCTGTTTATCATCACCCTGCTTATTTCACTTATGCAGAGTAAATCATGCAAAATGCTGGGCTAGATGAAGCACAAGCTGGAGTGAACATTCCCAGGAGAAATATCAATAACCTTAGATATGCAGATGATACCACCCTTATGGCAGAAAGTGAAGAAGAAGAGGCCATTTATGGCCTCTTGATGAAAGTGAAAGAAGAGAGTGAAAAAACTGGCTTAAAACTCAACATTCAGAAAACTAAGATTATGGCATCAGGTCCAATCACTTTATGGCAAACAGATNAGAAGAGGCCATTTATGGCCTCTTGATGAAAGTGAAAGAAGAGAGTGAAAAAACTGGCTTAAAACTCAACATTCAGAAAACTAAGATTATGGCATCAGGTCCAATCACTTTATGGCAAACAGATCGGGAAATAATGGAAACAGTGACAGACATCATTATTTTGGGCTCCAAAATTCCTGGAGATGGTCACTGCAGCCATCGTCACCCTGCTTATTTAACTTCTATGCAGAGTACATCATGAGAAATGCTGGAGTGGAAGAAACAAAAGTTGGAATCAAGATTGCCAGGAGAAATATCAAAGCCTCAGATATGCAGATGACACCACCCTTATGTCAGAAAGTGAAGAGGAACCAAAAGTCTCTTGATGAAAGTGAAAGAGGAGAGTGAAAAAATTGTCTTAAAGCTCAACATTCAGAAAATGAACATCATGGCATCTGGTCCCATCACTTCATGGGAAATAGATGGGGAAACAGTGGAAACAGTGTCAGACTTTATTTTTCTGGGCTCCAAAATCACTGCAGATGGTGACTGCAGCCATGAAATTGGCAGACGCTTACTCCTTGGAAGAAAAGTTATGACCAACCTAGGTAGTATATTTAAAAGCAGAGACATTCCATTGCCAACTAAGGTCCATCTAGTCAAGGCTATGGTTTTTCCTGTGGTCATGTATGAATGTGAGAGTTGGACTGTGAAGAAGGCTGAGCGCAGAAGAACTGATGCTTTTGAACTGTGGTGTTGGAGAAGACTCTTGATAGTCCCTTAGACTGCAAGAAGATCCAACCAATCCATTCTGAAGGAGATCAGCCCTGGAATTTCTTTGGAAGGAATGTTGCTAAATCTGAAACTCCAGTACTTTGGTCACCTCATGTGAAGAGTTGACTCAATTAGAAAAAACTCTGAGGCTGGGAGGGATTGGGGGCAAGAGGAGAAAGAGACTTCAGAAGATGAGATGGCTGGATGGCATCACTGACTCGAAGGACATGAGTCTGAGGTCTGAGTGAACTCTGGGAGATGGTGATGAGCAGGGAGTCCTGGCGTGCTGCTATTCATGGGGTCGTGAAGAATCGGACATGACTGAGTGACTGAAGTGAACTGAATAACTGCTGTGTTTTTCAAATATATTCTATATCTAATGCTTAAACACAGGAAAATGGAGTGCTTACCATCTCTCTGAATTTTTTTAAGTTGACATTCCCTGTTTCTTTAAACACGCTGTCAGAACTATGAACCATATCTCTGTAACACTTAGTCTCTCTTTAAATCAGTAAAAGCATTATCTGAATGTTTAATGTTTAATTTCAAATGCATTTTCCTATGGAAATTGCTCCATTCATTGAGATAATGTGACATCAAATTATAAGCTCTGTGCAGCTGTCAGTCTTTGCCAGACATTCAGAAATGTAAATGAAAACTGACATGTCATTTATCTGACAATATACTGTCACCAGTAATAATATCACTGGGCTTTGTACATTATCAGTTTTCAGAATATGTGAATCAAAATGGAAATTGAAAATAACTTTCATGTATGAGAATAAACGTGTACAACTAATACTGATATCACTGATATAACTGATATTTTAGTTTGCAATCAGGGAGGAAAACCCAAAGTACTATATGTGAAAACGAATGATGTACTAGAAGAGGAAGAATCTTTTTGTAAGTGAATGAAGCTCATGATAGTTATAATATGAACATTGCACTTCTGAAAACAAACTTTTAACTTATATTTGTTTAATGACTTATCATATACAGAGTAGCTATAAATGCATTATTTTACTTGATAATTCACAACTTTCTTCAATCTTCATTTTACAAATTTTGAAATTAGATTTCAGAGCATTAAATAACTTCTTCAGATTTCCTGGCCAGCAAGTGTTAACCTTAAAATTAGAATATAGAAAATATGTCTGTTAGTCTAAAGTTTTTATTTTGTATTTCATTGCCTCTCCTTATTTATTTTCTTTTTTCATAAGTCTTTCATATAGGTTTAGAATCATAGCTTAATATTTATTTTAACATTTAATAAAAAACTAGTAAAGACGATAAGTTTCAATATCATAGTTTTCATAGAAACTTGCAATTTTCTGTTACTATGTATAAATTCCACTAATATATTATTATTTCTTGAAGTCCAAATTCATATATTTACATGAAATAGTTTTTACTATAAGATCAACAACCTCTGTCATAAAGGTCAAGAACATAGCAGTCACATTATGTATAATAAATTTGTCAAATAAAGAAATATACCCAAGATAAAAATATCAGAGATATTTAAAAAATTGGATGTTTAATTTTCCTAATTTTGCTAATCAGTCCTTTATATTAATACACAAAAGGAAAACATATATGATAAGAAACAAAGTAAATGTTTTACATAGGAATTAAATTCAGATATGAAATAAAAGTATTTTCTATGTAATACTCTATTTCTGGAATCAGCTGTTTTGATATTTTGTTAAGGATTTTTAAATGTTGTAAATGGAATCTACTTGTTGATTTAACACATTCCAGATCAACTGACCTTCAGAGTCAATTCAGAGTCAGGTTTATATTCAAAATTTTCCTTAAGTAGCTGTAACTATTTGAAGGGACAAAGTTAAATGTCAAACTTTTTTTCACAAGGTAAGCTGACAAATAAAGTAACACACACATATAAAACAGTTACAAAACTTTCACTAGGTGTAATCTCTTTAAGCCATCTAGTAAATTTAAAAGGACATTTTCAGAATTATAAGAAACCTGCTTTAACTAAACAATAATAGTGGGTTTTAAGGACAAAATAGTCACCTGCACAAAGTAAGATCAGAATACTGCATTCTAAATGCTACCAAGAAAGGGAGATGGATAAATTTACTTTTTTTATTCCCTTACGTCATACAGATTAGGTTGATCAAAAAATTCTGTACTGTGTCACAGAAAAACCTGAATGAACTGTTTGACCAACCCAATACATAGTTGGTATACAAGCTTATGTTAGTTTCAGGTGTATGACATAGTGATTTGACATTTGCATACATTATGAGATGGTTCACCATGATAAGTCTAGTAATCATCAGTTTCCCCAAAAGTTATTAATTATGTTATTGATCATATTTCTTATGCTGTATATTACATTCCTGTGACTAATTATAACTGAAGGTTTGGACCTACTGGTTTCCTTTTACTTATTTCATTCATCCCTTTCCCCTTTAGGAAACTCCAGTTTGTCCTCTACTTCTGAGTCTGTTTTCATTTTGCTGTGTTTATACATTTTTTGGCTCCATATATAAGTGATATCACACAGTATTTGTCTTTGGATAACTTTACTTTTATTAGCATTAAAAGAAAACCATGAATAAGATTTACATCTAGAAATATTCATTTTTGCTGAAAGAACTAAAAGTGACAAGGGTTGGTTACAGTGGTTGGTTCTTTTTTGAAGAGTACAAGGACTCTTATATTTATGTATTGGTTTGGTCATTTTTTTTTTTTTTCCCATGTGATGTTTTGGAAAAACTCTAACAAACTTTTTGGCCAACCTAGATGCTTGGTTCTGTTTAATCAGAGAGTTGTTCTCCACGTGCTTATGATATATATGTAGCTAAATAGTCAACAATTGTGTATTTACTTCTATAAAAGCTAATATGCATAAGGACAGTGGCTACATTTGATGGGGCTTGAGGGGTAGATAGACTGAGATGTTGCATAAATGAGGTTTCCAAGGTGCTGATCATCTATAACACGATCAGAGTAGAGGTTATGCAATTATATCCACTTTGTAAAATTATAATGATGTGTACACATAAGATTTATGAGCCACATGAGATACATGTATGTAGACTGGAGTGGGTAGCTATTCCCTTCTGCAGGGCATCTTCCAGATTCAGGGATCAACCCAGGTTTCCCACATTGCAGGCAGATTCTTTGTCACCATATTTTAAAATATATTTTTGTCTTATTGTGGTTAACAGAAATGAGGATAGATGATTCACATTTAAAAGATTCTGAACAATTTAATTATTTATCATCAACTTGCAATAGTTTCATCTTTTAAAGCCTTTTGATAAATGCTATTGATTATTTTAGCTTTAATATTGACATTTTGAAAATTGTCTTTATGGGAAGTAAACCCTAAAATAATTAGTGTCTTTACTTGATTAGTCTTGATATTCTGTGAAGACTATCACAGAATTTATGTTTCTTTGAGAATATTATAATCTAGCTTTTACTTTTAGCTGTCAGCTGTAAGCTGCCAGGCAGTTTTTCTCCTTTCTTTCCTTCCTTCCTACTTTTCTCCCTTCATTCCTTCTAAAAGATAATATCTCAATCTTACCAATCAACCTGAATGATTAACTTGTTATGATAAACAAAAATCTGGTGGCTCAGAGGCTAAAGTGTCTGTCTGCTTGAAATGTGGGGGACCTGGGTTTGATCCCTGGGTTGCGAAGATCCCCTGGAGAAGGAAATGGCAACCCACTCCAGTACTCTTGCCTGGAGAATCTCATGGAGGGAGGAGCCTGGTAGGCTACTGTCCATGGGGTTGCAAAGAGTTGGACACGACTGAGCAACTTCACTTAATAATTACTTAATAAACAAAAATCTTAAAAGCAATCTTCAAAATAATGTGAGAAGTAAATTGCTATGATAGGTTATAGCTATTGAGAAATTAGTATGATATCTCCCCATCATTGCTGATAGAAAACAATCTGGACTGAATAAAGCTGTGTCTAAATAACTCATTGCAACCTTTCTCAATGCAAATATTCTATCAAGCCAATTCTTGAAAAGTCATGAGAGATTATGTTTGACTTGAGACATTTTATGCTTTTTACATGCTCATGAATTCACAGATCAATACAAATAGGGCTATTACACAAAGCATAAAAAGTGCTTAATTTGGGAAGATAAATCTTTCCTGGATTTCTCGGTGTTTTTGCAAAGCCCTGGCCTCCTGAGACATGGAGATTGATATGCTACAAAGACAGAGAATATTTGGTTTAACTACCCTCAAAAACATTTGCTTTTTACATGCCTTGAGTATCAGATTTGATGTCATTTGGCTCCTTATACCATTCAAAGGACAATAAACCTTCCTTTATGCTCCCAACAACTAAATGGTTGCATTCCAGGGTAGTGACCTAGATTAACAGAAAGGGTGAGTGAACAGCCTGTAGATATCCAGGGCAATTTAGAAAGTTATCTTCCTATGCATTTATATTCCAAAGGAATGAAACCTTGGGTTGTAAAATGTAGACATTTACCTTATCTTCTTCCTGGAGAGAATTATTTAAATTTCAAAGGATTAAAACCCAGGATCATTTCATTTTTGTTCAGTTCAGCTCAGTGGCTCAGTCCTGTCTGACTCTTTGCAACCCCATGGACTATAGCACAGCAGGCCTCCCTGTCTTTCATTAACTTCTAGAACCTGCTCAAACTCATGTCCATAGAGTCAGTGATGCCATCCAGCCATCTCATCCTCTGGCATCCCCTTCTCTTCCTACCTTCAATTTTTCCCAGCATCAGGGCCTTTACAAATGAGTCAGTTCTTTGCATCAGGTGGCCAAAGTATTAGAGCTTCAGCTTCAGCATCAGTCCTACCAATGAATATTTAGGATTGATTTCCTTTAGGAATGACTGATTTGATCTTCATGGTATCCAAGGGACTGTAAGAGTCTTCTCCAACAACACAGTTCAAAAGTATCAATTCTTTGGCTCTCAGCTTTCTTTATAGTCCAAATCTCACATCCATACATGACTACTGGAAAAACCATAGCCTAGACTAGACAGACATTTATTAGCAAAGTAATTTTGTGTCCTCTCTGTTAGAGGAGAGAATATGTTTATATTGAGAGGATTATAATTATTTTCCTCTCTCAGGAGGAGAGTGAGAGTCGTCTTTTCTTCGTAAGCACAGCAATTTATTTTTCCATATTATTCTCCTGTAAGAAAACCCTGCTGTAATTACAGGCTTAGGTAACTCAGTGGTAAAGAATCTGCCTGCCAAGTGGGAGATGCAGTTTCCATCCCTGGGTCATTAAGATCCCCTGCAGAGAGAAATGGCAACCTACTCCAGTACTCTTGCCTGGGAAATCCTATGTACAGAGGAGGCTGATGGGTGACAGTCCATAGGACTGCAAAGAGTCAGACACAACTGAGCACACACACCCCCATGCATAACATGGGCAGGGTGCTTAACACAGGGAGATCCATGTTGCCATGTTACTCCACCCATTGCTATTACTATAAGTAAAGTCTGGCCTCTGACTACAGACTTGGCATCTCTGCTAGTATCCACATAGATCTATAAATGTATCTTCATATCTGTAGTTTTATGTTATCAATATTTATATAAATATATAACCGTACATGTAGTGTAACATCTTAGATTTTTTGCAGTTTCTTAGTTAACAGGTACAGAGCAGATTCTGGAGTACCTCTGAAGTTCTATACAATAGAACTTTATTTAAAATAGTCATAAATTAATGCAACAGTTGTAAAAATGCAATGGCAGTAAATATTTCTTTAGAAATTAGGCCTATGTCAAAGTTGAGTGACTCTCATGTTAGAATTAAAACTGTAAGGAAATTGATACCAATGTGTTTTTTTAAAAAATGGCTTTATACAATATATTATAATTATGTTCATAAAGCAGAAACACTTTAGTTTTTGTTTAAGCATCTCTTTCTCTTCCTATGTTGCTTTTTTTACTTTTCAAAATTTAGTGTTAATAATAAGAGTTCATGGGTTCACAAATATATATTTTTATAATAAATATGTAAGGATCATGCTACAGCATTTCTAACAAAAAGAAAATAAATTCTCTATTTTTTGACAGTTTTACAGATCTGGTAGATATATTTAACTATATATTATTTATCTTCTCTTTTAATAGTGACAATATTTAAATACATGAATTCTAAATTTAATGTTAATTTATCTAAAGAAAAAAGAAATCACACACATTTAATTTCCTAGTAGTCATTCAAAATACTTTTTAGATAATCATATTGACAATTATGGTTTCCCCGAAGGCTCAATGGGTAAAGAATCTGCCTGCAATACAAAAGACACAGGGCATGCAGGTAAATCCATGGGACAGGAAGATTCCCTAGAGAAGGAAATGGCAACCCACAGCAGTATCCTTGCCTGATAACTCCATGAACAGAGGAGCCTGGCAGGCTACAGTACAAAGGGTTGAAAAAAGTCAGACAGGACTGAGCACACACATGCATTGACAATTATATTTTATCAGAGGGAAAAAAGATCATTCCAATGTTATATGCAGATTGCTCAACTTTAGAAAATCCTTTCTACTACTGTATATCAAATTTAAATATTTTCTTATAGGAAATTTTGAGGATTTTTTAATAGGAAATTTTTAAAGGAAATTATTTTAAAGGATTTAAAATAACCAACTAATTCAAACTGTAAATCTCTTTGTTGTTTTATTGCTTGTGTTTGGTCATGAAGTTGTACAAGTATTTTTAACTTTTTACTTAGCTAAGCATGAAGTAATCTTCTTATTATCTGTTCAAAAAGTTAATATTTTACATTGAAAATCACTAAGCATAAGGTTGATTCCACAGAAATTACCAAATTTAACATCTAACACAGTGTGTTTTATTAGGTTAAATACTTTCAAAAAAGCATAATTTATTTTATACCTAGGATTTGTACTTTTTGACACCCTTCACTCAACTGTAGCCATCATGATGACTATAGCTAATAACATTATTGCATATTTGAAATTTGCTGAGAGAGTAGACCTTAAAAGTCCCCATCATATGAAAATTTTTTGTATGCAGTTTGGTGATGAATGTTAACTACATTTATCATGGAGCTCATTTTGTAATATATTCAAATACCAAATCATTATGTCATATACCTGAAATCAGTGTGTTATATGCCAGTTATACCTCAGTAACAAAAGAATGATGTCGTCCTTGAAATATAACAGAGATTAGTGCTGTCATCAAATACTTAAAAGCTAAGAAATATATGAATTCTCATAATATATGTTTATCTCTGCTTAGCAAAGCAAAAGCCAGACTGTGGAGAAAAACTCTAGACAGTAAAGATTTAGTCAGGTTCTGGTGTTGATCCTTGTCTGATTATAATTGTATTGGATTTGTTAACAATTGTAAAAATAAGTCATCTCACTTCCTGGATCTGTGATGAAGTTATTGACCCAGTAAGTATTTTATTGCCATATCTAACAGCAAAGATATTAAGAATGAATGTGTTTTTCCCCAGTTTGGAATTTGAAAGGATTTACTAGACTCTATAGTGCATTCTAACATGAAGCTTTTATTTAAGGATAATCAATACAGAGTAAGAAAAGAAAGAAAATGCAAACAAGCATCAGGAATCTCAGGAGAATCTCTACCTTTGTGCACTCTTCTGACTTTCTGTCTTCAACCATCCAAGACATTTGCCAGGAATATTGACTCTGAAAGAGTTCCAGGGAGTTCTCAGTGGGAGACCCTTGGTCAATAGTCCCCTTGGTCAATAATCAAGCCACATTTGTCAAACTAATTAGGTGAGTTGCAAACCATTAGTTTGTATAGGCTATTCATTTATTCACTCTTTCATTCATTGTTTAGTCAATTCAGCCTAAACTTTACCATATGAAGATGGCAAAACTCAGGATTCAGTTTCAATCTCCTTTCTCTGACTCTTCTATACAATATTCTCTTTCCTAATATTGGTATATTTTGTTTGGTAACATATTTTTCAGTCATATCTGCCCATATTTGATATTGTCCCACAAATTATTAGATTATTTCATTAGTACTTAAATGATCATGCTAATGATGATGATTCTCAAGAAAAGTCTAATTTTTTTTCCCTGAAAAAGTCTATTTTTTCCCCTGACTTCCAGGTTCTTATCTGTTATTGTTTTTACTGCTTACTCCCAATAAGTATTGAACAACCTTTTAAAGTTTAGCATATCCACAATGATACTAATCATATCCACTGAAATTGTCCATCTTTCTATTTTCCTATTTCAGTGGATAGCACAAGAACATGCTTAGAGGCTCACATCATAAATTGACTCTAATCATCAACTCCTTATTTTCCTTTTTTCTTTTTTTTTTTTTTTTTTTTACAGCCCCATCAAATCTACTTCCTTCACTCCTCGAGTTTCCTTTTTTATTGGGTTCATTGAATACTTGGTTAACTTAATTAGACAAAGTCTAACGTGGTTTCTAATAATGTGGGAGATTTTCATCTTGGGATGTAAAAAATGACAGATGGGAAAAAGGCACTAGTGTGCCTAGAGCTTGTCTCAAAGTGTTTGCTGTTATTTAGTAACTAAGTTGTAGCCTTCCAGGCTACTCTGTCCATGGGATTTTCCAGGCAAGAATACTAGAGTGGGTTGTCATTTAGCTCTTCAGGGAATCTTCCAGGGATTGAACCCACATCTCCTATATTAGCAGCGGATTCTTTATCACTGAGCCACCAGGGAAACTCTTCAAAGTTGTAGATTATTATTATAAAGATCTTTTTAAGATAACTCTTCTCAATGTCCCAATTTGTTTCACCTTTTGCCTTATTCTTAATCAGATTTTATATTTTATTCATAATTACACCTTTTTCAGAAAATTTTTTCTGATGCCTCCCAAGTAGTGTTAGAAATTCTTCTGGCTACTCCACTTATTTCCATTAAATCATGCATTGTACCATACTATGACTATACCTATGCTGTCACTGAAGTATAAATCCAATAAAATAAGAGTCCATATTTGTATTTTTAAATACATGGGCCATATTAAAGTCTCAATAATTTTTTAATGAATCATTGGATAATTAAATATTTGGTGTTGCTTTTAGAGTGTGTACATTTGGATTTCAGCAACTAAAAAGTACTGTCTCTGCAGATACATTTTAGGAAAAGCACACTTTATGAAGTAATAACACTGCTTATGTAAAGAAATTGTCAGATAAACAAATACATCATTAATTAAAAGGTATTAGTGTAAAGAATTCTTTCACATACTACATTTTGGAACTTTCTGAACCATGAATAATTTTAAAAATGAAATGTTTCTGGTTCAATAGTGAATATTATGGTATATACAGAAATGATGTGGTCTTTGGAACATTTTTTCCAGATACCGATGCAGTAGCTTTATCCACTTTAAACACCACAGCAGTTACTAAAACAGAAAGATTCCCAGGAGAAAATATCTTACTGTCAGCAACATTTAGCTTTTGTCCTAATCCTTGCTAAACCAGTTATTCTAATTAACATTTCAAACACACATCCCAAAGGGGAGGCTCAAAGTACAATCTACTTTTCTTCAAAGGGGAAACCCTATGATATCGCCCAAGAATAAATCCTTTATTTTGCTGGATATCCCTTTAAAACACTTCACTGATACCTTTATGAGTCAAAGACCTGAATCTGCAGCTTCATATATTATATATGCAGTGAGTTGCATGTTTTAGAACAGCTGTATCTAAACTAATTAGCAGGTCCAATTGAATTTTACCAAGAAAATGGTTTCAGAAAATCAAATTTGGCTGAATATTAAAATGTAACTAGTCTTTTAATTGCACATAACCTATGTGATAATGTTATACTTTCAAATTGTAGATTCTTAGTTTTTTTTTTTTTTTTTTTTNTTAGTGTTAATAATAAGAGTTCATGGGTTCACAAATATATATTTTTATAATAAATATGTAAGGATCATGCTACAGCATTTCTAACAAAAAGAAAATAAATTCTCTATTTTTTAACAGTTTTACAGATCTGGTAGATATATTTAACTATATATTATTTATCTTCTCTTTTAATAGTGACAATATTTAAATACATGAATTCTAAATTTAATGTTAATTTATCTAAAGAAAAAAGAAATCACACACATTTAATTTCCTAGTAGTCATTCAAAATACTTTTTAGATAATCATATTGACAATTATGGTTTCCCCGAAGGCTCAATGGGTAAAGAATCTGCCTGCAATACAAAAGACACAGGGCATGCAGGTAAATCCATGGGACAGGAAGATTCCCTAGAGAAGGAAATGGCAACCCACAGCAGTATCCTTGCCTGATAACTCCATGAACAGAGGAGCCTGGCAGGCTACAGTCCAAAGGGTTGAAAAAAGTCAGACAGGACTGAGCACACACATGCATTGACAATTATATTTTATCAGAGGGAAAAAAGATCATTCCAATGTTATATGCAGATTGCTCAACTTTAGAAAATCCTTTCTACTACTGTATATCAAATTTAAATATTTTCTTATAGGAAATTTTGAGGATTTTTTAATAGGAAATTTTTAAAGGAAATTATTTTAAAGGATTTAAAATAACCAACTAATTCAAACTGTAAATCTCTTTGTTGTTTTATTGCTTGTGTTTGGTCATGAAGTTGTACAAGTATTTTTAACTTTTTACTTAGCTAAGCATGAAGTAATCTTCTTATTATCTGTTCAAAAAGTTAATATTTTACATTGAAAATCACTAAGCATAAGGTTGATTCCACAGAAATTACCAAATTTAACATCTAACACAGTGTGTTTTATTAGGTTAAATACTTTCAAAAAAGCATAATTTATTTTATACCTAGGATTTGTACTTTTTGACACCCTTCACTCAACTGTAGCCATCATGATGACTATAGCTAATAACATTATTGCATATTTGAAATTTGCTGAGAGAGTAGACCTTAAAAGTCCCCATCATATGAAAATTTTTTGTATGCAGTTTGGTAATGAATGTTAACTACATTTATCATGGAGCTCATTTTGTAATATATTCAAATACCAAATCATTATGTCATATACCTGAAATCAGTGTGTTATATGCCAGTTATACCTCAGTAACAAAAGAATGATGTCGTCCTTGAAATATAACAGAGATTAGTGCTGTCATCAAATACTTAAAAGCTAAGAAATATATGAATTCTCATAATATATGTTTATCTCTGCTTAGCAAAGCAAAAGCCAGACTGTGGAGAAAAACTCTAGACAGTAAAGATTTAGTCAGGTTCTGGTGTTGATCCTTGTCTGATTATAATTGTATTGGATTTGTTAACAATTGTAAAAATAAGTCATCTCACTTCCTGGATCTGTGATGAAGTTATTGACCCAGTAAGTATTTTATTGCCATATCTAACAGCAAAGATATTAAGAATGAATGTGTTTTTCCCCAGTTTGGAATTTGAAAGGATTTACTAGACTCTATAGTGCATTCTAACATGAAGCTTTTATTTAAGGATAATCAATACAGAGTAAGAAAAGAAAGAAAATGCAAACAAGCATCAGGAATCTCAGGAGAATCTCTACCTTTGTGCACTCTTCTGACTTTCTGTCTTCAACCATCCAAGACATTTGCCAGGAACTCTGAAAGAGTTCCAGGGAGTTCTCAGTGGGAGACCCTTGGTCAATAGTCCCCTTGGTCAATAATCAAGCCACATTTGTCAAACTAATTAGGTGAGTTGCAAACCATTAGTTTGTATAGGCTATTCATTTATTCACTCTTTCATTCATTGTTTAGTCAATTCAGCCTAAACTTTACCATATGAAGATGGCAAAACTCAGGATTCAGTTTCAATCTCCTTTCTCTGACTCTTCTATACAATATTCTCTTTCCTAATATTGGTATATTTTGTTTGGTAACATATTTTTCAGTCATATCTGCCCATATTTGATATTGTCCCACAAATTATTAGATTATTTCATTAGTACTTAAATGATCATGCTAATGATGATGATTCTCAAGAAAAGTCTAATTTTTTTTCCCTGAAAAAGTCTATTTTTTCCCCTGACTTCCAGGTTCTTATCTGTTATTGTTTTTACTGCTTACTCCCAATAAGTATTGAACAACCTTTTAAAGTTTAGCATATCCACAATGATACTAATCATATCCACTGAAATTGTCCATCTTTCTATTTTCCTATTTCAGTGGTTAGCACAAGAACATGCTTAGAGGCTCACATCATAAATTGACTCTAATCATCAACTCCTTATTTTCCTTTTTTTTTTTTTTTTTACAGCCCCATCAAATCTACTTCCTTCACTCCTCGAGTTTCCTTTTTTATTGGGTTCATTGAATACTTGGTTAACTTAATTAGACAAAGTCTAACGTGGTTTCTAATAATGTGGGAGATTTTCATCTTGGGATGTAAAAAATGACAGATGGGAAAAAGGCACTAGTGTGCCTAGAGCTTGTCTCAAAGTGTTTGCTGTTATTTAGTAACTAAGTTGTAGCCTTCCAGGCTACTCTGTCCATGGGATTTTCCAGGCAAGAATACTAGAGTGGGTTGTCATTTAGCTCTTCAGGGAATCTTCCAGGGATTGAACCCACATCTCCTATATTAGCAGCGGATTCTTTATCACTGAGCCACCAGGGAAACTCTTCAAAGTTGTAGATTATTATTATAAAGATCTTTTTAAGATAACTCTTCTCAATGTCCCAATTTGTTTCACCTTTTGCCTTATTCTTAATCAGATTTTATATTTTATTCATAATTACACCTTTTTCAGAAAATTTTTTTCTGATGCCTCCCAAGTAGTGTTAGAAATTCTTCTGGCTACTCCACTTATTTCCATTAAATCATGCATTGTACCATACTATGACTATACCTATGCTGTCACTGAAGTATAAATCCAATAAAATAAGAGTCCATATTTGTATTTTTAAATACATGGGCCATATTAAAGTCTCAATAATTTTTTAATGAATCATTGGATAATTAAATATTTGGTGTTGCTTTTAGAGTGTGTACATTTGGATTTCAGCAACTAAAAAGTACTGTCTCTGCAGATACATTTTAGGAAAAGCACACTTTATGAAGTAATAACACTGCTTATGTAAAGAAATTGTCAGATAAACAAATACATCATTAATTAAAAGGTATTAGTGTAAAGAATTCTTTCACATACTACATTTTGGAACTTTCTGAACCATGAATAATTTTAAAAATGAAATGTTTCTGGTTCAATAGTGAATATTATGGTATATACAGAAATGATGTGGTCTTTGGAACATTTTTTCCAGATACCGATGCAGTAGCTTTATCCACTTTAAACACCACAGCAGTTACTAAAACAGAAAGATTCCCAGGAGAAAATATCTTACTGTCAGCAACATTTAGCTTTTGTCCTAATCCTTGCTAAACCAGTTATTCTAATTAACATTTCAAACACACATCCCAAAGGGGAGGCTCAAAGTACAATCTACTTTTCTTCAAAGGGGAAACCCTATGATATCGCCCAAGAATAAATCCTTTATTTTGCTGGATATCCCTTTAAAACACTTCACTGATACCTTTATGAGTCAAAGACCTGAATCTGCAGCTTCATATATTATATATGCAGTGAGTTGCATGTTTTAGAACAGCTGTATCTAAACTAATTAGCAGGTCCAATTGAATTTTACCAAGAAAATGGTTTCAGAAAATCAAATTTGGCTGAATATTAAAATGTAACTAGTCTTTTAATTGCACATAACCTATGTGATAATGTTATACTTTCAAATTGTAGATTCTTAGTTTTTTTTTTTTTTTTTTTTTTTTATAACTGGTATTGAAGGAGGAAACAGACAGAACAGGTTCCATCTTGAAAGCTGGATTCCATCTTGGGCTGGACTGTGGACTTTGAGCTATGTGCCCTATATCTATGGAAATAATGCACAAACTGGAAAACCAGACCCCCTGGATGAAGGAGCCTCAGGACTTGTACTTAGACTCTCCTTTGTTTAAAGAATATGCTAATTATCTCTGTAACAGAAGAAAGTCATAAATCCCATTATGCTTATCAGGATATGACCACAGGCCTATTGATAAATCTCCACTGTTTAACTGTCTAGGCTTATGACACATGAATCATGGGTTAACTTTGCGCATATCTCTCTTTTACCTTGTCCAGACTACAACTGTTAAGTTGCTTCAGTCGTGTCTGACTCTTTACAACCCCTGGACTGCAACCTACAGGTCTCCTCTGCCCATGGGATTTTCCAGGCAAGAATACTGGAGTGGGTTGCCATTGTCTTCTCCATTGTCCAGACTAGTTTCAAGGAATTTGGGGAGGTGAGTTCGAGCACATTCATTTAGGGTATATAAGATTTTCACAAAAACTGGTTGAGGTCCTTGGCTAAGAGGAAACTCTGCCTTGGCCTCGCCGGTGTAATAAACTGCTCCACTATCTGCACTGTCCTTCTGAGTGAGTTTGTTTCCCAGAACAGGTGGCTACAACAGTATTACCATAATACCAATGCCAAATTAAGAACTACAAAGGCAGGTGCTGTAAAGTTTATAAAGTCAGACTGTTAGCCACCTCTTTTACTTGCATATCATAATGATAAATCAGTTAAATACATTTGATGAATTTTTAACTCTTCTGAACAATACAAACTTGATATAGAGAAGAAAGCTTGCAATGTTGAATTTGAAGGGATAATCTTTATCCATCCCACCTACTAACATTCTAAGTTTAAATTAAAAATGAATTTTTCCTGGTACCCTGTTAAGGATGTATTTATGGTCAAAGTCAAAGGTTGTGGTTGCTTTTTAAAAATCTTCTACCTAAGACTCTGTGATTATTATGGAATACCTTTCCATGCCTTGACATAGTTCAGGTCATTTTCATTAAGCATGATAAAAGATCTTTTCTGTTAATATATTTTGTGAAAAAAAGAAAGCTCATAACCATAGACTGTGAGATTCTCAAAAACCCCAAATTGCAGTAAGCGAGAAAAAGAGACAGAATAAAGAGATTAACACCAACATGCTTACATAATTTATTAGATAGAGTGAATATAAATTAGCTTGAGAGTCATCTATAAAACAAGACTTAGTGGGCATAACCAAGATATTCAATCACCTAAACGTGTAAAATGGACTTCCCATGTGACTCTAGTGGTAAAGAAACTGCCTATCAATGCAGAAGATGTAAGAGATGCAGGCTAGATCCCTGGGTGAGGAATATTCCCTGGAGAAAGGCATGGCAAACTCATTCTAGTATTCTTGCCTACAGAAGCACTTGGGCAGAAGAGCCTGGTGGGCTTCAGTTCATAGGGTCACAAGAGTCAGACATAACTCAAGTGACAAAGCACAAAGGTGTAAAATAGATGTTATTATATCAAATCTTCACTTCAAATATAGTGAATCTATTAACACATTTAATAACAGAATAAAGTCTACCTTTGCCTATTATTCAAACAGATAATGTGTCAATCAAAGGCAAACAAAAACTTGGATGAGTCATAAATAAACTTGTTATTATTGATATTACAGTGGAGTGAAGATGGACTCTTAGATCTGTTAGGTAGTTAGAATAGGAAACAGGAGTCCAGAATGGAGGTAGCTAAAAGACAAGGAAGAGAAAAGCCTGATAAAATAGAACAAAAGAAGGTCCGAGGACCAGAGTGAGGACCTCGGGTAGAACAAACATGGCAGGCCCAGGGGGAGCAAAAATATAAAAAGAGGAGCCAAAGGCCTAGGGGTCTCTTTCTCTCCTGCGCACTGGGGTGCTCTTCTCTTCATGTCTTTGGGTAGACATGCCCTCATGCCTTGAGGATGGATTTTCCTGCTATTATCCAAATAAAATAGAGCTGAAACATGGAGCTATAACACTGATTTGTCTAAGAGAAATAACACGGTCTGTTCGAGACCCGAGAGTTGTAACATGGTCTGTCCAAGACTCGACAGCTGTGACACACTGAGGGCTTTAATGTCCCTCACTCCAAATCTTTGTTGTCATGAGATAGAACCGAGGAGCTTACACTTGCCTGACAGATCTATATGATCTGGAATTATTTATTATTGAAATCTGTTGTTCTGAGCCTTAGCATATATAAGAATAATTGGAGTACTTCTTAAAACACAGGTTTCAAGAAGTTAACCAGAATTTATCAGTTCAGTTGCTCAGTCATGTTCAGACTCTTTGCGACTCCATGGACTGTAGCACACCAGGCTTGCCTGTCTATCACCAACTTCCAGAGCTTATGAAAACTCATGTCCATCCTGTCACTGATGCCATCTAACTATCTAATCCTATCTCTTCCTCTTCTCCTCCCCCCTTCAATCTTTCCCAGCACCAGGGTCATTTCAAATAAGTCAATTCTTCGCATGAGGTGGGCAAACTGTTGGAGTTTCAGCTTCAGCATCAGTTCCTTCCAATGAATATTCAGGACCGATTTCCTTTAGCAGGGACTGGTTGATCTCCCTGCAGTCCAAGGCACTCTGAAGACTCCTCTCCAACACCACAGTTCAAAAGCATCAATTATTCAGCATTCAGCTTTCTTTATACTCCAACTCTCATATCCACTACTGGAAAAAACTATAACTTTGACTAGACAGACCTTTGTTGGCAAAGTAATGTCTCTGCTTTTTAATATGCTGCATAGGTTGGTCATAACTTTTTTCCAAGGAGCAAGTGTCTTCTAATTTCATGGCTGCAATAACCATCTGCAGTGATTTTGGAGCCCCCCAAAATAAAGTCTGTCACTGTTTCCACTGTTTTCCCATCTATTTGCCAGGAAGTGATGGGACTGGATGCCATGATCTTTGTTTTCTGAATGCTGAGTTTTAAGCCAACTATTTCACTCTTCTCTTTCACTTTCATCAAGAGGACACTAGAGTTCTTCTTTGCTTTCTGCCATAAAGGTGGTGTCATATGCATATTTCTCCTGGCAATATTGATTCCAGCTTGTGCTTCATCGAGCCCAACATTTCGCATGATGTATCTGCATATAAGTTAAATAATCAAGGTGACAATATATAGCTTTTATGTACTCCTTTCCTGATTTGGAACCAGTCTGTTTTTCCATGTCCAGTTTTAATGGTTGCTTCTTGACTTGCAGACATATTTCTCAGGAGGCAGGTCAGGTGGTCTGTTATTCCCATCTCTTTAAGAATTGTCCACAGTTTGCTGTGATATATACAGTCAAGGCTTTGGCATACTCAATCAAGCAAAAGTAGATGTTTTTCTGGAACTCTCTTGCTTTCTCAATGATACAGCAGATGTTGGCAATTTGATCTCTTGTTCCTCTGCCTTTTCTAAATGCAGCTTGAACATCTGGAAGTTCATGGTTCATGTACTGTTGAAGCCTGGCTTGGAGTATTTTGAGCATTATTTTGCTAGTCATTATTGGACTTCCCTAGCGGCTCAGACTTTAAAGCATCTGTCCACAATGTGAGAGACCTGGGTTTGATCCCTGGGTTGGGAAGATTCCCTGGAGAAGGAAATGACAACACACTCCAGTACTTCTTGCCTTGAAAATTCCATGGATGGAGGAGCTTAATGCAGGCTACTGTCCTTGGGGTTGCAAAGAGTCGGGCATGACTGAATGACTTCACTTTCTTTCTTTGCTAGCACGTGAGATGAGTGCAATTGTGTGGTAGTTTGAACATTCTTTGGCATTGCCTTTCTTTGAGATTGGAATGAAAACTGATCTTTTCCAGTCCTATGGCTACTGCTGAGTTTTCCAAATTTGCTGGCATATTGAGGGCAGCACTTTCACAGCATCATCTTTTAGAATTTGAAATAGCTCAACTGGAATTCCATCACATCCACCAGCTGTGTTTGTAGTGATGTTTCCTAAGGTCCATTTGACTTAGCATTCCAGGAAGTCTGGCTCTAGGTGAGTGATCATACCATAGTGGTTATCTGGGTCATTTGGATCTTTTTTCTACAGCTTTTCTTTGTATTCTTGCCACCTCTTAATATCTTCTGCTCCTGTTAGGTTTATATCATTTCTGTCCTTTATTGTGGCCCTCTTTGCATGAACTGTTCCCTTAGTACCTCTTGTTTTCTTGAAGAGATCTCTAGTTTCCCCCATTCTCTCATTTTCCTCTATTTCTTTGCATTGATCACTGAGGAAAGGCTTTCTTATCTCTCCTTGCTTCTTTAGAATTCTGCATTCAAACAGGTATATCTTTCCTTTTCTCCCTTGCCTTTCACATCTTTTCTTTTCTCAGCTATTTGTAAGGCCTCCTTAGACAGCCATTTTGCCTTTTTGAATTTCTTTTGCTTGGGGATAGTCTTGATCATTTCCTTCTATACAATGTCACAAACCTCCATCCATAGTTCTTCAACTATAAAGAACTATGAAAAAGAACTAGAGTTTTTGGTTCAGTTTTAATTCAGCATCTATCTTATTTTGATCCATCTAGATTGATGAAGTCTGAAAATTTGATTTCCTAGCAAGTCTCCAGGTTCTAATTTGAGACCTACTGGGCTAAACCATATATCAGTTTACATGTTTTGATTTGTTACCAAGCAACCTTCAAATTCCATGTAGCTTATTCAGAAAAAAATTACTTTTTGTCAGATGTTATGAAAATCAGTTTCCCTTCATTTTCACAGTTTCATTTAAAAATAAATTAGCATTCTGTTTATTGATGTATACACATTTGAGAGTTCTACTTGAGTTATCTTCAAGATTATCCAAATATGAGATCTAAACAGATTATTTTTTTAGCTTCCACAGTTGCCTACTCAAAATTATATGAGGTCTTTTTGCCAGCTTCCCCAAGCTGTAGCTCAAATGTTATTTCTTCAGTAGAGTAACTGCAGTGTTATATTCTCTAAGTAGGAATTCTCTTCAAAAGACTGGCCAAAAATAAAATTAAATAGTTCTATTAAACCTGAGGGGCTTCCCTTGTAGCTCAGTCGGTAAAGAATCTGCCTGCAGTGCAGGAGACCCAGGTTCGATCCCTGGGTTTGGAAGATCCCCTGGAGAAGAAAATGGCAACCTACTCCAGTATCCTTGCCTGGAAAATCTGATGGACAGAGGAACCTGGTGGATTGCAGTCCATGGGGTCGCAAGAGTCGGGCACAACTGAGCGACTAACACACACACATTAAACCTGAAGCTAAGTCTGCTAAGTCGCTTCAGTCGTGTCCGACTCTGTGCGACCCCACAGATGGCAGCCCACCAGGCTCCCCTGTCCCTGGGATTCTCCAGGCAAGAACATTGGAGTGGGTTGCCATTTCCTTCTCCAATGCATGAAAGTGAAAACTGAAAGTGAAGTCGATCAGTCGTGTCCAACTCTTCACGACCCCATGGCCTGCAGCCTACCAGGCTCCTCTGTCCATGGGATTTTCCAGGCAAGAGTACTGGAAAAGTACTATTGCCTTCTCCATATTAAACCTGAGATATTATTAAAACTAGTCTTATTTCACATTTTAGGGTCATGGCCATTGCAACAATATAACCACTCTTATATTTGTCAATATGTTTTCCTTCATCCAGAGGAAAAGGCAACATACTCACGAAAAGTTACAGCAAATATGCCACCTAAGAAAATTATCATTATGTCTTTAAGGGTGAAATATACTCACTAACTAGTAGAATTATTTTATAAGTTTTCATAAGCATTTGGTTTTCAATCTTTTATACCATTAGATTTTGTAAGGTTGGTGCAAGATATCACAAATATAAAGGTAAAGAAAATGTTAAAATGGAAATGGAATTAAACAAACAACTTAGTCTTTATACTTAGAATTGCTTCCTTCAAAGATAGTTTAGATTATTGCAATAACTAATATAATGAATTTTTGCTATTTGAAAAGAAATGCTATTTTTAAAATATGTGCATCTCACCTTAAGGAATACACTCTTCATATCAGTGACATGTGCTATTTGTGCATACATACACTCTGATACATATACACACTAACATTAAATCTAAGGTAATCTTATGTTTTATGAAACACTCCATCTCTTAGCACTTTGAAGATAAAATGATTTTACATATGTATGTGTGTGCTCAGTCACTCAGTCCTGTCTAACTCTTTGTGACTCCACAGAAATTTGCCCACTAGGCTCCTCTGTCCATGGGATTTTCCCAGCAAGAAGAGTTGTGTGGGTTGCGATTTACTCCTCCAGGGGATCTTCCCCACCCAGAGACTGAATCTGCATCTCCTGCATTGCATATCTATAATAAATATACATATATATCCATATATATATGTAATATATATNCCCACTAGGCTCCTCTGTCCATGGGATTTTCCCAGCAAGAAGAGTTGTGTGGGTTGCGATTTACTCCTCCAGGGGATCTTCCCCACCCAGAGACTGAATCTGCATCTCCTGCATTGCATATCTATAATAAATATACATATATATCCATATATATGTAATATACCATATATATGGATATATATCTCTAGATTTATTAAAAAGAATCTCTATCTATATTAAGAAAACCTATATTCTTTTTAAACAAATGACTCTTTTAAAGCATATTTATTAAAAAATGGCACAAATTAGTTAGCTAGACGAAATTGCATTTTAGTTCTCAGGCAATACACATTTTAGATAGTATGAAAATACTTCAATCAAATTAGGAGACTACTGTTTGCTGTCATCCCCCAATCTTCTTCCCAAATCAAAGATAATTATATTATTCCCAACATAATCCAAAAGTTCTGTTGTCTCTAGATTTTCAGTTATTAACTGAACCATTAAATTATAGAGTTGTAGGTGTACATTGGTGACGCTATTGGTAAAGAACCTGCCTGCCAGTGCAGGAGACCCAAGTTCCATCCCTAGGTTGTGAAGATCCCCTGGAGGCGGGCATGGCAACCCACTCCAGTATTCTTGCCTGGAGAATGCCATGGCAGAGGAGCTTGGCAGACTACAGTCTGTGAGGTCACACAGAATCGGACAAAACTAAAGCGACTTAGCATACACAGGTATACGTTGTTTGAAAAGTATGATAGTTGTATAGATTTGGCTTTAGCAAGGTCTTTCTGAAAATGTTAAGAATTAAATTTGCCTGCAAGAAGGTTTAAAAAACAATGAAAGTAAACAAACATTTTAAGGAATCTCACATAAAAGCGCATTTATAATCTACTTAATGTTACTTGACAGGATTCTAGACTTTTTAAGGTTACACAAATATTTCAAATTTGTTTAATATATGTGCATAGGCTAGTCATCTGACTTAAATTGTCATTGTGGGAAAGAACTTAATATGTTTCTGTCACTTCCTATATATATCTGCTTTAACTTCCTCATCTGTATTAGTGAGATACCACCAAAATTCACTTACATTGGACAAAATGAATTTGGTTCAGTCTTGCTCATACCTGCAATTTTTCTCTTTTATTAAAAAATATTACTCCCCCCCCCACCACCAAAAGAAAGACACAAAAAGGAGCAGATATACACAGGAACTAAGGCAAGCATAATACGCAAAAGAGTTCTTTTTTCCCTTAAAAAATCCTGTATTTAATCTGTGCTAAAATTCCTCAGGAGAGATCATTGAGAGATGAAATTAACCAAGAAGGACTATTCAATTTTACTATTAAGAAAAGAAAATATAGCAGAATGTGCACAATTCAATCTTATATTTNAAAAATCCTGTATTTAATCTGTGCTAAAATTCCTCAGGAGAGATCATTGAGAGATGAAATTAACCAAGAAGGACTATTCAATTTTACTATTAAGAAAAGAAAATATAGCAGAATGTGCACAATTCAATCTTATATTTAATTTTCTCTATAAGAAAAACTAAAGAGCACTTTTTTCTGTGGCAATTTTTACAAAAAAAATTAAATTGAACTGAAAGAAAAAGGAGAGAAAAATTCCTTGATTTTATCTGCTAATATTTTCAAACAGTTCATCAAGAAAATTTAAAAGTATATTTATTTATATTTTATCTCAGATTTTAATTATCTTCTATTATCTATTATATTCTATTATACACAAAAACTTATTTTTCTGTTTGTTTGTTTGTTTGTTTGTTTTTTGACTAATGTAGGAAAAACATAAAGCATCTACTATTCCTGGCAACTCAGACATGGGTACTTATTCCATGAGAATAATTTGTCCTGAAAGGAAGACANATTCAGATGCTTATATCTTTCCTTTTCTCCTTTGTTTTTCACCTCTCTTCTTATCACAATTATTTGTAAGGCCTCGCAGATAGCCATTTTGCTTTTTGCATTTCTTTTCCATGGGGATAGTCTTGATCCCTGTCTCCTGTACAATGTCACAAACCTCATTCCATAGTTCATTTGGCACTCTGTCTATCAGATCTAGGCCCTTAAATCTACTTCTCAGCGGTTTTCTTTACTTTCTTCAAATTTGAGTCTGAATTTGGTAATAAGGAGTTCATGATCTGAGCCACAGTCGGCTCCTGGTCTTGTTTTTGTTGACTGTATAGAGCTTCTCCTTTTTTGGCTGCAAAGAATATAATCAATCTGATTTCGTTGTTGACCATCTGGTGATGTCCATGTGTAGAGTCTTCTCTTGTGTTGTTGGAAGAGGGTGTTTGCTATGACCAGTGCATTTTCTTGGCAAAACTCTATTAGTCTTTGCCCTGCTTCATTCCGCATTCCAAGATCAAATTTGCCTGTTACTCCAGGTTTTCTTGACTTCTTAATTTGCATTCCAGTCCCCTATAATGAAAAGGACGTCTTTTTTTGTGTGTTAGTTCTAACAAGTCTTGTAGATCTTCATAAAACCGTTCAACTTCAGCTTCTTCAGCATTACTGGTTAGGGCATAGATTTGGATAACTGTGATATGGAATGGTTTGCCTTGGATATGAACAAAGATCATTCTGTCATTTTTGAGATTGCATCCAAATACTGCATTTTGGACTCTTTTGTTGACCATGATGGCTACTCCATTTCTTCTGAGGGATTCCTGCCTGCAGTAGTAGATATAATGGTCATCTGAGTTAAATTCACCCATTCCAGTTCATTTCAGTTTGCTGATTCCTAGAATTTCAACGTTCACTCTTGCAATGTCTTATTTGACCACTTCCAATTTGCCTTGATTCATGAACCTGACATTCTAGGTTCCTATGCAACATTGCTCTTTACAGCATCAGATCTTGCTTCTATCACCAATCACATCCACAACTGGGTATTGTTTCTGCTTTGGTTCCATCCCTTCATTCTTTCTGGAGTTATTTCTCCACTGATGTCCAGTAGCATATTGGGCACCTACTGGTACCTGGGGAGTTCATCTTTCAGTATCCTGTCATTTTGCCTTTTCATACTGTTCATTGGGTTCTCAAGACATGAATACTGACACGTGGCTTACCATTCCCTTCTCCAGTGGACCACATTCTGTCAGACCTCTCCACATGACCCGCCTTTCTTGGGTTGCCCCACGGGCATGACTTGGTTTCATTGAGTTAGACAAGGCTGTGGTCCTAGTATTAGATTGACTAGTTTTATGTGAGTGTGGTTTCAGTGTGTCTGCCCTCTGATGCCCTCTTGCAACACCTACCATCTTACTTGGGTTTCTCTTACCCTGGGCATGGGGTATCTCTTCATGGTTGCTCCAGCAAAGCACAGCCGCTGCTCTTTACCTTGGATGAAGGGTCTCTCCTTACCACCGCCCTTCCTGGCCTTCAATGTGGGATAGCTCCTCTAGTCCCTCCTGCATCCCTGCAGCCACAGCTCCTAGGGTTGCTTCTCCTGGCTGCCGCCCCTGGCCTCGGCCCGGGGTGGTTCCTCAAGTCCACCGACCCTGGCCTCGGGCTGGAGGTGGCTCCTCCCGGCCTTCACCCCGGCCTTGGACATGGGGTAGCTTCTCTTGGCCACTGCCCCTGGCGTAGGATGCAGGGTAGCTCCTCTCGGCCACTGTCCCTGGCTTAGGATGTGGGGTAGCTGCTCTCAGCCACCACCCCTGAACTTGGATGCGGCGTGTCTCCTCCCGGCCACCTCCCCTGGCCTCAGACATGGGGTAGCTCCTCCTGGCCTCCACCCTGGGTATGGTAGACATTTGAATCAGGTAGATATGATTAGGACTTCCCTTGTGGCTCAGAGGGTAAAGCATCTGCCTACAATGCAGAAGACCTAGGTTCATGGGAAAATTATCTAGTTCTTACATGGACAACTGTATGTTTTAACTGCCACTAAGCGCGGGTGCTGTGACCCTGTGCACTAAGTGCAGCCGAGAGGAGTTACCCCACATGTTAGGTCAGGGGCAGCAGCCGAGAGTGCCAGGCTGAAATGCAGTACTTGAAAGCAATCCTCAAAATGGCAGAATGATATCTGTTCATTTCCAAGGCAAACCATTTCATATAACAGTAATCCAAGTCTATGCCTTGACCTGGACAAGGAAATGACAACCCTTCCCAGTATTCTTGCCTGGAAAATCCCATGGATGGAAGAGCCTGGTAAGCTACAGTCCATGGGGTCACAAAGAGTTGGAAATGACTGAGCGATTTCAGTATGCCCTGACCAGTAATGCTGAAGAAGTTGAACAGTTTTATGAAGACCTACAAGACATTGTAGACCTACACCCCCAAAAGATGTCCTTTTCATTATAGGGTACTGGAATGTACAATTAGGAAGTCAAAAGATGCCTGGAATAACAGTCAAATTTGGCCTTGTAGTACAAAATGAAGCAGGGCAAAGGCTAACAGAATGTTGCCAAGATAATGCACTGGTCATAGCAAACATCCTCTTCCAACAACACAAAAGAAGATGACACATGAACATCACCAGATGGTCAATACTGAAATCAGATTGAATACATTCTTTGCAGCTAAAGATGGAGAAGCTGTATACAGGCAGCAAAAGCAAGACCAAAAGCAAAAGCAAGAGCTGACTGTGGCTCAGATCATGAACTTCTTATTGCCAAATTCAGATTTAAATTAAAGATAGTGTGGAAAACCACGAGACCACTCAAGTATGACCTATGATTCAGGTC
This sequence comes from Raphicerus campestris, assembly GCA_006410735.1. Classification (NCBI taxonomy): domain Eukaryota; kingdom Metazoa; phylum Chordata; class Mammalia; order Artiodactyla; family Bovidae; genus Raphicerus; species Raphicerus campestris. The sequence goes on from SJYW01042969.1 coordinate 31,909, forward strand.
ATATGTGAATCATTCCACTATAATTATACAGTGGAAGTGACAAATAGATTCAAGAGATTAGAACTGATCGACAGAGTGCCTGAATAATTATGTATGGAGGGTCTTGACATGGTACAAGAGACTGTGATAAAGACCATTCCCAAGAAAAAGAAATGCAAAAAGGCAAATTTTTTGTCTGAGGAGATACAAACAGGTATGAAAAGAAGAGAAGTGAAAGGCAAAGGATAAAAAGAAAAATATATCCATGTGAATACAGAGCTCCAAAGAACAGCAAGGAGAGATAAGAAAGCCTTCCTCAGTGATCAGTGCAAAGAAATGGAGGAAAACAATAGAATGGAAAGGACTATAGATCTCTTCAAGAAAATGAGAGATACCAGGGGAACATTTCATGCAATGATCAGCACCATAAAGGAAAGAAATGGTATGGACCTAACAGAAATGGAAAATAGTAGGAAGCTGTGGCAAGAATACACAGAACTATACAAAAAATATCTTCATAACCAAGAAAACCATAACGGTTTGGCCACTCAACTTAGAAGCAGACATCCTGGAATGTGAAGTCAAGTGGGCCTTAAGAAGTATTCATGTGAACAAAGCTAGTGGAGGTCATGGAATTCTGGTTGAACTATTTCAAATCCTAAAAGATGATACTGTAAAAGTGTTGCACTCAATATTTCAACAAATTTTGAAAACTCAGCAGTGGCCACAGGTCTGGAAAATGTCAATTTTCATTCCAACCCCAAAGAAAGGCAAGCCAAAGAATGTTCAAACTAGAATACAATTGCACGTATCTCACATACTAGCAAAGTAGTGCTCAAAATTCTCCAAGCCAGACTTCATCAGTACGTGAACCTTGAAATACCAGATGTTCAAGCTGAATTTAGGAAAAGCAGAGGAAACAGAGATCAAATTGCCATTATCCGTTGGAGAATTGAAAAAGCAAGAGAGTTCCGGGAAATTATCTACTTCTACTTTACTGACTATGCTAAAGCTTTTGACTGTGTGAATCACCACAAACTGTGGAAAATTCTTCAAGAGATGGGAATACCTGCTTCCTTAGAAACCTGTATGTAGATCAAGGAGCAACAGTTAGAACTGGACATGAAACAACAGACTGGTGTCAATAGGAAAGCAGTATATGAAGGCTGCATATTGTCACCCTGATTATTTAACTTATATGCAGTGTACATCATGTGAAATGTCAGGTTGGATGGAGCACAAGCTGGAAGCAAGATTGCCAGGAGAAATATCAACAGTCTTAGATATGTAGATGATACCACCGTTATGGCAGAAAGTGAAGAAGAACTAAAGAGTCTCTTGATGAAAGTGAATGAAGAGAGTGAAGAAGTTGGCTTAAAACTCAACATTCAGAAAACTAACATCATGGCATATGGTCCCATTACTTCATGGCAAATAGATGGGGAAACAGTGGACACAGTGACAGACTTCATTTTGAGGGGCTCCAAAATCACTGTAGACTGTGATCTCATCTTTGAAATTAAAAGACGGTTGTTCCTTGGAAAAAACGTTATGGCCAACCTAGACAGCATATGAAAAAGCAGAGACATTACTTTGACAAGTGAAGTTTCTCAGTCATGTCCAACTCTTTCTGATCCCATGGACTGTAGCCCACCAGGCTCCTCCATCCATGTAATTTTCTAGGCAAGAGTACTCGAGTGGGTTCCCATTTCCTTCTCCAGGGAATCTTCCCAATCTTGGGATTGAACTTGGGTCTCCTGCATTGCAGGCAGATGCTTTACCCTCTGAGCCACCAGGGAACCCCACAAAAGATCTGTCTATTTAAAGCTATAGCTTTTCTAGTAGTCATATATGGGTGTGAGAGTTGGACTATAATGAAAGCTGAGTGTCAAAGAATTGATGCTTTTGAACTGCAGTGTTGGAGAAGAGATTTGAGAGTCCCTTGGACAGCAAGGAGATCCAAGCAGTCTATCCTAAAGGAAATCAGCCCTGAATATTCATTGGATGGACTAAAACTGAAACTCCAATCCTTTGCCCATCTGATGCAAAGAGCTGACTCAGTAGGAAAGAGCCTAAGGCTAGAAAAGATTGAAGGCAGGAGGGGACTGCAGAGGGTTAGTTGGTTGGATGCCGTCACAGACCTGATGGATATGAGTTTGAGTAAAGTCCGGCAGTTGGTCATGGACACGGAAGCCTGGCGTGATGAGTCCATGGGGTCACAAGGAGTCGGACATGATTGAAAGGCTGAACTGAATTGACAGGAAGGAAGTTTTCCATGGTAGTAAGCTCATGTTTAATGGGGGAATGACAGGACTTCATGGCCAACTTCCATGCTGAATGTGGTCTGCCTCACTTTCTCTCACTTTTATCCTCAATGGAAAGAGTGAAATATTTAATAGTATACAATCTTCATGAGTGTGTGGAAATAATTCCTTTTGCAGCCTTAGTAGAGGACAAATGTTCAAAAATTATCATTTAAAATGAACACAACACTCGATCTATTAATTATTCATTGTATACTTTTTGAGTGCATGAATTACAGTGTTTTGATGCTTAGGATAAGTCAGTAAACACAACAGACAAAAGTTCCTGTTATGATGAATCTTGTAATGAGAGGGAAAACTGTAATAAATTGTACATTAAATAGAAGGTGATAAAGACTCCATGTTTTTTTTTAAAAGAATAGGAGAGGGGGGTGGTCCTAACATAATGGAGGAATAGGACAGGGAGACCACTTTCTCCCCCACAAATTCATCAAAAGAACATTTGAATGGTAAGTAAATTCCACAAAACAACTTCTGAATGCTGGCAGAGGACATTAGGCACCCAGAAAAGCAGCCCCGAAAGGAGGTAGGAAAAAATATAAAAGATCAAAAGACAGATAAAAGAGATAGGGCTGGAGCTCAGTCCCAAGAAGGGAGTCTTTAAAAAAAGAGAAGATTCCAAACACCAGGAAACATTCTTATTGCCAAATCTGTGGAGAGCCTTGGAACTACAGAGGGCAACATAATTCGGAGGAAATACAAATAAATAATTAAACCCCACAGGTTACATGCCCAACAGTAACTCCCCAAGTGGAGAAGCACAGCAGATGCCTGCATCCTCCACTAGCAAGCGAGGGCTGGGCAGGGAGGCGCGGGCTGCGTTGCTTAGAGTAAGGACCAGGCCTGAATGCCCCGAGGGCAATCTGAGGGAAATAACTTGGGATAGAACACCAGACTGTGAGATAGCTACCAAGCAAAAAGCCTTAACTTAAGACACTGCCAAGCCCGCTCACAGAACAAAGGACTGACTAGAGCTATAAGAAAAACCCTAACCTAAGACACCGTCAGGCCCACTCACAGAACAAAGGACTGAGCAGAGCTAGCTGGCTGTAGGCCGGCCCATGCCCTTCTGGTGACAGGCAGTAGGGGGCAACTAGAGCTGGAAGGGGGCAATCACAGCCCCAGAGAGACATTATCTACCAAATTGCAAGCAGTCTTCGTTGCTAACCAAGACTTCTTGGTATTCTGGATGGTCAGCATCCTCCTGAGAAAGTGCACCAGTTGTACACCCAGAAAAGTGAGCGGCAGGGACAGGGGAGGTGATAAGTCACAGTGACCTTGCTTGCCAAGCACCTGGTCATCTGAGCTGCTCGGACCTGGAGAGGGCAAAAACGCAGGCCCAACTGAGTCTGCACCTTTGAGGAGTACCCAAGTACCTGAACCTGAGGGGCTTAGACCTAGGAAGCGCATACAACACAGGGCCAGCCTCAGAGAGTTCCTGGCAGAACAACCTAGAGCCTAAGCACTATAGACAGGGAAAGCACACACGCTGTGAGCAGGGTCACATCCAGTGTGGCTGAGACACTGCGAGTATACACCAGTGTTATTTGTTTGCAGTGTCCCTCTCTCCGCACAGCACGACTAAATAAATGAGCCTAAAAAAGTGTCCACCACTGCCCCCTTGCATCAGAGTGGAAATTAGACACTGAAGAGACCAACAAACAGAAGAAGCTAAAATAGAGGGAACCTCCTTGCAAGTGACAATTGCAATAGTTTAAAACCCTGTAGTTAGTACCGACTACATAAAAAGGGGCCTATAGATCTTGAGAAATATAAGCCAGATCAAGGAACTATCTAAAAATGAACTGACCCCACACTGCCCAGAACAACACCAAAGAAAGTCCTAGATATATTTTTACTATTTATATTATCATTCTTTAATTTTTTAAGTCCTCTATTACTCCTTTAATTTTCACTGTTATAACCTACTATTGCTTTGAAAAAAAAAAAGACAGATCCTATTTTTTAAAGCAAATTTCATATATATATATATATTATAATTTTTGTGACTTTGTTTCTGTTTTTGTTGTTGTTGTTGTTGTTTTCCTTTAATATTGAATTTTTGAAAATCCAACCTCTACCCTAGATTTTTAATCTTTGCTTTTTGGTTTTTGTAATCATTTTTTTTTTACCTTTAAGAACCCAATCTTCTGTATCCATTTTTACTTGGGATTACTGGCTTGACTGCTCTCTCCCCTTTTGGACTTTCCTTTTTCTCCACCAGGTCACCTCTATCTCCTCCCTCCCCCCTCTCTTCTCTGTCAAACTCTGTGAATCTCTTTGTGTGTTCCGGACTGTGGAGAACACTTAGGGAACTGATTACTGGCTGGATCTGTCTCTCTCCTTTTGATTCCCCCCTTTATCCTTCTGGTCACCTCTGTCTCCTTCCTCCCTCTTCTCTGTATAACTCTATGAACATCTTTGAGTGGTCGAGACAGTGGAGTACACATAAGGAAGTGATTACTGGCTAGCTTGCTCTCTCCTCTTTTGATACCACCTCATCTCATCCTGGTGACCTCTATCTCCCTCCTCCCTCTTCTTGTCTCCATGTAACTCTGTGAACCTCTCTGGGTGTGCCTCACTGTGAAGAAACTTTTCATCTTTAACCTAGATGTTTTATCAATGGTTCTGTATAGATGGAGAAGTCTTGAGGCTACTGTAAAAATAAGACTGAAAACCAGAAGCAGGAAGATTAAGTCCAAATGCTGAGAACACCAGAGAACTCCTGACTCCAGGGAACATTAATTGACAGGAGCTCATCAAATGCCTCCATACCTACACTGAAACCAAGCACCACCCAAGGGCCAACAAGTTCCAGAGCAAGGCATACCATGCAAATTCTCCAGCAACAAGAACATAGCCCTAAGCTTCAATATACAGGCTTCCCAAAGTCACTCCAAACCCATTGATATCTCATAACTCATTACCGAACACTTCATTGCACTCCAGAGAGAAGAAATCCAGCTCCACACACCAGAACACCAACACAAGCTTCCCTAACCAGGAAACCTTGATAAGCTACCTGTACAACCCTACCCACAGTGAAGAAACTCCACAATAAAGAGAACTCCACACTGCCAGAATACAGAAAGGACACCCCAAAATCAGCAATATAAACAAGATAAAGAGACAGAGGAATACCCAGCAGGTAAAGGAACAGGATAAATGCCCACCAAACCAAACAAAAGAGGAAGAGAGAGAAAATATATATGATAAAGATTCCAAATAATGATAGTGAAAATGATTCAAAAATCTTGAAAACAAAATAGAATCACAGATAAACAGCCTAAGGATTGAGAAGATGCAAGAAAGTTTTAACAAAGACCTAGAAGAAATAAAAAAAGAGTCATTAAATAATGAATAATGCAATAAATGAGATAAAAAACACTCTGAAGGGAACAAATAGTATAATAATGGAGGCAGAAGATAAGATTAGTGAGGTAGAAGATAGAATGGTAGAAATAAATGTATCAGAGAGGAAAAAAAGAAAAACTGAATTAAAAGAAATGAGGACAATCTCAGAGACCTCTGGAACAATGTTAAACACACCAATATTTGAATCATAAGAGTCCCAGAAGACAAAAAGAAAGACATGAGAAAATACTTGAGGAGATAATAGTTGAAAACTTCCCTAAAATGGGGAAGGAAATAATCACCCAAGTCCAAGAAATCCAAAGAGTCTCAAACAAGGTAAACCCAAGGCAAAACACCCCAAGACACATATTAATCAAATTAACAAAGATCAAACACAAAGAGCAAATATTAAAAGCAGCAAGGGAAAAACAACAAATAACACACAAGGGNCATTTTTACTTGGGATTACTGGCTTGACTGCTCTCTCCCCTTTTGGACTTTCCTTTTTCTCCACCAGGTCACCTCTATCTCCTCCCTCCCCCCTCTCTTCTCTGTCAAACTCTGTGAATCTCTTTGTGTGTTCTGGACTGTGGAGAACACTTAGGGAACTGATTACTGGCTGGATCTGTCTCTCTCCTTTTGATTCCCCCCTTTATCCTTCTGGTCACCTCTGTCTCCTTCCTCCCTCTTCTCTGTATAACTCTATGAACATCTTTGAGTGGTCGAGACAGTGGAGTACACATAAGGAAGTGATTACTGGCTAGCTTGCTCTCTCCTCTTTTGATACCACCTCATCTCATCCTGGTGACCTCTATCTCCCTCCTCCCTCTTCTTGTCTCCATGTAACTCTGTGAACCTCTCTGGGTGTGCCTCACTGTGAAGAAACTTTTCATCTTTAACCTAGATGTTTTATCAATGGTTCTGTATAGATGGAGAAGTCTTGAGGCTACTGTAAAAATAAGACTGAAAACCAGAAGCAGGAAGATTAAGTCCAAATGCTGAGAACACCAGAGAACTCCTGACTCCAGGGAACATTAATTGACAGGAGCTCATCAAATGCCTCCATACCTACACTGAAACCAAGCACCACCCAAGGGCCAACAAGTTCCAGAGCAAGGCATACCATGCAAATTCTCCAGCAACAAGAACATAGCCCTAAGCTTCAATATACAGGCTTCCCAAAGTCACTCCAAACCCATTGATATCTCATAACTCATTACCGAACACTTCATTGCACTCCAGAGAGAAGAAATCCAGCTCCACACACCAGAACACCAACACAAGCTTCCCTAACCAGGAAACCTTGATAAGCTACCTGTACAACCCTACCCACAGTGAAGAAACTCCACAATAAAGAGAACTCCACACTGCCAGAATACAGAAAGGACACCCCAAAATCAGCAATATAAACAAGATAAAGAGACAGAGGAATACCCAGCAGGTAAAGGAACAGGATAAATGCCCACCAAACCAAACAAAAGAGGAAGAGAGAGAAAATATATATGATAAAGATTCCAAATAATGATAGTGAAAATGATTCAAAAATCTTGAAAACAAAATAGAATCACAGATAAACAGCCTAAGGATTGAGAAGATGCAAGAAAGTTTTAACAAAGACCTAGAAGAAATAAAAAAAGAGTCATTAAATAATGAATAATGCAATAAATGAGATAAAAAACACTCTGAAGGGAACAAATAGTATAATAATGGAGGCAGAAGATAAGATTAGTGAGGTAGAAGATAGAATGGTAGAAATAAATGTATCAGAGAGGAAAAAAAGAAAAACTGAATTAAAAGAAATGAGGACAATCTCAGAGACCTCTGGAACAATGTTAAACACACCAATATTTGAATCATAAGAGTCCCAGAAGACAAAAAGAAAGACATGAGAAAATACTTGAGGAGATAATAGTTGAAAACTTCCCTAAAATGGGGAAGGAAATAATCACCCAAGTCCAAGAAATCCAAAGAGTCTCAAACAAGGTAAATCCAAGGCAAAACACCCCAAGACACATATTAATCAAATTAACAAAGATCAAACACAAAGAGCAAATATTAAAAGCAGCAAGGGAAAAACAACAAATAACACACAAGGGGATTCCCATAAGGATAACAGTTTCTATTGATCTTTCAATAGAAACTCTTCAGGTCAGGAACGAATGGTAGGACATACTTAAAGTGATGAAAGAAAATAACCTACAGCCCAGATTACTGTACTCAGCAAGGATCTCATTCAAATATGAAGGAGAAATCAAAAGCTTTACAGACAAGAAAAAGCTGATAGAATCCAGCACCTTCAAATCAGCTCTCCAACAAATGCTAAAGGATCTTCTCTAGAAAGGAAACACAAAAAGGGAGTATAAACTAAAACCCAAAACAATAAAATAAATCAATAATTACCTTAAACGTAAATGGGTTGAATGCCCCAACCAAAAGACAAAGACTGGCTGAACGGATACAAAAACAAGACCCCTATATATGTTGTCTACAAAAGACCCACCTCAAAACAAGGGACACATACAGACTGAAAGTGAAGGGCTGGAAAAAGATATTCCACACAAACAGAGACCAAAAGAAAGCAAGAGTAGCAATATTCATGTCAGATAAAATAGACTTTAAAACAAAGGCTATGAAAAGAGACAAAGAAGGACACTACATAATGATCAAAGGATCAATCCAAGAAAAAAATAACAATTATAATATGTATGCACCCAACATAGGAGCACCACAATATATAAGACAAATGCTAACAAGTATGAAAGGGGAAATTAACAATAACACAATAATAGTGGGAGACTTTAATACACTACTCACACCTATGGATAGATCAACTAAACAGAAAATTAACAAGGAAACACAAACTTTAATGATACAATAGACCAGTTAGACCTAATTGATATCTATAGGACATTTCACCCCATAACAATGAATTTCACCTTTTTCTCAAGCGTGCACAGAACCTTCTCCAGGATAGATCACATCCTGGGCCATAAAGCTAGCCTTGGTAAATTAAAAAAATTGAAATCATTCCAAGNCAAACTTTAAATGATACAATAGACCAGTTAGACCTAATTGATATCTATAGGACATTTCACCCCATAACAATGAATTTCACCTTTTTCTCAAGCGTGCACAGAACCTTCTCCAGGATAGATCACATCCTGGGCCATAAAGCTAGCCTTGGTAAATTAAAAAAATTGAAATCATTCCAAGAATCTTTTCTGACCATAATGCAGTAAGATTAGATCTCAACTACAGGAGAAAAACTATTAAAAATACCAGCATATGGAGGCTGATCAACATGCTGCTGAATAACCAACAAATCACAGAAGAAATTTAAAAAGAAATCAAAATATGCATAGAAATGAATGAAAATGAAAACACAACTACCTGAAACCTGTGGTACACTGTAAAAGCAGTGCTAAGAAGAAGGTTCATGGCAATATAGGCATACCTCAAGAAACAAAAAATAATTCAAATAACCTAACTCTACACCTAAAGCAACTAGAAAAGGAAGAAATGAANAAAATGAAAACACAACTACACAAAACCTGTGGGACACTATAAAAGCAGTGCTAAGAGGAAAATTCATAGCAATGCAGGCATACCTCAAGAAACAAGAAAAAAGTCAAATAAATAACCTAACTCTACACCTAAAGCAACTAGAAAAGGAAGAAATGGAGACCCTCAGAGTTAGTAGAAGGAAGGAAACCTTAAAAATTAAGGCAGAAATAAATGCAAAAAAAAAAAAAAAAAGAGAGACCATAGCAAAAATCAACAAAGCCAAAAGCTGGTTCTTTGAGCAGATAAATAAAATTGACAAACCATTAGCCATACTCATCCAGAAATAAAGGGAGAAAAATCAAATCAATAAAATTAGAAATGAAAATGGAGAGATCATAACAGATAGTATATAACTACAAAGGATCTTAAGAGATTACTATCAGCAATTATATGCCAATAAAATGGACAAATTAGAAGAAATGGACAAATTCTTAGAAAAGTACAACTCTTCAAAACTGAACCAGGAAGAAATATAAAATCTTAACAGACTCATCACAAGCACGGAAATTGAAACTGCAATCAGAAATCTTCCAGCAAACAAAAGCCCAGGTCAAGACAGCTTCACAGCTGAATTCTACCAAAATTTAGAGAAGAGCTAACAGCTATCCTACTCATACTCTGCCAGAAAATTGCAGAGGAAGGTAAACTTTCAAACTCATTTTATGAGTCCACCATCACCCTAATACCAAAACCTGAAAAAGATGCCACAAAAAAAGAAAACTATAGGCCAATAACACTGATGAACATAGATGCAAAAATCCTTAACAAAATTCTAGCAATCAGAATCCAATAACACATTAAAAACATCATATATCATGACCAAGTGGGCTTTATCCCAGGAATGCAAGGATTCTCCAATAGCCACAAATCAATCAATGTAATTCACAACATTAAAAAATTGGAAAATAAAAGTCATATGATTATCTCAATAGATGTAGAGATAGACTGAAAAAATTCAACATCCACATATAATAAAAAACTCTCCAGAAAGCAGGAATGGAAGGAACATACCTCAACATAATAAAAGTTATATATGACAAAACCACAGCAAAATTTATCCTCAACAGTGAAAAACTGAAAGCATTTCCCTTAAAGTCAGGAACAAGACAAGGGTGCTCACTTTCACCACTACTATTCAACATAGTTTTGGTAGTTTTGGTCACAGCAATCAGAACAGAAAAAGAAATAAAAGGAATCCAAATTGGAAAAGAAGTAAAACTCTCACTGTTTGCAGATGACATGATCCTCTACATAGAAAACTCAAAGACTCCACCAGAAAATTACTAGAGCTAATCAATGAATATAGTAAAGTTGCAGTATATAAAATCAACACACAGAAATCCCTTGCATTACTATACATTAATAATGAGAAAATAAAAAAAGAAATTAAGGAAAGAATTCTATTCACCATTGCAATGAAAAGAGTAAAGTACTTAGGAATATATCTACCTAAAGAAACTAAAGACCTATGTATAGAAAGCTACAAAACACTGGTGGAAGAAATCAAAGAGGACACTAATAGATGGAGAAATATACCATGTTCATGGATTGGAAGAATCAATATAGTGAAAATGACTATACTACCCAATGCAATCTATAGATTCAATGCAATCCCTATCAAGCTACCAACGGTATTTCTCACAGAGCTAAAACAAATAATTTCACAATTTGTATGGAAATAGAAAAAAACTCTAGTAGCCAAAGCAATCTTGAGAAAGAAGAATGGAACTGTAGGAATCAACCTGCCTAACTTCAGGCTCTACTACAAAGCTGCAGTCATCAAAACAGTATGGTACTGGCACAAAGACAAAAATATAGATCAATGTAACAAAATAGAAAGCCCAGACATAAATCCATGCACCTATGGACACCTTATCTTCAACAAAGGAGGCAAGAATATACAATGGATTAAAGACAATCTCTTTAACAAGTGAAACTGTGAAAACTGGTCAACCACTTGTTAAAGAATGAAACTAGAACACTTTCTAACACCATACACAAAAATAAAGTCAAAATGGATTAAAGATCTAAATGTAAGACCAGAAACTATAAAACTCCTAGAGGAGAACATAAGCAAAACACTCTCTGACATAAATCACAGCACCTCTCAGAATATTGGAATATGACCCACCTCCCAGAATATTGGAAATAAAGCAAAAAAAAAAAGGACCTAATTAAAATTAAAAGCTTCTGCACAATGAAGGAAACTATAAGCAAGGGGAAAAAAACAGACATCAGAATGGGAGAAAATAATAGCAAATGACAATTAATCTCAAAAAGTATACAAGCAATTCCTACATCTCAATTCCAGAAAAATCAATGACCCAGTCGAAAAATGGCCCAGAAAACTAAACAGACATTTCTCTAAGAAAACATTCAGATAGCTAACAAACACATGAAAAGATGCTCAACTTCACTCATTATCAGAGAAATGCAAATCAAGACCACAATGAGATACCATTTCATGCCAGTCAGAATGGCTGTGATCCAAAAGTCTACAAGCAATAAATGCTGGAGAGGGTGTGGAGAAAAGGGAACCATCTTACATTGTTGGTGGGAATGCGAACTAGTACAGCCACTATGGAGAACAGTGCGGAGCTTCTTTAAAAACCTAGAAATAGAACTGCCATAGGACCCAGCAATCCCACTACTGGGCATACACACTGAAGAAACCAGAATTGAAAGAAACATGTGTACCCCAATGTTCATCACAGCACTGTTTATAATA
>SJYW01042969.1:47890-69478 GCA_006410735.1 Raphicerus campestris
AACTAGTACAGCCACTATGGAGAACAGTGCGGAGCTTCTTTAAAAACCTAGAAATAGAACTGCCATAGGACCCAGCAATCCCACTACTGGGCATACACACTGAAGAAACCAGAATTGAAAGAAACATGTGTACCCCAATGTTCATCACAGCACTGTTTATAATAACCAGGACATGGAAGCAACCTAGGTGTCCATCAGCAGATGAATGGATAAGAAAGTTGTGGTAAAAACACACAATGGAATATTACTCAGCCATTAAAAAGAATACATTTGAATCAGTTCTAATCAGGTGGGTGAAACTGGAGCCTATTATACAGAGTGAAGTCAGCCAGAAAGAAAAACACCAATACAGTATACTGACACATATATATGGAATTTAGAAAGATGGTAATGATAACCCTGTATACAAAACAGCAATAGAGACACAGATGTATAGAACAGTATAGATGAATATAACAGTCTTTGGGACTCTGTGGGAGAGGACAAGGGTGGGATGATTTGGGAGAATGGCGTTGAAACATGTATAATATCATATGTGAAATGAATCATCAATCCAGGTTTGATGCATGAGACAGGATGTTTGGGGCTGGTGCACTGGGATAATCCAGAGGGATGGTAGGGGGAGGAAGGTGGGAGGGAGGTTTAGAATGGGGAATACTTGTACACCTGTGACAGATTCATGTTGATGTATGGCAAAACCAATACAATAATGTAAAGTAATTAGCCTCCAATTAAAATGAATAAATGTAGTTTTTTGAAAAAGAAATTGCATGAGAACCCCCTGTGCAGAGTGACAGGCTTGGTTCTGTTTCTGTCTACATCCCTTATCAGTGCTTCCATGACATGTAGTCCAATAGAATCATCTCAGTGGGATAAAATGATTAAAGGAGAAATAAAGGCAATGTGAAAAAAAAAGAATAGTATAATATAGGTGATAAATGTTGACTGAAGGGCTGGACATTCATCATGTGTATGATCAAGCCATGACTGAGAAGCTAATATTTAAGATAGACTTAGAGAGGGTGAGAGATTAACCTTCCACAGTTTAGAGGGAAACAAATTTGTTACTGAGGAAACAACTAATACAAGTGCACTGTGGCCTGGTGTACTCAAGAAACACCAAGAAAACTTATGCAGGACAAGGGGTGAATGAAGGGGGAATTAATAGGCATAAATTTCTTTGAATAAAACAATATAATTTAGAAGATTTTAAGCAAAGGCTTTTGTATCTCGGCCACTGGAATGAGGCTAGGTTGTAGCCGAGAAAAAGCTGGGGAGCTAGACACTGTTTAGGGAGTTATAGCAATGATCTTGGTAAGAGAGGTGGCAGCTTGGAAATCAGAAGCCATGAAAGTGTTTAAAAGATATGTAACCTACATATTCCCTGGTGGCTCAGATGGTAAAGAATCTGCCTGCAATGTGGGAGACCTGGGTTTGGTACCTGGTCAGGAAGAACCCCTGAAGGAGGGCATGGCATCCCACTCCAGTATTCTTGTTTGGAGAATCCCCATGGACAGAGGAGCCTTGGGAGCAGGCTATAATCCATGGGTTGGCAAAGAGGTGGACGTGACTGAGCAACTACGCACAACACAGTCTGGATATACTTTAAAGAAACAGAAAGAAATAGATTTATTTTTCCTCTAAATTAATTTTACAAATATCTATGCAAAAGTGAATGAAATGTATGTAAAATGATATCCACTAAATGTTTAGTAAGAGAAAATTAGAGATAGCCTAGTGCTACCAAAAGATGTCTATTTTAAAAATTCTGCTACAACAATTAATTAAAATTCAACAATCAATAAAAAACAAGTCAGTGGTGTTAACTTGAAAAATGAAGAAGGCATCTTTACAAATGAAAATTCTAAAATAGTTGAACCCTATAATCTGTTTAAAATTAAAAGGCCTTTTTTTTTTTCAGTATAGTGGACTTAAAATAGTAATAGTAGTTTTCCTTAGAAGAATAATTGTGTTAGTTTCAGGTGTGAATCAATTATACATATACATATATATTCTCTCTTTTTAAGATTCTTTTCCCCATTACAGAATATTGCATTGTATTCCCCATTCTATACTGAGGTCCCTTTTTTTTTTTCATGTAATGGTAAGTGGGATTGTTTCTTTCGTTTCTCTCTCTGATATTTTGTTGTTAGTGTATAGAAATGCAAGAGATTTCTGTGAGCATTACCCTGCTTACTTAACTTCTATGTGGAGTACATCATGAGAAACGCTGGACTGGAAAAAACACAAGCTGGAATCAAGATTGCCGGGAGAAATATCAATAACCTCAGATATGCAAATGACACCACACTTATGGCAGAAAGTGAAGAGAAGTCAAAAAGCCTCTTGATGAAAGTGAAAGAGGGAAGCGAAAAAGTTGGCTTAAAGCTCAACACTCAGAAAATGAAGATCATGGTATCCGGTCCCATCACTTCATGGGAAATAGATGGGGAAACAGTAGAAACAGTCTCATAGTTTATTTTTTGGGGCTCCAAAATCACTGCAGATGGTGACTGCAGCCATGAAAATAAAAGACGCTTACTCCTTGGAAGAAAATTTATGACCAACCTAGATAGTATATTCAAAATCAGAGACATTATTTTGCCAACTAAGGTCCGTCTAGTCAAGGCTATGGTTTTTCCTGTGGTCATGTATGGATGTGAGAGCTGGACTGTGAAGAAGGCTGAACACCGAAGAATTGATGCTTTTGAACTGTGGTGTTGGAGAAGACTCTTGAGAGTCCCTTGGACTGCAAGGAGATCCAATCAGTCCATTCTGAAGGAGATCAGCTCTGGGTGTTCTTTGGAAGGAATGATGCTAAAGCTGAAACTTCAGTACTTTGACCACCTCATGTGAAGAGTTGACTCATTGGAAAAGACTCTGATGCTGGGAAGAATTGGGGGAGAAGAAGGGGATGACCGAGGATGAAATGGCTGGACGGCATCACGGACTCAATGGACATGAGTCTGAGTGAACTCCAGGAGATGGTGATGGACAAGGAGGCCTGGCGTGCTGTGATTCATGGGGTCGCAGAGTCAGACACGACTGAGCGACTGAACTGAATTGAACTGAACTGAACCAAAATTCATTGATGAACTCTAATAGTTTTCTGGCAGCATCATTAGGGTTTTTTATGTATTATGTCATCTATAAACAGTGACCTTATTTTACAAACAAAACTCATAGTGGTAAGCAGGAAACCAATGATCATCTTAGAAATGAGTACTGATGTCAGTGAGCATAAACTTTAAGTAGGATCATAGAAAACACAAGAGTTGCAGTGTTGATCCTGGGAAATGCACTATGAAAACCATAATCTAGAGTGAAAATGAAATAAAGTCAATCAAAATTTTATTTGTTCATAATGTATAAAGCCTGGTCGCTACTACATGCAGTGAATGTAGCATATATTTTGTCTTAACATTTGCACACTGGCTGCCCACTGGAGATATCTAGAATAAAATTATATGTTTTAATAATGTATTTAACAGAAATCTCCCTTCACAATGAGCTGCTGCATCTGACAACTAACTTTTTTCTGGGCTCCTTCTAACTTTTCCACCAGTTCCACACTTATAGTTTCTTATTTCAGACTGGCAGTTTACATTCACTTTCCCTTCTTCGCTGGTGGCTCAGATGGTAAAGCATCTGCCTACAAGGTGGGAGACCCTGGTTCAATCCCTGAGTTGGGAAGATTCTCTGGAGAAAGAAATGGCAACCCACTCCAGTACTCTTGTCTGGAAAATCCCATGAATGGAGGAGCCTGGTAAGCTACAGTTCATGGGGTCACAAAGAGTCAGACACAACTGAGTTGACTAAACTAAACTTTCCCTTCTGTTTTTGATGCTACTGTTATCTTCTTCCAAATAAGTTGTCCAGAAAGTGCTGAAAGATATAATTTACCCCTAGGCTTACAATATTCTCATTCTTAAGTATTTTTGTCTTGCTTTCCTTTCAGTTTCTACTATTGGTGTGATCTTGTTGTAACTTTTAATATCCCAGATCCTGAGGTTTACTTAATTAGGCAGCTATCGGTTATAATATAGTCCATTAATGGCACAATTTGCTCTGGTCACTTTTGCAACAATAAATTTTAAAAAGAATATGATCAATTTGACCTGGTATATCAGCATGATAAGGTTGCCACAAATTGTGTGGTTTAAATCACAGAAGTGTATTTTCTTATAGTTCTTCAAGCTAGAAGTCAACAGCAAGGTGATAACAAGATTGGTTTCTTCTGAAGGCCATAATAGAAGTATATGTTTCAGGCTTCTCTGTTTGGCTTATAGATAGTTGTCTTCTCTGTGTCTGCATGTGGCCTTCTATCAATATGCCTATATCCAAATTTTCTATTATTTTAATAACATCATTCACACTCGATCAGGGCCAACCTAATTATCTCTTTAAAAAGCCTATCATCAAATACTGTCACATTCTGAGGTACTCAGGTTTAAGATTTCAACATATGAATTTTGGCATAGTGAGAATTCAGCCTATAATACCTGGGTTCTAGTTTTAGTGACGAAGTTTCTACCATGAAAAAGAAACAAGGTATTAAAGGGAATGTTTAGTGTGACTTAATAAATGTAATCTAAAGCCTAAATATTTTTATCTAATGATCGGACTTTTGATACCTACACACACTCTTAACAATGAAGCCATGTTGCTAAAATAGTAATCAATCAATTCAACAGGTAACCTGTGCCATAAAAATGCTTTCCTAATTACATAAAAGGTGTCATCTCTTAGAATACATCATGCTTTGGGGAGCCTTGTTCTTTAGGAGTCAGGTGATGATCTACTTCTCAGAGATCTTCTGCTTTTACCCATTCACAGTCTCAAGTGTCTTCTCTAAGTTTTATTTCCTCAGTTCAGAACAAAGTTGTACTTTGACCTTCCTTTTCAAAAAAACCCCCCGAAAACAGCCATCAATCATTTCTTAGGCTGCATGCAATTCATATAAAATATTTGATGGTTTATCAAATGATCATTTTAAGAAAATATTATGTTTTTTTATCATCTTTGCTCTTTTCTCCATGGTACACATTAATAGACACAGTAAAGATGAGCTGTATTAGTTTCCTATTGCTACTGTAAAATTTTTTTCACAGACTTTGTGATTGAAAATAACAACAAAAAAATTTTTTTTTCACAGGTCTCAAAGTCAGCAGTCCAAAATGCATCTCACTGGATTAAAATCAAGGTATCAGCAGGATTGTACTTCTTTTGCACTTTATAGGGGAGAATCTGTGTCCTTGCCTTTTCCATTTTCTAGGAGTTGCCTGTTCTTTCATCTTCAAATCTAGCACAAACTTGCTGAGTCTTTGTCATTCTGAACTGATTTCTGATTTCCCTCTTGAGAATATGTTGAGCCAATCCAGATAATTCAGGAAAATCTCACCAGGGCAAAGTCAGAAGATAAGCAACCCTAATTCTGGCTCTCATTTCATTTTCTCTTTACATGCAGTGAACATATTCAAACGTTTTGGGAATTAGGGCATAGATCTGTTTTGGAGTGGAAGTGGAGATTGTTTCACCTATTACAGGCTATAGACCAAGAACTGACTATACATCCTATATTGAGACACAATTAAGATAGTAACTAAAATGAAAGTACTTACATTTGATCACTGTCATCATTATTTTATTTTCATTATCATTATTATGAGTGGACCAGTAGTACATTGTAAAGATTTGACAAGGCATTCAGAATTGGTGAGAAGGTCATGATAGAGTCATTATCATTCCCAGTCAGCTACATGTCTTTGTAAAATAGGGAAGCAGCATTTGGACAGGGTATTTCAGCTTGTAAGAAATTTAAGATGGTCTGAATTTTTAAGCAAATGTTTCACTGCAGACAAATATGTAGAAGAGCAAATATAAGCAGAGTCTTCAAATAGCAACTATTTATAGGGCAGTTTTTGCATGGGGGAGTCTAGAAGTTCCTTCACAAATACCACAGAAATGCTCATGAAGGTAGAAAGTGCATCAGCAGACTCAGTTTCACTAACTAACATGATTTACACCATTACTCCATCACATAATTGAGGGCTCAACTGTCAGAAATACTGCATGCCTGGTGGCTGCCTATCACGTATGCATTATGGTGTCCATAGAGTCTGTGGAGATTCTGAGGCAACTTTCTCTCTCAGATTAGTGTTCAGTTTGTAAATAGAAACCTCTGCTTTTATCTATATGCCATGCTGTTGTTGTTTAGTCTTTAAATCGTGTCTGACGCTTTTGAGAACCCTATAGACTGTTGCCTGCAAGGCTTCTCTGTTCATGGGATTTTCCAGGTAAAAACACTGGGATGGGTAGCCATTTTCTTCTCTAGGGTATCTTCCCAACCCAAAGATTGAGCCTGTGTCTCCTTAATTGAAGATGAATTCTTTACCACTAAGCCACTTGGGAAGCCCCGATATGACATAGTTCTGGACTTCTGCCACTGCTACTCTCAGACTGAACTATTCATGGAGTCTTTCCACAAACAAATTAATTCTCCAGAGATCAACAGTTCAGGTGACATCTTATAACAATAAAATTCAATACACGATTTAATTTCAGATTGGTTCACAAAAAAATTCTATAAGTAGTTTGCTTTATTTATTCTTCTTTAAAGATACAAATATCATATAAAACCCTCATCAATTTTTACTAAAACCTCACTGACTTCCTGCTATACTATTTTTTAAATATACTATATTACTTTCATGGTACATTATGAAAAGTTTATATATGAAGGTATAAACCAAATATAAGCTGAAAGGACTATTAACAGAAAAAAAAAAGTTAAATTTTTTTTCACAGAATTTATAAAACACCCTTTTTTATCCTAGCAGTTTGTGAATTGTTGCTTATTCAAACAAACTACAGGAAAAAAAATAATTTTTGGCTTGGAGAATGAGAAATTCTAGCCCAGGAAGGTACTTGTCATGAAGTTATACACAAATGAAAGTGTGAGCTAAAAATAACAGTACCATCTGAACCATGATTGTACTGCAGTGTTATAATCTGAATCTACAGTAGCTTTCTAGAAATAATTATTTTTTAAAACTTGAAAGCTACTTTGAATACCCTAAAACTAGCCTAAGAATATATTCTTAAGAATACAAAAAACCAACTCTTAAAATTACAGTTCCTAAAGTTATTTTATTTTAGGTTTATATGCAAGAGTTGAGCCAGACTGAGCAACAACTTATAGGAGCACATTAATTATAATTATAAAGTTAATATTAAATGCATATGAAACGTTTAAAATCCTAAACTTATCAGTAACTTGAGTGGCTGGTAAATTCTCTAATACATAGAAACCTTTGGATATATTAATGCTTGACTTCTACTTACCAACCAAATGCCTATATGGTGGTAAACAATTATAATCAATAATGACAAAATGAATAAAAGTCATAATACATTTAATATATAATAAACATTTCAAACACTGTACTAAACACTTAAAATTATTGCTTAATTAAAATGTCAAAATAGTTATATGAGGTAGATATTTTGCTTTACAGATAAGGAAACAAGTTCAGAAATATTAAATATTCATTTTTTATGTTTTTTTAATAGCATATGTGTTAGTTTTGAGTAATATCCCCTAAGAATATGGCACACTCAAAGTTAGTGTTTTTTAAATTTTTTGTTAAATTTTTATCTTTAAAAATAATAATTTGGGACTTTATTTTTTTGGTTTTAGAAAAAGGTTTTCTATGGCTGAGATATGGTGCAAAGTAGAAAACATCAAAATGTTGGCCTTAGATAGAAATGTCCCTAGAGAAAAAGTTAAAAGACTGAACAAAAGAGAACTTTATAATTTAAAATTTGAGGTTTACATGACTAGAACTGATCTAATGTGTCTAACTCTCAAAATCCAGTTGTTGTTGCTGTCTCTATTATCAGGTCCCTTATGATTAAATGAACTACTGTCTTCAAAGTGCTTTAATGTCATAAGATAGACAGATCCTGCACTTCACCTAGTTGGATGTTTCCAATTTTATTAGCTATGAAACTTTAATTTCTAGATATTCTAGTCAACACATAGAATTAGGAATGTTTAATAGAGCCACATGAAGTGGTCAGCAGATATGTGCAATTCTAAGTTTACCAAAAATTGAAAGTTCCTATTTATTTCTTCAAAGGGAATAGGAAACCAATAACAATTAACATAAATATGTACTTTTAAGAGAATGTCTCATAATTACTGTGTCATAATTTCCACCAAATTCAGTCATATTTACTTAATCAGTGTATCTAGTTATTACTCATTTTGGGGTTTATTTTTTATCATTTTCTTCATTTCTTTTAACTTTTGGTAACCTCATAATGCTTTTTAGTATATTGTGATTGCTTTATGTTAATCATATTTCTTTCAGTGGTTCATCTTGTTTTCCCTTTTCGTCTGAAAGGAGTGCCACCCAGCAGTGTTGCTAAAGGTAAAGCCTCAACTAATGCAGAATCAGTTTTTGCTCCTATGTTAAAACAATTCAAATTAATAACATTGTAACTTTTGATATTTAACTCAGCAGTTAATTTAGTATTACAATGAAATATTTTATATAATCACACGAAATATATTAAAATTTTAGATGTTTGAGGTATGGATTTTATCATAATCCAGGAATTCTCAATTTCAGCTGCATATTAGAAACATCTGGGAACCATTTAAAAACATTGATTGCCTTGTCCTTAATTTCAGAACAATTGATTCCAAACTTCTAGTAGTAGGGCCCAAGCATCATATATTTACAATGCTCACAGTTGATTCTCAGAACAATAAGATTTGAGAACTGGAAACTTCATGAATTTACATGAAATACAGATTAGGATATTCTTTTAAATTATTGATAATTCTACCGTATTATCCTTTGTACATTAAACTTTATTAAAAAAACAAACAAACCTCTAAATAGTGTCATTTAGTTTTTTTGTCCTACATATTTGATGGATTTCCTAAATCTGGTAAAGAAACATAAAATTATTGTTTCCTAATAAAACATAACTAATTAATAGGATAATCTTTCTAAATTTTTATAAAGCTTATCTGATATTATATACTCTCATAAAATTGGAAATACTANTTTAGTTTTTTTGTCCTACATATTTGATGGATTTCCTAAATCTGGTAAAGAAACATAAAATTATTGTTTCCTAATAAAACATAACTAATTAATAGGATAATCTTTCTAAATTTTTATAAAGCTTATCTGATATTATATACTCTCATAAAAATGGAAATACTATTCATTGATATTCCGAAATACGTGTGAATTTAAAAATATTAGTAGTATTTGTAAAAATGGTACCAATTTCTTTATAGACATGTTTGAGATTTATATAATTTATGCTATTATAACCACAATATAAGTAACATTCTCAGTTAATACCAATAGTATAAAAAACTTTCTAAGAGATAGTGTAACATAGGGATTTGGTTCATGAACTCAGAAGCTAAACTTTTCAAATGTCACCTTCAACTGTTTACTAGCTGTGAAAATTAAGTTTCTCAGCCAACAAATGAAGATATGGATATTCACAGGTAGCTTTGAATATTAAAGATTTTATGGGTAAAGCAATTAGAAAAGTATGTAGCCCATTATATATACTACAACCATACTTGTTTTGCTATTTCAAAACTAAAATGTTAAAAACACCAATAAACTTCCTATTATTACTTTTCTCTGTAGAAATGCAATATATTGAGTCTGGGAATCAAAGGGTTAAAGTAGGAATGGGCCTACTTACTATCGTGCCTAATGACCAACTCAGATAATTCATGTTTTCTGTCTATACAATTTAAGGTTATATGGGTATAGAAGTTCTATTGACAGGTGGATAACACTTTCAGCAGGAAAAATATAAAGAATTCCAGTAAACATTGAGCCATGGCTACTGTTCTTTTGCCTTGACTCCTTATGCTAAGAGATAAGCTGGAAAGGAAAGAAAATATATTTTGGTGGGGCAAAGGACTCTGTTCTTCAGAAAGAGGTAGGATCANAATATGAGGATAATTCGTATCATTCTCGAGCTTCCTCTAGGAAGACAGCATCTACTTGCTAAAGCTTTTATCCTTAAAGGGACAAAGAAAAATTGAAATTTGCCCAATATAGGTTTAATATTTGTGAAAGCCAATATCAGAACAAGGGCTTCACCTAGATCTGGATAGGTTCCACAGTGTGCTAAGCTTCCCAAAACCCAAACTAAATACTGGCTGTGAGGATTTCGCAGACTACTTGGTTATTGCTAAATTAGATTTCAAGTATTTCTGTTGTGGCAAAAGTTACGTATGTTCAGTTAAGTTCAGTTCAGTTGCTCATCATGTCCAACTCTTTGTCACTCCATGAACTGCAACACACCAGGCCTCCCTGTCCATCACCAACTCCTGGCACTTACCCAAACTAATGTCCATTGAGTTGGTGATACCATCAAACCATCTCATCCTCTGTCGTCCCCTTCTCCTCCTACCTTCAATCTTCCCAACATCAGGTTCTTTTCAAATGAGTCAGCTCTTTGCATCAGGTGACCAAAGTACCAGAGTTTCAGCTTCAACATCAGTCCTTCCAATGAACATTTAGGATTGATTTCCTTTAGGATGGACTGGTTGGATCTCCTTGCAGTCCAAGGGACTCTCAAGAGTGTTCTCCAACATCCCAGTTCAAAAGCATCAGTTCTTCAGTGCTCAGCTTTCTTTATAGTCCAACTCTCACATAATACATGACTACTGGCAAAACCATAACCTTGACTAGATGGACCTTTGTTGACAAAGTAATGTATCTGCTTTTTAATATGTTATCTAGGTTGGTCCTAACTTTCCTTCCAAGGAGTAAGGGTCTTTTAATTTCATGGCTGCTATCACCATCTGCAGTGATTTTGGAGCCCAGAAAAATAAAGTCAGCCACTGTTTCCACTGTTTCCCCATCTATTCATCATTAAGTGATGGTACCCGATGCCATGATCTTCGTTTTCTGAATGTTGAGCTTTAAGCCAACTTTTTCACTCTCCTCTTGCATTTTCATCAAGAGGCTCTATAGTTCTTTTTCATTTTCTGCCATAAGGGTGTTGTCATCTGCATATCTTAGGTTATTGATATTTCTCTCGGCAATCTTGATTCCAGCTTATGCTTCTTCCAGTCCAGTGTTTCTCATGGTGTACTCTGCATAAAAGTTAAATAAGCAGGGTGACAATATACAGCCTTGACATACTCCTTGTCCTATTTGGAACCAGTCCGTTGCTCCATGTCCAGTACTAACTGTTGCTTCCTGGGGTTTGTATTAAAAATCAGAGATATCACTTTTCCAACAAAGGTCCATCTAGTCAAAGCTGTGGTTTTCCTAGTTGTCATGTATGGATGGGGACCCCTGGGTCAGGAACATCCTCTGGAGAAGGGAAAAGGGAATGGAAATCCACTCTAGTGTACTTGCCTCGAGAATGCCATGGACAGTGGAGCCTGACAAACTATAGTCCATGTGGTCGCAAAGAGTCGGACATACTGAAGCGACTTGGTATGCAGGTATGGATGTGAGAGTTGGACTATAAACAAGATTGAATGCTAAAAAAATAACGTTTTTGAACTGTAGTGCTGGAGAAGACTCTTCAGAGCCCCTTGGCCACCAAGGAGATCAAACTTGTCAATCCTAAAGGAAATCAACCCTGATATTCATTGGAAAGACCAGTGCTGAAGCTGAAGCTCCAGTAACTTG
Organism: Raphicerus campestris; assembly: GCA_006410735.1. Lineage (NCBI taxonomy): Eukaryota > Metazoa > Chordata > Mammalia > Artiodactyla > Bovidae > Raphicerus > Raphicerus campestris. The sequence goes on from SJYW01042969.1 coordinate 59,590, forward strand.
ATCACCTGATGTGAACAGTCAATTCATTTTAAAAGACCCACCCTGATTCTGGGAAAGGTTGAGGGCAAGAGGAGAAGGGGGCAACAGAGGATGAGATGGTTGGATGGCATCACTGACTCACAGTAAACATGAGTTTGAGCAAACTCAGGGAGACAGTGAAGGGCAGGGAAGCCTGGTGCACTGCAGTTCATGGAGTTCCAAAGAGTTGGACAGGACTTAGCGACTGAACAACAGCAGCTACACACACACACACACATAACTGCATCACTCTGCTCTATACCTGAAATGAAGTCACTACTATAGATCAGTTGTTCTTCACTAAAAATGAGTAAATTTTAAAAGTCTTAACTTGCAAATTTTGTAGGGATCCTCCAAATACCTTGGTCAAAATCATTGTCATTTTTCCTTCTAAATATCATACTTCCAACATTCATCAATTCTCATCTTTTGAGATAGTCACAGAGTCCCCAGTGTACTTGGCTCCTGCTTCTTTTGACCCACAACTGAGGAAAGACATTCTAATATTTCAGAGGCCCAGTGTTTTCTATTAAAAATAATTATAGTTTAATTGTGCAGTCTTTTAACAGTGTACTTTCTGGAGAAAAAGTCCTTAATCATCCCACCTTGCAACCTGGAGATTTCCTCTATTGGATAAGGCATCTCCAAATGCATTACCTTCAATCTCACTGGAGAGGTCTTATTCAGTTCTATTAATCAACCCTTGTGCCACTCAACTCAAAGCAATTCTCTTGGATTCCCATAACAAACCTAAAGGAAGCACTGAACACTAACTAGGTCTGCATATCATCTAGTAATCTGAAAACAAAGATTTCTTGTAACTGAAGCAGATGACATCTAGTTTCTCAATATATCTGAAAGAGCCCTATTGGAAATTCCTCACCAAACCTTAATGATAATGTAATACTTCAGATAATCCCCAACATATGGACATTAGATAAAAAGTACTACTCCTTCTTGTGAGTCTAATAGGTTTCCAATCTGTGTACTTTTCCTCTAACTTGAAACATTTCATCTGGAAAGGATCCTTCTTGGCATGGAGAGACAAAAGTCCATTGAGACTAGAACATACAACCCTTGATCAACTATGCTTTCTCAGAAAGATTTTGATCAAAATGAGCAAATATTGTGAAATAATAATAATAAACAGAAACCTCAGTTAAATAGAATCCAGAAGAACTGAAAGGGTAGCTCTTTCTCCCTGTGATGGTAGCAGAACCCAATAGGGAGAAGAAAGATACATTTACTTTCCTGGCAAGGACTCAGTCAAGAAAAAGCCATGGAATCTTTGTTTAGTGTGGTCCTCCCAACTTCCATTTCCTTCCCTTGCTTTGTGGAGACTTGCATGTGGTTTGCCATAGTGACAAACCACTATGCCACAATTGCCAAAGTGCAATTCTTTGCTAATCCTGAACAAACCTGTCTTTGCTGGAGGATACCTGGCAGTCTATTTCAGATCAACATTTCTAGATTCTCATTTTTTATAAAAATAGATACTCTGAATTTATTTTACTTTCCCCCCAAAAGTATACAGTCTCCATTATGTCATCTTAGTTTCTCCTGTTATATGAATAATGCCAAAACTAGCCGATGAGCCAAATTTTTAATCCTACAAAAGAAATACAATAGAGTTGAGAAACATATTGTTGCTTCTACAGTGACTTTTTATTTTTTAAGCAGTAGATTTGCATCACCATTGTGTGTGTATGTTTTAACTTTCATTGGTTTCTGCTTCCATATGTTATTATCTTTCTTTTAACAGTGAAATTTCTAAATTATCCAAGCAATAAAATGCAACATCTGTGTACACAAATTACACATGGAGCTCTCTTTATCATGATACAGAGAAAAAGGTAACAGGAAGTAGAATCGAACTTTATTAAAATATAATTTTATGCCTGATTTGGTTAGAATTGGTCTGATTTCATTTGTACTTCAGCAGCTGTCAATTTAGTATAATTTGGAACCATAAATTACTGATGGCAAAATATAATTAAATTTCTTATCAAGTTTAAGGGGCTTTGCAGTTTGTTGCTGTTATAAAGTGGGGGAATAACCTTGTGACACACAGTTATTATGTAAAATGTACGCTTTATATAAACTTTTATGATGGTTTTCATTTAGGAACAAAACAAAACTTTTAAGATGAAATAACATTTCTTCTCTTCTATTCAAGAACTTGACAATATTCTCAGTGTTTCTCCTCTTCTTCTTCTCCTCCTTCCCTCTCTCTCCTACTACTTCCCCTCTCCTTCTTTCTTCTATTTCCTCTCTTTACCCTCCTTCTCCTTCTATTTCTACAGCTTCTCATTCACTAGAGTCCAACTGTTCTATCATGAACCAATGTTGTATTCTAGCTAACATGGACCACAAGACAAATATTACCAGCCTCAGAAGATGTTAAAAAAGCATATCTGTATCAATTAGGTCAAAGTTCAAATTAATGATGTACTCCTCTTTGAATTACAGGTTTGCTTTGAATTGGTTTGCCATAATAAGAGAGATAAAATGAGGCAGATCTTCAGCAAAATTATAGGGAAAAATATGGTGTGATGAAAGAATATGTGTACTGCTATAGAATCAAATAGAAAAAATGGAAAACTATATATAAAATAAAGGAATAATAATAATTTAATTTTGGATTATTAAACATAGTGTAACCTCCTTAAAGTTAAATTGTGCCTGTCAATTATATTTTATATCCAAGAAAATTAGCAATGACTTTTTCATTTAATTAACTATGGTAGGTTTAAATTAGTTAATGTAGACTGTGTAAAATTACAAAATGCAAGTCCTGGGATTTTAAAAAACATTATCCTTTGGTTCTACAAGAGAGGAATACCCCAAATGAGTTATGTTCCTTAAAGAGAAATAAAAATCATAATTGCATTAGTGAAAATCTATGTATTAAAAAAAGACATATTCAAATATAGATTTGTAAAATCATACTGTCAGAATCAAAGAAAGCTAAAAAATTATCTAGTCCAAGCTCTACTTTTACATTTGAATAAATACATAAATCCAAGAAACACTTGGAGAAATGCTTTTCTTGGAGGAAGAAAAGCTTGAAAGAGCATAAGGTAGTTTTCCAAAGCAAATGATATTTGGTCAGGTGAAAGAACCTGAACACAGCTCTATTTGGATAAAGAAAATACTAACATATGAGAGCTTCAGATAGCCTTCAGATGCTTAGGCACTTCCAGAATTCTGGGAGAGTTTAGCATGCAATGGAGATGTTAGTAAAAGTGAAGCTGGCAACTTAATACAGTGTGAATAGCAGAAGTCAGAGATAGAAGCAAGTCCTTCATAAAAGCAGACACAAAACCAATAATGCAAGGATTGAGTGACTGATATTGTCTTGAGTTTGAAACAAATGAGTTTCTGTTATCAGACATAGCAAGACAAGGTCAGTTTCCCTGGAAAGTTGCACTCAAACAATAGAGCTGGGCTAGAAGCCAGTTTTCTACTAACTGAGGCTTTTCAAGGTACAAAAAAACCCAGTATGGTTTTAAAGAGCCATTATCATGTCTGGGTTTTTGAGAAGCTTGTTTCAAATAAGGTGCAGGAACTCTAAGCTGATGAGAAGATGGAACTGGTCAAAGATCTTTGTGTCTGTGTTTAGTCATTTAGTCATGTCAGACTCTCTGTGACTCTTTGGACTGTAGGACACCAACTCCTCTATTCATGGGATATTTCAAGCAAGTATAATGGAGTGAGTTGCTAATTAGGTCAAAGGTCTAGCAATTAGCAAACAACAATTTATGAACTAGAACCCTGATTTTCCAACACCTGAGTTGCTGTGTAAATCACTATAGTTCTTTAGCATTGATGCTCTAGTAATATAGTTCAGTTCAGTTCAGTCACTCAGTTCTATCTATCTGCAACCCCATGAACTACAGCACGCCAGGCCTCCCTGTCCATCATGAACTCTCGAAGTTCACTCAAACTCACGTCTATCAAGTTGGTGATGCTATACAGCCACTTCATCCTCTGCCGTCCCCTATTTATCCTGCCTCCAATCCCTCCCAGCATCAGAGTCTTTTCCAATAAGTCAACTCTTCGCATGAGGTGGCCAAAGTATTGGAGTTTCAGCTTCAACATCAGTCCTTCCAATGAACACCCAAGACTGATCTCATTTAGGATGGACTGGTTGGATCTTCATGCAGTTCAAGGGATTCTCAAGAGTCTTCTCCAACACCACAGTTCAAAAGCATCAACTCTTCAGTGCTCAGCTTTTTTCACAGTCCAACTCTCACATCCATACATGACCACAGGGAAAACCACAGCCTTGACTAGATGGACCTTTGTTGGCAAAATTATGTCTCTGATTTCTAATACGCTGTCAAGGTTGATCATAACTTTCCTTCCAAGGAGTAAGTGCCTTTTAATTTCATGGCTGCAGTCACCATTTGCAGTGATTTTGGAGCCCAGAAAAATAAAGTCTGACACTGTTTCCATTGTTTCCCCATCTATTTCCCATGAAGTGATGGGACCAGATGCCATGATCTTCGTTTTCTGAATGTTGAGCTTTAAGCCAACTTTTTCACTCTCCTCTTGCATTTTCATCAAGAGGCTCTATAGTTCTTTTTCATTTTCTGCCATAAGGGTGTTGTCATCTGCATATCTTAGGTTATTGATATTTCTCTCGGCAATCTTGATTCCAGCTTATGCTTCTTCCAGTCCAGTGTTTCTCATGGTGTACTCTGCATAAAAGTTAAATAAGCAGGGTGACAATATACAGCCTTGACATACTCCTTGTCCTATTTGGAACCAGTCCGTTGCTCCATGTCCAGTACTAACTGTTGCTTCCTGGGGTTTGTATTAAAAATCAGAGATATCACTTTTCCAACAAAGGTCCATCTAGTCAAAGCTGTGGTTTTCCTAGTTGTCATGTATGGATGGGGACCCCTGGGTCAGGAACATCCTCTGGAGAAGGGAAAAGGGAATGGAAATCCACTCTAGTGTACTTGCCTCGAGAATGCCATGGACAGTGGAGCCTGACAAACTATAGTCCATGTGGTCGCAAAGAGTCGGACATACTGAAGCGACTTGGTATGCAGGTATGGATGTGAGAGTTGGACTATAAACAAGATTGAATGCTAAAAAAATAACGTTTTTGAACTGTAGTGCTGGAGAAGACTCTTCAGAGCCCCTTGGCCACCAAGGAGATCAAACTTGTCAATCCTAAAGGAAATCAACCCTGATATTCATTGGAAAGACCAGTGCTGAAGCTGAAGCTCCAGTAACTTGATCACCTGATGTGAACAGTCAATTCATTTTAAAAGACCCACCCTGATTCTGGGAAAGGTTGAGGGCAAGAGGAGAAGGGGGCAACAGAGGATGAGATGGTTGGATGGCATCACTGACTCACAGTAAACATGAGTTTGAGCAAACTCAGGGAGACAGTGAAGGGCAGGGAAGCCTGGTGCACTGCAGTTCATGGAGTTCCAAAGAGTTGGACAGGACTTAGCGACTGAACAACAGCAGCTACACACACACACACACATAACTGCATCACTCTGCTCTATACCTGAAATGAAGTCACTACTATAGATCAGTTGTTCTTCACTAAAAATGAGTAAATTTTAAAAGTCTTAACTTGCAAATTTTGTAGGGATCCTCCAAATACCTTGGTCAAAATCATTGTCATTTTTCCTTCTAAATATCATACTTCCAACATTCATCAATTCTCATCTTTTGAGATAGTCACAGAGTCCCCAGTGTACTTGGCTCCTGCTTCTTTTGACCCACAACTGAGGAAAGACATTCTAATATTTCAGAGGCCCAGTGTTTTCTATTAAAAATAATTATAGTTTAATTGTGCAGTCTTTTAACAGTGTACTTTCTGGAGAAAAAGTCCTTAATCATCCCACCTTGCAACCTGGAGATTTCCTCTATTGGATAAGGCATCTCCAAATGCATTACCTTCAATCTCACTGGAGAGGTCTTATTCAGTTCTATTAATCAACCCTTGTGCCACTCAACTCAAAGCAATTCTCTTGGATTCCCATAACAAACCTAAAGGAAGCACTGAACACTAACTAGGTCTGCATATCATCTAGTAATCTGAAAACAAAGATTTCTTGTAACTGAAGCAGATGACATCTAGTTTCTCAAGATATCTGAAAGAGCCCTATTGGAAATTCCTCACCAAACCTTAATGATAATGTAATACTTCAGATAATCCCCAACATATGGACATTAGATAAAAAGTACTACTCCTTCTTGTGAGTCTAATAGGTTTCCAATCTGTGTACTTTTCCTCTAACTTGAAACATTTCATCTGGAAAGGATCCTTCTTGGCATGGAGAGACAAAAGTCCATTGAGACTAGAACATACAACCCTTGATCAACTATGCTTTCTCAGAAAGATTTTGATCAAAATGAGCAAATATTGTGAAATAATAATAATAAACAGAAACCTCAGTTAAATAGAATCCAGAAGAACTGAAAGGGTAGCTCTTTCTCCCTGTGATGGTAGCAGAACCCAATAGGGAGAAGAAAGATACATTTACTTTCCTGGCAAGGACTCAGTCAAGAAAAAGCCATGGAATCTTTGTTTAGTGTGGTCCTCCCAACTTCCATTTCCTTCCCTTGCTTTGTGGAGACTTGCATGTGGTTTGCCATAGTGACAAACCACTATGCCACAATTGCCAAAGTGCAATTCTTTGCTAATCCTGAACAAACCTGTCTTTGCTGGAGGATACCTGGCAGTCTATTTCAGATCAACATTTCTAGATTCTCATTTTTTATAAAAATAGATACCCTGAATTTATTNACAAACCACTATGCCACAATTGCCAAAGTGCAATTCTTTGCTAATCCTGAACAAACCTGTCTTTGCTGGAGGATACCTGGCAGTCTATTTCAGATCAACATTTCTAGATTCTCATTTTTTATAAAAATAGATACTCTGAATTTATTTTACTTTCCCCCCAAAAGTATACAGTCTCCATTATGTCATCTTAGTTTCTCCTGTTATATGAATAATGCCAAAACTAGCCGATGAGCCAAATTTTTAATCCTACAAAAGAAATACAATAGAGTTGAGAAACATATTGTTGCTTCTACAGTGACTTTTTATTTTTTAAGCAGTAGATTTGCATCACCATTGTGTGTGTATGTTTTAACTTTCATTGGTTTCTGCTTCCATATGTTATTATCTTTCTTTTAACAGTGAAATTTCTAAATTATCCAAGCAATAAAATGCAACATCTGTGTACACAAATTACACATGGAGCTCTCTTTATCATGATACAGAGAAAAAGGTAACAGGAAGTAGAATCGAACTTTATTAAAATATAATTTTATGCCTGATTTGGTTAGAATTGGTCTGATTTCATTTGTACTTCAGCAGCTGTCAATTTAGTATAATTTGGAACCATAAATTACTGAAGGCAAAATATAATTAAATTTCTTATCAAGTTTAAGGGGCTTTGCAGTTTGTTGCTGTTATAAAGTGGGGGAATAACCTTGTGACACACAGTTATTATGTAAAATGTACGCTTTATATAAACTTTTATGATGGTTTTCATTTAGGAACAAAACAAAACTTTTAAGATGAAATAACATTTCTTCTCTTCTATTCAAGAACTTGACAATATCCTCAGTGTTTCTCCTCTTCTTCTTCTCCTCCTTCCCTCTCTCTCCTACTACTTCCCCTCTCCTTCTTTCTTCTATTTCCTCTCTTTACCCTCCTTCTCCTTCTATTTCTACAGCTTCTCATTCACTAGAGTCCAACTGTTCTATCATGAACCAATGTTGTATTCTAGCTAACATGGACCACAAGACAAATATTACCAGCCTCAGAAGATGTTAAAAAAGCATATCTGTATCAATTAGGTCAAAGTTCAAATTAATGATGTACTCCTCTTTGAATTACAGGTTTGCTTTGAATTGGTTTGCCATAATAAGAGAGATAAAATGAGGCAGATCTTCAGCAAAATTATAGGGAAAAATATGGTGTGATGAAAGAATATGTGTACTGCTATAGAATCAAATAGAAAAAATGGAAAACTATATATAAAATAAAGGAATAATAATAATTTAATTTTGGATTATTAAACATAGTGTAACCTCCTTAAAGTTAAATTGTGCCTGTCAATTATATTTTATATCCAAGAAAATTAGCAATGACTTTTTCATTTAATTAACTATGGTAGGTTTAAATTAGTTAATGTAGACTGTGTAAAATTACAAAATGCAAGTCCTGGGATTTTAAAAAACATTATCCTTTGGTTCTACAAGAGAGGAATACCCCAAATGAGTTATGTTCCTTAAAGAGAAATAAAAATCATAATTGCATTAGTGAAAATCTATGTATTAAAAAAAGACATATTCAAATATAGATTTGTAAAATCATACTGTCAGAATCAAAGAAAGCTAAAAAATTATCTAGTCCAAGCTCTACTTTTACATTTGAATAAATACATAAATCCAAGAAACACTTGGAGAAATGCTTTTCTTGGAGGAAGAAAAGCTTGAAAGAGCATAAGGTAGTTTTCCAAAGCAAATGATATTTGGTCAGGTGAAAGAACCTGAACACAGCTCTATTTGGATAAAGAAAATACTAACATATGAGAGCTTCAGATAGCCTTCAGATGCTTAGGCACTTCCAGAATTCTGGGAGAGTTTAGCATGCAATGGAGATGTTAGTAAAAGTGAAGCTGGCAACTTAATACAGTGTGAATAGCAGAAGTCAGAGATAGAAGCAAGTCCTTCATAAAAGCAGACACAAAACCAATAATGCAAGGATTGAGTGACTGATATTGTCTTGAGTTTGAAACAAATGAGTTTCTGTTATCAGACATAGCAAGACAAGGTCAGTTTCCCTGGAAAGTTGCACTCAAACAATAGAGCTGGGCTAGAAGCCAGTTTTCTACTAACTGAGGCTTTTCAAGGTACAAAAAAACCCAGTATGGTTTTAAAGAGCCATTATCATGTCTGGGTTTTTGAGAAGCTTGTTTCAAATAAGGTGCAGGAACTCTAAGCTGATGAGAAGATGGAACTGGTCAAAGATCTTTGTGTCTGTGTTTAGTCATTTAGTCATGTCAGACTCTCTGTGACTCTTTGGACTGTAGGACACCAACTCCCCTATTCATGGGATATTTCAAGCAAGTATAATGGAGTGAGTTGCTAATTAGGTCAAAGGTCTAGCAATTAGCAAACAACAATTTATGAACTAGAACCCTGATTTTCCAACACCTGAGTTGCTGTGTAAATCACTATAGTTCTTTAGCATTGATGCTCTAGTAATATAGTTCAGTTCAGTTCAGTCACTCAGTTCTATCTATCTGCAACCCCATGAACTACAGCACGCCAGGCCTCCCTGTCCATCATGAACTCTCGAAGTTCACTCAAACTCACGTCTATCAAGTTGGTGATGCTATACAGCCACTTCATCCTCTGCCGTCCCCTATTTATCCTGCCTCCAATCCCTCCCAGCATCAGAGTCTTTTCCAATAAGTCAACTCTTCGCATGAGGTGGCCAAAGTATTGGAGTTTCAGCTTCAACATCAGTCCTTCCAATGAACACCCAAGACTGGTCTCATTTAGGATGGACTGGTTGAATCTTCATGCAGTTCAAGGGATTCTCAAGAGTCTTCTCCAACACCACAGTTCAAAAGCATCAACTCTTCAGTGCTCAGCTTTTTTCACAGTCCAACTCTCACATCCATACATGACCACAGGGAAAACCACAGCCTTGACTAGATGGACCTTTGTTGGCAAAATTATGTCTCTGATTTCTAATACGCTGTCAAGGTTGATCATAACTTTCCTTCCAAGGAGTAAGTGCCTTTTAATTTCATGGCTGCAGTCACCATTTGCAGTGATTTTGGAGCCCAGAAAAATAAAGTCTGACACTGTTTCC
>SJYW01042969.1:89919-123329 GCA_006410735.1 Raphicerus campestris
GTGTTGATTTTATATCCTGCAACTTTACTATATTCATTGATTAGCTCTAGTAGTTTTCTGGTCGAGTCTTTAGGATTTTCTATGTAGAGGAGCATGTCATCTGCAAACAGTGAAAGTTTTACTTCTTCTTTTCCAATTTGGATTCCTTTAATTTCTTTTTCTGCTCTGATTGCTGTGGCCAAAACTTCCAGAACTATATTGAATAGTAGTGGTGAAAGTGGGCACCCTTGTCTTGTTCCTGACTTTAGGGGAAATGCTTTTAGTTTTTCACCGTTGAGGATAATGTTTGCTGTGGGTTTGTCATGTATAGCTTTTATTATGTTGAGGTACATTCCTTCTATTCCTGCTTTCTGGAGAGTTTTTATCATAAATGGATGTTGAATTTTGTCAAAGGCCTTCTCTGCATCTATTGAGATAATCATATGACTTTATTTTTCAATTTATTAATGTGTTGAATTACATTGATTGATTTGCGGATATTGAAGAATTCTTGCATCCCTGGGATAAAGCCCGCTTGGTCATGGTGTATGATCTTTTTAATGTGTTGTTGGATTCTGATTGCTAGAATTTTGTTAAGAATTTTTGCATCTATGTTCATCAGTGATATTGGCCTATAGTTTTCTTTTTTGGTGACATCCTTGTCTGGTTTTGGTATTAGGGTGATGGTGGCCTCATAGAATGAGTTTGGTAGTTTACCTTCCTCTCCAATTTTCTGGGATATTTTCAGTAAGATAGGTGTTAGCTCTTCTCGAGATTTTTGGTAGAATTCAGCTGTGAAGCTGTCTGGACCTGGGCTTTTGTTTCCTGGAAGATTTCTGATTACAGTTTCAATTTCCATGCTTGTGATGGGTCTGTTAAGATTTTCTATTTCTTCCTGGTTCAGTTTTGGAAAGTTGTACTTTTCTAAGAATTTGTCCATTTCTTCCAAGTTGTCCATTTTGTTGGCATATAATTGCTGATNTCCAACTCTTTGTGACCCCGTGGACTGTAAGGCTTCTCCGTCCATGGGATTCTCCAGGCAAGAATACTGGAGTGGATTGCCATTTCCTCCTCCAGGGGATCTTTCCAACCCAGGGATTGAACCTGGGTCTCCCGCATTGGAGGCAGACACTTTAACCTCTGAGCCACCAGGGAAGCCCCCTCATGTTAACTATATTGTTAATCAAATAAGAAGTGAACANCAAGAATACTGGAGTGGATTGCCATTTCCTCCTCCAGGGGATCTTTCCAACCCAGGGATTGAACCTGGGTCTCCCGCGTTGGAGGCAGACACTTTAACCTCTGAGCCACCAGGGAAGCCCCCTCATGTTAACTATATTGTTAATCAAATAAGAAGTGAACATTTAAGACTGAAATATACTATTCAAATATATACCTTCAAAAAAAAAAAAGAAAGAAAGAAAACTGGGTGGTAGACTTCTAGGCATACTCTCAAAAGTTCTTCACTCATTTAAAAATGCTAAAATTTTTTGCTTTACAGAGTGGTTATTCGTCAAAAAAAAAAGTTAATTGTGCTAGGAGTAAAATATAAATTATAGTTTTATAACTTACCTGTAGTGATTATGTGAAAAGAATTGTTGTTTCTGTTTAATTTTTAATGATCTAGATTCAATCTAAATTAGTTAATATACTGAAAATTGTGACTGGAAGGTAGTCATAGAAGTACTTTTGTGTTACTAGTTACACTGGTATTTCATTATAGTCATGATATTAGGTAATCAAATAAACCTTGAAAAATTATACCTTTTAATACTTAGCATACTGTCCTTTATTTTAATAGAAATTTTATCCAAAATTGTGCATGTATCAAATCATACTGAGGCTTTATTGTAACAGTTAGAATACCTAGTATAAAACTTTTTACTTCATGAAATATGTAATTATTTTTATTATATCTGTATTAGACATTAAGATATAATTTTGAGAAACATACCAAAGCTAAAATATTTGAATCTTGATGAATTTTGACTGATTCATAGTATTGTTAATGTAATAAAAGTGAATACAGATATACAAAATGTATTTCTATTTCCATTAAATCTAAGATGCTGGTCGCTGTGCAGTGCTGGCGCAGCTAGTGGCTGAGAGGCGATACCCTACTTCCAAGGCAAGAGAAACCCCAATAAGACAGTAGGCGCTGAGAGAGGCCATCAAAGGGCAGATAGACTGAAACCACAATCACAGAAAAGTAGCCAGTCTGATCACATGGACCACAGCCTTGTCTAACTCAATGAAACTAAGCAATGCTGTGTGGCACAACCCAAGATGGACGGGTCATGGTAGAGAGGTATGAAAGAATGTGGTCCACTAGAGAAGGGAACCAGAGAAGGCAATGAAACGCACTCCAGTACTCTTGCCTGAAAAATCCCATGGACGGAGAGTCTGGTAGGCTCCAGTCCATAGGGTTGATAAGGGTCGGACAAGCCTGAGTTACTTCACTTTCAATTTTCAATTTCGTGCATTGGAGAAGGAAATGGTAACCCACTCCAGTGTTCTTGCCTGAAGAATCCCAGGGACGGGGAAGCCTGGTGGGCTGCTGTCTATGGGGCAGCACAGAGTCGAACATGACTGATGTGACTTAGCAGCAGCAGCAGCAGCAAGGAAGGGAATGGCAAACCAGTTCAGTATACTTGCCTTGAGAATCGCATGAACAGTATGAAAAGACAAAAAGATAGGACACTGAAAGGTAAACTACCAGGTCAGTAGGTGCCCAATATACTACTGGATATCAGTGGAGAAATAACTCCAGAAAGAATGAAGGGACAGAGCCTAGGAAGAACAACACCCAGTTGTGGATGTGACTGGTGATAGAAACAAGGCCTGATGCTGTAAAGAGCAATATTGCATAGGAACCTGGAATGTTAGGTCCATGAATCAATGCAAATTCAGTTCAGTTCAGTTCAGTCGCTCAGTCATGTCTGACTCTTTGCGACCCCACCAACTGCAGCATGCCAGGCCTCCCTGTCCATTACCATCTCCCGGAGTTCACTCAGACTCACGCCCATTGAGTCCGTGATGCCATCCAGCCATCTCATTCTCTGTCATCCCCTCTTCCTCATGCCCCCAATCCCTTCCAGCATCAAAGTCTTTTCCAATGAATCAACTCTTCTCATGAGGTAGCCAAAGTACTCGAGTTTCAGCTTTAGCATCATTCCTTCCAAAGAAATCCCAGGGCCGATCTCCTTTAGAATGGACTGGTTGGACCTCCTTGCAGTCAAAGGGACTCTCAAGAGTCCTGTCCAACACCACAGTTCAAAAGTATCAATTCTTTGGCGCTCAGCTTTCTTCACAGTCCAGCTCTCACATCCATACATGACCACTGGAAAAACCATAGCCTTGACTAGACACACCTTTGTTGGCAAAGTAATCTCACTGCTTTTCAATATGCTATCTGGTCAAACAGGAGATGGCAAGAGTGAACGTCAACATTCTAGGAATCAGAGAACTAAGATGAACTGGAATGGGGGAATTTAACTCAGATGATTATTACATCTACTACTGTGGGCAGGAATCCCTTAGAAGAAATGGAGTAGCCATCATAGTCAACAAGAGTCCAAAATGCAGTACTTGGACGCAGTCTCAAAAATGACAGAATGATCTTTGTTCGTTTCCAAGTCAAATCACTCAGTATCATGCTAATCCAAGTTTATGCCCCAATGAGTAATGCTGAAGAAGCTTAAGTTGAACAGTTTTATGAAGACCTACAAGAACTTCTAAAACTAATGCCCCCAAAAGATGTCATTTTGACATCTTTTCATTATAGAGGACTGGGATGTAAAAGAAGGAAGTCAAGAAACACTTGAAGTAATAGGCCAGTTTGGCCCTGGAATGCAGAATGAAGCAGGCTTTAGAGGCTAATAGAGTTAGCTACAAAGGCTAATACAGTTTTGCAAGAGAACACACTGGTCATAGCAAATACCCTCTTCCAACAACACAAGAGAAGACTCTATATATGGATATTACCAGATGGCCAACACAAAAGTCAGACTGATTATACTCTTTGCAGTCAAAGATGGAGAAGCTCTGTACAGCCAGCAAAAACAAAACCAGGAGCTGACTGTGACTCAGATCATGAACTCTTTATTGCCAAATTCAGACTTAAATTGAAGAACATGGGGAAAACCACTAGACCCTTCAGGTAAGACTTAAGTCAAATCCTTATGACTATACAATGGAAGTGAGAAATAGATTTAAGGGACTAGATATGACAAACAGAGTGCGTGATGACTATGGATGGAGTTCGTGACATTGTGCAGAAGACAAGGAGCAAGATCATCCACATGAAAAAGAAATGCAAAAAAGCAAAATGGCTTTCTGAGGAGGCCTTACAAAAGCTGTGAAAAGAAGAGAAGCTAAAAGCAAAGGAGAAAAGGAGAGATATATCCATTTGAATGCAGAGTTCCAAAAAATCGCAAGGAGGGATAAGAAAGCCTTCCTCAGTGATCAGTGCAAAGAAATAGAGAAAAACAACAGAATGGGAAAGACTAGAGATCTCTTGAAGAAAATCAGAAGTATCAAGGGAATTTTTCACACAAAGATGGGCACCATAAAGGACAGAAATGGTATGGACCTAAAAGAAGCAGAAGATATTAAGAAGAGGTGGCAAAAATACACAGAAGAGCAGTACAAGAAACATCTTCACCACTCAGATAATAACAATGGTGTGATCACTCACCTCTAGCCACACACCCTGGAATATGAAATCAAGTGGACCTTAGGAAGCATCATTACAAACAAAGCTAGTTTAAGTGATGGAATTCCAGTTGAGCTATTTCAAATCCTAAAAGATGGTGTTGTGAAAGTGCTGCAGTTAATATGACAGCAAATTTTGAAAACTCAGAAGTGGCCACAGGACTGGAAAAGGTTAGTTTTCATTACAATCCCAAAGATAGGCAATGGTAAAGAATGCTCAAACTACCACACAATTGCACTTTTCTAACATGCTAGCAGAGTTATGCTCCAAATTCTCCAAGGCATGATTCAGCAATATATAAACAGTGAACTTCCAGATGTTCAAGCTGTATTTAGAAAAGCCCGAGGAACCAGAGATCAAATTGCCAACATCTCTGGATCATCCAAAAAGCAAAATAGTTCCAGAAATAACATCTATTTCTGCCTAATTGACTACACCAAAGCCTTTGACTGTGGATCACAGTAAACTGAAAAATTCTACAAGAGATGGGAATACCGGACCATCTGACCTGCCTCTTGAGAAATCTGTATGCAGGTCAGGAAGCAACAGTTAGAACTGGCCATGGGACAACAGACTGGTTCCAAATAGGAAAAGGAGTAGGTCAAGTCTGTATATTGTCACCCTGCTTATTTAACTTATATGCAGAGTACATTATGAGAAACACTGGGCTAGATGAAGCACAAGCTGGATTCAAGATTGCTAGGGGAAATATCAATAACCTCAGATATGCAAATGTCATCACCCTTATGGCAGAAAGTGAAGAAGAAATTGAAAAAGGAGAGTGAAAAAGTTGTCTTAATATTCAACATTCAGAAAACTAACATTACAACATCTGGTCCTGTCATTTCATGACAAATAGATTGGGAAACAGTGGCTGACTTTATTTTTGGGGGCTCCAAAATCACTGCAGCCATGAAATTAAAAGATGCTTACTCTTTGGAAGAAAAGTTATGACCAACCTAGACAACATATTAAAAAGCAGAGGTGTTACTTTGTCAATAAATATCTGTGCAGTCAAGGCTATGGTTTTCCAGTGGTCATATCTGCATGTGAGAGTTGGAGTATAAAGAAAGTTGAGTGCTGAAGAATTGATGCTTTAGAACTGTGGTGTTGCAGAAGACTCTTGAGAGTCCCTTGGACTGCAAGGAGATCCATCCTGGGTGTTCATTGGATGGACTGATGGTGATGCTGAAACTCAAATACTTTGGCCACCTGATGAGAAAAGCGGACTCATTTGAAAAGACCCAGATGCTGGGAAAGATTGAGGGCAGGAGGAGAGGGCAACGACAGAAGATGAAATCATTGAGTTGCATCACCGACTCAATGGACATGAG
The DNA here is from genome assembly GCA_006410735.1 of Raphicerus campestris. NCBI lineage: Eukaryota > Metazoa > Chordata > Mammalia > Artiodactyla > Bovidae > Raphicerus > Raphicerus campestris. The sequence goes on from SJYW01042969.1 coordinate 95,947, forward strand.
TTTGGGTAGACTCTAGGGTTTGGTGAAGTACAGGGAGACCTGGCATGCTGCAGTTCATAAGGTGGTAAAGAGTGGAACACGACTGAGAGACTGAACTGAACTGAACTGAATACATTCACTAGAGTAAATTAGAAGTGTAATGATCACTGGATACAGTTTCTTAGAAGAAATTTTGATATCATTTCTAGTACTATTCTTTCCCTGATATTATTTCCAATTTATCAATTTTCTTCCAACTTTCTAATACAGAGAATATTAAAAAATGTCATAAAAAATGTCTCCTTGGATTGCAAGGAGATCCAGCTACTCCATCCTAAAGGAGATCAGTCCTGGGTGTTCATTGGAAGGACTGAAGCTGAAACTAATACTTTGGCCACCTGATAGGCAGAGCTGTCTCATTTGAAAAAGACCCTGATGGTGGGAAAGATTGAGGGCTGAAGGAGAAGGGAATGACATAGGACAAGATGGCATCACCGACTCAATGGACATGGGTTTGGGTGAACTTTGGGAGATGGTGATGGACAGGGAGGCCTGGCGTGCTGCAGTTCATGGGTTCACAAAGAGTCGGGCATGACTGAGTGTCTGAACTGAACTGATATTCCAGATGTTACTTGTTCAAGATTAAGAAATCACTGGTTTATTGGAGAATAGAGTTACAATTGATAGCTCTAATTTGTTATACAATGGAGTTCAACACAATATCTACTAGAGATTACTTTTCTTACCTTTCATTGGATCTCAAAGTTTCATTGTATCTTAAAAAAAAAAAAAAGGCAAAACCTCTATATGTGTTCACTTAAGTTTTTATATTTTTCATTTTCTAATAGTATTTTTGTAACTATTATTTTTTTTTAATTCCTAGTTTTAAAAAGCACTAGATGGTGCAATATTAAAAATGTATCAGTAACTCTCTTCCAATCTCTTTTTCACAGGATGTTTTTACCCTATCAAAAATTGCAGCCATGAAATTAAAAGATGCTTACTCCTTGTAAGGAAAGTTATGACCAACCTAAACAGTATATTAAAAAGCAGAGACATTACTTTGCCAACAAAGGTCCGTCTAGTCAAGGCTATGTTTTTTATAGTAGTCATGTATGGATGTGAGAGTTAGACTATAAAGAAAGCTTAGTGCAGAAGAATTAATGGTTTTGATCTGTGGTGTTGGAGAAGACTCTTGAGAGTCCTTTGGACTTAAAGGAGATCCAACCAGTCCATCCTAAAGGAGATCAGTCCTGGGTGGTCCTTGGAAGGACTGATGTTGAAGCTGAAATTCCAATACTTTGGCCACCTCATGTGAAGAGCTGACTCATTTGAAAAGACCCTGATGCTGGGAAAGTTTGAGGGCAGGAGGAGAAGGGGACCACAGAGTATGAGATGTTTGGATGGCATCAATGACTCGATTGGCATGGCTTGGTTGAACGTCGGGAGTTGGTGATGGAAAAGGAGGCCTGGCCTGCTGCAGTCCATGGAGTCGCAAAGAGTCGGACATGATTGAGTGACTGCACTGAACTGTTACCAGTATTTCAGATAATTTACAATGACAGTACTGACTTTAAATGTAAATTTTCTAGAGAATTATTTGCTACTTAAGCATTCTACCTTCTTTCTGAGATATCTGAGAAGAAATACCTTGAGCTTAAATGGGAGAAAATCCCCAAATATTCTCTGATCAGAAAAGTAAAATGATTCTTCAGACACTGTGGTGATCTCTGCCTACAGCAGAATTGATTTATTTTGAAAATCAGTGTCTGGAGAAGAAAGAGGAGAGGTTAAAAAAGAAGGGACGGATCTAAAGAGAAAGAAGTATACCACAACATCTAGGAGAGGCTGGGGCTTAATGTAATTCTTCCCTGCATTTACCATGTTATGAAATGAAGGCAAGGAACACATGAGTGCAGTCACTGTGGAAACACATTCTTTCTAGATCAGAACTCTGAGAGCTCATGACTCAATTCCCAAGAGTGACTTCTTTCTGCAAAAGAATACATTTTCCAACAATTTCTTATTGAGTGGTCAAAAACAATTAATGGACTTGAACTGATACTTGTCTGGGAGAAAATTAGACCAAATCTCATCACTTTAGATTACAAATGCATCTATATGTTGCATCAAATATATTTTTGTTAAAATATACCTTACTCCAAATGCTAATATATGTACAACTGGAAAAAAGCATTACAGAAATACTAACTGACTTAACAGTTTGCATTTGAAAGCACAGTATATCATTCTTTGAACAAGTTCTCTCATTACTTCACCCACTAGTTAATATCAGCTTGGATACTTAATAACGCTTCTGTAGTTTTCTTTACTTTTATTAAGTAAGTATATATCCTTGAAAAATTTGTGGCTTACTTTCCCTATTTTGTATTATATATAAAGACAAATAGTTTGTTCTGTGGAAAAAATAAATAAATAACTTGAACTATAAAAAATAATTTAACTTCTGGGGGGAAAACAGTTGAAAGGTGTTTAAATTCTATTTTTTCTCTGAATAATTTAATCCCTGGTTATGTAATTGAGCAAGCAGAGTGTTTTGCTCATTTGGTGGACAGTCTTGCTTAAAGAGTCTGCAAAAGCTCAAAACAAGGGCATTGAGTGAAAAAGCATTCATCAAGAGACAAAGAATCTATCTCAAAATCTGTACAGTAAAACCTATAGAAGCATGGTTTCCATTAGCTATATACTCAGTTAGATTCAGTTCAGTCGCTCAGTCGCATCCGATTCTTTGCATCACCATGAACCACAGCACATCAGGCCTCCCTGTCCATCACCAACTCCCAGAGTTCACCCAAACCCATGTCCATTGACTCAGTGATGTCATCCAATCATCTCATCCTCTCTCATCCCCTTCTCCTCCAGCCCTCAAACTTTCCCAGCAACAAGGTCTTTTCAAATGAGCCAGCTCTTTGCATCAGGTGGCCAAAGTACTGGAGTTTCAGCTTCGACATCAGTCCTTCCAATGAACACCCAGGACTGATCTTTAGGATAGACTGGTTGAATCTCCTTGCAGTCCAACAGACTCTCAAGAGTTTTCTCCAATACCACAGTTCAAAAGCATCAATTCTTCAGCACTCAGCTTTCTTTACAATCCAACACTCACATACATACATGACTACTGGAAAAACCTTAGCCTTGACTAGACAGACCTTTTTTGGCAAAGTAATGTCTCTACTTTTTAACATGCTGTCAAAGTTAGTCATTACTTTCCTTCCAAGGAGTAAGCATCTTTTAATCTCATGGCTGCAGTTATCATCTGCAGTGTTTTTGGAGCCCAGTAAAATAAAGTCAGACACTGTTTCTGCTGTTTACCCATCTATTTCCCATGAAGTGATGGGACTGGACACCATGATTTTAATTTTCTGAATGTTGAGCTTTTAAGCCAACTTTTTCACTCTGCTCTTTGACTTTCATCAAGAGGCTCTTTAGGTCTTCTTCATTTCCTGCCATAAGGGTGATGTCATCTGTATATCTGAGGTTGTGTATATTTCTCCTGGCAATCTTGATGCCATCTTGTGCTTCTTCCAGCCCAGCGTTTCTCATGATGTACTCTGCATATAAGTTAAATAAGTAGGGTGACAATATCCAGCCTTGACGTACTCCGTTTCCTATTTGGATCCAGTCTGTTGTTCCATATCCAGTTCTAACTGTTGCTTCCTGACCTGTATACAGATTTGTCAAGAGGCAGGTTAGGTGGTCTGGTATTCCCATCTCTTTCAGAGTTTTCCATAGTTGATTGTGATCCACACAGTCAAAGGCTTTGGCATAGTTAATAAAGCAGAAATATATGTTATTTTCTTTAACTGTCTTGCTTTTTTGATGATCCAGCAGATGTTGGCAACTTGATCTCTTGTTCCTCTTGCTTTTCTAAAACCAACTTGGCCATCAGGAAGTTCATGGTTCATGTATTGCTGAAGCCTGGCTTGGAGAATTTTAAGCATTACTTTACTAGCTTGTGAGATGAGTGCAATTGTGTGGTAGTTTGAGCATTCTTTGGCAATGCCTTTCTTTGGGATTGGAATGAACACTGACCTCAGTCCTGTGGCCACTGCTGAGTTTTCCAAATTTGCTGGCATATTTAGTGTGGCACTTTCATAGCATCATCTTTCAGGATTTGAAATAGCTCAACTGGTGTTCTATCACCTCCACTACCTTTGTTCATACTAATGCTTCCTAAGGCCTACTTGACTTCACATATCAGGGTGTGTGACTCTAAGGTGAGTGATCACATCATCGTGATTATCTGGATTGTATCCTTGCCTTGAGAAACCCATGAACAGTATGAAAAGGTAAGAAGATAGGACACTGAACGATGAACTTCCCAGGTCGGTAGGTGCCCAATATGCTACTGGAGATTAGTGGAGAAATAACTCCAGAAAGAATGAAGGGATGGAGCCAAAGCAAAAACAACATCCAGTTGTCAGTGGAACTGGTGATGGAAGCAGGATTTGATGCTGTAAAGGACAATAGGTATATATAACTGCCTAATATTATCTGTTTATTTGGGCATAACTAGTTACTAAAAGTATACTTTTATGTGAATAAAATAAGAAAACATATTTTGAACTTTTCTAAGGGAAAACCACTAAAAGAAGAAAATATGCTTCCTCGGGAGAAACAGACTTGGGTGCAATGATGAGGAAACTGTTCCACCAAGAAGAGACAACAGTCTAGTTTATTTATAATTAAAACTTATCCATTAACCATGATATGATAGATCAATGTGTCTATATACTTCATTAGAAAGAGAGAGATTGAGAGACACTTAGAAAGAAATGGATACCCAGGAATCTCTCTTTTCTTTCCAAAGAATGATGAAAATGAAATTATTGTCTTTTGCTTTGTCAACCTAAAAAATGAAAATAATTCAAAGATTCCTATGTGTTTTCTTTATTGGTGAATTTCAAAACACACATTTGACATAGCAATGTCTTTTCTGTAAATTTGTTTTCTTTTGTTAGAGACCATTCTTTTCAGTTGTATCTTGTCTCCAAAGAAAGAAATTTAGTTGACTTTCAACGTATCTAGTTCTTAATAAGCAACTCTATCTTTCACCTTCTAGTGTGATTGAAATCAGGTTGCTTTTTTATTAAGTTAAAACTTGGTAAAATCAATCTCCCAATTCTTTGCAGTTTGCTATCTTTAGACAGATGATATTGTATAGCAGAATGTGTCACAATCACAAATTTGACCTTAAGTATTAAATCTCAGGGGATTTCTCATCAACAAAGTACAGAGAGAACACTGGTTCTTGGAGATTGAAAATATCAGATAATACAAATTTACCTTTATCAGTTATAAGATTTACTGAAAATATAGTTTCAAAACTATTTGAAACCAACTTAGTGGCTTTATTATAATTAAAAACAATATTAAAAAGCAACACAGTGCACTGATAATATGTACATTAAATACCTTTCTTAGGTTGTTGTTAGAATGTTTTTATATGAAATCAAAATGCCTAAGTTAAAAGCATTGTACAATTGATATTGTTTCAAACACAATATAATAATTGATAGTTACTACACAGTTTTATAAGATATGTTGCTTACTAGTATAATTCATTTCCATTTATTTTATTTTAATTAGATTTTCTTTCACTTTACTAACCCAAGCAGTATAATTGACTCTTTTCTTTAAAATTTTTTTGTAAGTGAAATGCAATGAAGTTTCAGAGATTGGAATTAAAGTTTTAGAAGTCTATGATTTAAAACCTAGCAATTCATCGTAATAGCTTAATATTTACTCCTTACAGTAAAACAACTTATTTTGATTGTGGGGTTGTTATGTCATAGTTCTAGGATAATAAAACTGAAAGTATGATTGAATCTCTCTCTCATATTTTTAATTTTTAAGCAAATAAAGTTAGTAAACTTCATTCTATGAAAAATTTTATTAGATACTTTACCACATTTGTTAGAAGTATTACTATAACTATTATATATTTTAGCATCTTTATCAAGAATTATAACAAAAAAGTCAAGGAATTAAATACTAATAAAATGTTTACTGGAATACTGATTTTAAAAGGAAATGAACATTAATAAATGGATGAATTACATAGATAACCTCTTTTGAAACTGAATATTTTATTAAATGAAGTTTTGATACAAGTGTTTTATCTGAAATTCTAGTTCTTACATTGAGGAATGACACATAAATCAGAATATATATTATGAGACAATATAGCATTCTAAATTCATCAGAAGTTCTAATAGAAATTTTAAATTTTTAGCCTTAAATACTATTTGGCATTTCAGTTTTAGGTTTGCATTATTGTATGGATGGATGCTTAAAGAAGAGATGATTAATAGTTCCTTTCAGTTCAGTTCAATTCAGTCGCTCAGTCGTGTCCGACTCTTTGCAACCGCATGAATAGCAGCATGCCAGGCCTCCCTGTTCATTACCATCTCTCAAAGTTCACTCAGACTCACGCCCATCAAGTCCGTGATGCCATCCAGCCATCTCATCCTCGGTCGTCCCCGTCTCCTCCTGCCCCCAATCCCTCCTAGCATCAGAGTCTTTTCCAATGAGTCAGCTCTTCTCATGAGGTGGCCAAAGTACTGGAGTTTCAGCTTTAGCAACATACTATTTAGTAAGTACATCAATCAAACACATTCAGTATTACTTATGAAGTATTCACGCTTAAGAGCTTGCAGTAGGTGAAATTTCTATTTTTATTTACAGATTTATTTGCTTGTTTGACATTTGGATATAAATATGGATTTTGAATATAGTGATGAAAAAATGCTCTGCTAGGTATCAAAAAACTTGGGTTATGATTTATTCACAATTTCTGGTCATAATTATAAAATCTAGGAATTGCTCTAAGTTGGACTTGGGTCGCATTTTCAGGTCTAGAATTCATTTGATAACTTGTAATCAAATATTTTAATGAAGTACAGTATAACACAAAATAACAGAGTGTATTTCTATTCTGTTTCTTGCAACCAGATATGTTTCGAAACATATATCAGTGTGTTATCACCCTTCTTTATGCACTTTTTAATATAAGCACACACACTTCTTATTGATAAGTTATTGTCAAATTTGAAAAACATGAACAAGTAATTTTCCAGGCAACAAAAAAAAATCTGATTAAGTGGAGTAATTCATCAGAGTTTTGGCCTTATCTTAAAGCAGGAATGATGCTAAAGCTGAAACTCCAGTACTTTGGCTACCTCATGCGAAGAGTTGACTCATTGGAAAAGATTCTGATGTTGGGAGGGATTGGGGGCAGGAGGAGAAGGGGATGACAGAGGATGAGATGGCTGGATGGCATCACTGACTCGAAGGACTTGAGTCTCAATGAACTGCGGGAGTTGGTGGACAGGGAGGCCTGGCGTGCTGCACTCCATGGGTTCACAAAGAGTCGGGCATGACTGAGTGACTGAACTGAACTGAACTAAAGCAGAATCCCCAAACACTAAGCCAGGGACGAGTACCAATCCATGGTCTGTTATTAATTGGGCCACACATCAGAACGTGAGTGGCAGTCAAAACCAAAACCATCCCCCCACTATCCCATAGAAAAACTATCTTCCACAAAACTGGTCGCTGGTACCAAAAAGGTTAGAGACTCCTGACTTAAAGGATTCAGAAATTTGATTTCCCCTCAACTAGTTTTGGAGAAGGAAATGGAGACCCACTCTACTATACTTGCATGGAAAATTCCATGGACAGAGGAACCTGGTGGGCTACAGTCTATAGGGTCACAAAGAGTCTGCCACACTGAGCACATCAGCATCAACAGCAACTAATTTTATTAAGATCAAAGTTCTGGAGGTAACAAAGTCTCAGTAACTATCCACTCAATGACCCAATCATCTATTTAACAATTATATGGTGAGCCCTTGTCTACTGTCAAGTTTTCTTAAGATATGAACATACAGCTGTGAATAAAATACTATCTTTGTTCTTATACAGTTCAAGGTATAAAAGATAGTATTTGTCTATCCATCTATTAGATTCATTATGCATTCCTGTTCCTACATAATTTATTAACTGCCATCTATAATGTAGATACATTTTTGCCAATCTATTATTTTCATTTTTAAGACTTTTTGCAATCTTAAATTTTCTGATTTTAATAATTTATGAAATCAGTGTTTATGTTTTTTTTCTAAAATTTATCCTTTTGCACAACACTTTGAGACATTCCTTAATAGTTATAAAAATATAATTTTATAATTAGCATTCCTATTAAATTCTAATTTACATGTCATATGCAAGAAGTTTGGGGACTAAAATAGTCTTCAGATTATTAAGAAAAATTTACTAAATTTATGATAAACTATTATACATTAAATTATTGCCTATGCAGCATGGTCTTTTTCTCTGTTTCTTGTTTTAGCTATGTTTGCATTCTGATTTATAAATACATCTNCTTGGCCATCAGGAAGTTCATGGTTCATGTATTGCTGAAGCCTGGCTTGGAGAATTTTAAGCATTACTTTACTAGCTTGTGAGATGAGTGCAATTGTGTGGTAGTTTGAGCATTCTTTGGCAATGCCTTTCTTTGGGATTGGAATGAACACTGACCTCAGTCCTGTGGCCACTGCTGAGTTTTCCAAATTTGCTGGCATATTTAGTGTGGCACTTTCATAGCATCATCTTTCAGGATTTGAAATAGCTCAACTGGTGTTCTATCACCTCCACTACCTTTGTTCATACTAATGCTTCCTAAGGCCTACTTGACTTCACATATCAGGGTGTGTGACTCTAAGGTGAGTGATCACATCATCGTGATTATCTGGATTGTATCCTTGCCTTGAGAAACCCATGAACAGTATGAAAAGGTAAGAAGATAGGACACTGAACGATGAACTTCCCAGGTCGGTAGGTGCCCAATATGCTACTGGAGATTAGTGGAGAAATAACTCCAGAAAGAATGAAGGGATGGAGCCAAAGCAAAAATAACATCCAGTTGTCAGTGGAACTGGTGATGGAAGCAGGATTTGATGCTGTAAAGGACAATAGGTATATATAACTGCCTAATATTATCTGTTTATTTGGGCATAACTAGTTACTAAAAGTATACTTTTATGTGAATAAAATAAGAAAACATATTTTGAACTTTTCTAAGGGAAAACCACTAAAAGAAGAAAATATGCTTCCTCAGGAGAAACAGACTTGGGTGCAATGATGAGGAAACTGTTCCACCAAGAAGAGACAACAGTCTAGTTTATTTATAATTAAAACTTATCCATTAACCATGATATGATAGATCAATGTGTCTATATACTTCATTAGAAAGAGAGAGATTGAGAGACACTTAGAAAGAAATGGATACCCAGGAATCTCTCCTTTCTTTCCAAAGAATGATGAAAATGAAATTATTGTCTTTTGCTTTGTCAACCTAAAAAATGAAAATAATTCAAAGATTCCTATGTGTTTTCTTTATTGGTGAATTTCAAAACACACATTTGACATAGCAATGTCTTTTCTGCAAATTTGTTTTCTTTTGTTAGAGACCATTCTTTTCAGTTGTATCTTGTCTCCAAAGAAAGAAATTTAGTTGACTTTCAACGTATCTAGTTCTTAATAAGCAACTCTATCTTTCACCTTCTAGTGTGATCGAAATCAGGTTGCTTTTTTATTAAGTTAAAACTTGGTAAAATCAATCTCCCAATTCTTTGCAGTTTGCTATCTTTAGACAGATGATATTGTATAGCAGAATGTGTCACAATCACAAATTTGACCTTAAGTATTAAATCTCAGGAGATTTCTCATCAACAAAGTACAGAGAGAACACTGGTTCTTGGAGATTGAAAATATCAGATAATACAAATTTACCTTTATCAGTTATAAGATTTACTGAAAATATAGTCATAGTTTCAAAACTATTTGAAACCAACTTAGTGGCTTTATTATAATTAAAAACAATATTAAAAAGCAACACAGTGCACTGATAATATGTACATTAAATACCTTTCTTAGGTTGTTGTTAGAATGTTTTTATATGAAATCAAAATGCCTAAGTTAAAAGCATTGTACAATTGATATTGTTTCAAACACAATATAATAATTGATAGTTACTACACAGTTTTATAAGATATGTTGCTTACTAGTATAATTCATTTCCATTTATTTTATTTTAATTAGATTTTCTTTCACTTTACTAACCCAAGCAGTATAATTGACTCTTTTCTTTAAAATTTTTTTGTAAGTGAAATGCAATGAAGTTTCAGAGATTGGAATTAAAGTTTTAGAAGTCTGTGATTTAAAACCTAGCAATTCATCGTAATAGCTTAATATTTACTCCTTACAGTAAAACAACTTATTTTGATTGTGGGGTTGTTATGTCATAGTTCTAGGATAATAAAACTGAAAGTATGATTGAATCTCTCTCTCATATTTTTAATTTTTAAGCAAATAAAGTTAGTAAACTTCATTCTATGAAAAATTTTATTAGATACTTTACCACATTTGTTAGAAGTATTACTATAACTATTATATATTTTAGCATCTTTATCAAGAATTATAACAAAAAAGTCAAGGAATTAAATACTAATAAAATGTTTACTGGAATACTGATTTTAAAAGGAAATGAACATTAATAAATGGATGAATTACATAGATAACCTCTTTTGAAACTGAATATTTTATTAAATGAAGTTTTGATACAAGTGTTTTATCTGAAATTCTAATTCTTACATTGAGGAATGACACATAAATCAGAATATATATTATGAGACAATATAGCATTCTAAATTCATCAGAAGTTCTAATAGAAATTTTAAATTTTTAGCCTTAAATACTATTTGGCATTTCAGTTTTAGGTTTGCATTATTGTATGGATGGATGCTTAAAGAAGAGATGATTAATAGTTCCTTTTAGTTCAGTTCAATTCAGTCACTCAGTCGTGTCCGACTCTTTGCAACCGCATGAATAGCAGCATGCCAGGCCTCCCTGTTCATTACCATCTCTCAAAGTTCACTCAGACTCACGCCCATCAAGTCCGTGATGCCATCCAGCCATCTCATCCTCGGTCGTCCCCGTCTCCTCCTGCCCCCAATCCCTCCTAGCATCAGAGTCTTTTCCAATGAGTCAGCTCTTCTCGAGGTGGCCAAAGTACTGGAGTTTCAGCTTTAGCAACATACTATTTAGTAAGTACATCAATCAAACACATTCAGTATTACTTATGAAGTATTCACGCTTAAGAGCTTGCAGTAGGTGAAATTTCTATTTTTATTTACAGATTTATTTGCTTGTTTGACATTTGGATATAAATATGGATTTTGAATATAGTGATGAAAAAATGCTCTGCTAGGTATCAAAAAACTTGGGTTATGATTTATTCACAATTTCTGGTCATAATTATAAAATCTAGGAATTGCTCTAAGTTGGACTTGGGTCGCATTTTCAGGTCTAGAATTCATTTGATAACTTGTAATCAAATATTTTAATGAAGTACAGTATAACACAAAATAACAGAGTGTATTTCTATTCTGTTTCTTGCAACCAGATATGTTTCGAAACATATATCAGTGTGTTATCACCCTTCTTTATGCACTTTTTAATATAAGCACACACACTTCTTATTGATAAGTTATTGTCAAATTTGAAAAACATGAACAAGTAATTTTCCAGGCAACAAAAAAAAATCTGATTAAGTGGAGTAATTCATCAGAGTTTTGGCCTTATCTTAAAGCAGGAATGATGCTAAAGCTGAAACTCCAGTACTTTGGCCACCTCATTCAAAGAGTTGACTCATTGGAAAAGATTCTGATGTTGGGAGGGATTGGGGGCAGGAGGAGAAGGGGATGACAGAGGATGAGATGGCTGGATGGCATCACTGACTCGAAGGACTTGAGTCTCAATGAACTGCGGGAGTTGGTGGACAGGGAGGCCTGGCGTGCTGCACTCCATGGGTTCACAAAGAGTCGGGCATGACTGAGTGACTGAACTGAACTGAACTAAAGCAGAATCCCCAAACACTAAGCCAGGGACGAGTACCAATCCATGGTCTGTTATTAATTGGGCCACACATCAGAACGTGAGTGGCAGTCAAAACCAAAACCATCCCCCCACTATCCCATAGAAAAACTATCTTCCACAAAACTGGTCGCTGGTACCAAAAAGGTTAGAGACTCCTGACTTAAAGGATTCAGAAATTTGATTTCCCCTCAACTAGTTTTGGAGAAGGAAATGGAGACCCACTCTACTATACTTGCATGGAAAATTCCATGGACAGAGGAACCTGGTGGGCTACAGTCTATAGGGTCACAAAGAGTCTGCCACACTGAGCACATCAGCATCAACAGCAACTAATTTTATTAAGATCAAAGTTCTGGAGGTAACAAAGTCTCAGTAACTATCCACTCAATGACCCAATCATCTATTTAACAATTATATGGTGAGCCCTTGTCTACTGTCAAGTTTTCTTAAGATATGAACATACAGCTGTGAATAAAATACTATCTTTGTTCTTATACAGTTCAAGGTATAAAAGATAGTATTTGTCTATCCATCTATTAGATTCATTATGCATTCCTGTTCCTACATAATTTATTAACTGCCATCTATAATGTAGATACATTTTTGCCAATCTATTATTTTCATTTTTAAGACTTTTTGCAATCTTAAATTTTCTGATTTTAATAATTTATGAAATCAGTGTTTATGTTTTTTTTCTAAAATTTATCCTTTTGCACAACACTTTGAGACATTCCTTAATAGTTATAAAAATATAATTTTATAATTAGCATTCCTATTAAATTCTAATTTACATGTCATATGCAAGAAGTTTGGGGACTAAAATAGTCTTCAGATTATTAAGAAAAATTTACTAAATTTATGATAAACTATTATACATTAAATTATTGCCTATGCAGCATGGTCTTTTTCTCTGTTTCTTGTTTTAGCTATGTTTGCATTCTGATTTATAAATACATCTCATGAAATTATAATTAACCTGTCCTGAAGTATGATATTTCGGTAGTTAACTCTTGTGATCGCGAAATGGCTCACTGCAAAGGATGAAATGTGAAAGCCTTCTGAAGTGCTGATATAACTACAAGCATTTCAAAACACTGACACAACTGTATTATGTCAGTTTTCTTTTGTCTTAGGAAAACAAAAATTGTATTTCATTCATTTCTATTTTTTAGTTTGCCATAATTTTGTCTCCTTTACTCATCATGATTTTTTTTCCTTCTTTGCCTAATTTCATATTTTATTGTTAACAACTTACTGGTTTCTGTTATTACCTAATTTCCTTCATATATATATATAGATAGATAGATTATTTTAAGATTGTCCATAAAATCATGAATTTATCATTTTTCCTCAATTTTTTAATATTTTTACATGTTCATAAAATCTATGTAGCCTAAATTATATGCATATGGATTTGTAGCCATTTTTTATTTTCTGTAAGAAAATCTAGTTGGTCTAAGATAGTTTATAATCTACATATGGGCTTCCCAGGTGGCACTAGTGGTAAATAATCTGCCTGCCATTGCAGGAGACATAAAAAACACAGATTTGATCATTGGGTCAAGAAGATCACCTGGAAGGGGACACAGCATCCCACTCCAGGACTCTTATCTGGAGAAGCCTATGGACAAAGGAGCCTGGCTGGCTACTGTCTGTAGTGTTGAAAAGAGTCAGACACAATTGAAGCAACTTAGCATGCAAGCACATAGGCAGGAGATTGAATAGAAAAGCATATAAGGGGATTTTCCAGTATTGATAGAGATTAAATATTTCACCAGATGTACTGAAATGATCATATGTAAACGTCATGAAATTCTACAGAATATTCCCTGTTGAGACTGTCCTTTTGCAAACCACCTACATAATGTTAAAGAGAGAGAGCACATGATCCAGCATGAAAGATAGAAAATAAAAGAGAAAAAGTTAAATAGATATTTTTACTAGTCTCATTGATTCTGTTCAGTTAGATTGCTCAGTTATGTCCAACTCTTTGTGATCACATGGATTGCAACACTTTGGGCCTCCCTGTCCATCACCAACACCCAGAGTTTACCCAAACTCATGTCCATTGAGATGCCATCCAACCATCTCATCCTCTGTCATCCCCTCCTCCTCCTGCCTTCAATTTTTCCCAGCATCAACGTCTTTTCAAATGAGTCAGTTCTTCATATCAGGTGGCCAAATTATTGGAGTTTCAGCTTCAGCATCAGTTCTTCCATCTCATTTAGGATGGACTAGCTGGATTTCCATGCAGTCCAAGTGACCTTCAAGCATCTTCTCCAACACCACAGTTCAAAACCATTAATCCTTCAGTGCTCAGCTTTCTNATATTGTATAGCAGAATGTGTCACAATCACAAACTTGACCTTAAGTATTAAATCTCAGGAGATTTCTCATCAACAAAGTACAGAGAGAACACTGGTTCTTGGAGATTGAAAATATCAGATAATACAAATTTACCTTTATCAGTTATAAGATTTACTGAAAATATAGTCATAGTTTCAAAACTATTTGAAACCAACTTAGTGGCTTTATTATAATTAAAAACAATATTAAAAAGCAACACAGTGCACTGATAACATGTACATTAAATACCTTTCTTAGGTTGTTGTTAGAATGTTTTTATATGAAATCAAAATGCCTAAGTTAAAAGCATTGTACAATTGATATTGTTTCAAACACAATATAATAATTGATAGTTACTACACAGTTTTATAAGATATGTTGCTTACTAGTATAATTCATTTCCATTTATTTTATTTTAATTAGATTTTCTTTCACTTTACTAACCCAAGCAGTATAATTGACTCTTTTCTTTAAAATTTTTTTGTAAGTGAAATGCAATGAAGTTTCAGAGATTGGAATTAAAGTTTTAGAAGTCTGTGATTTAAAACCTAGCAATTCATCGTAATAGCTTAATATTTACTCCTTACAGTAAAACAACTTATTTTGATTGTGGGGTTGTTATGTCATAGTTCTAGGATAATAAAACTGAAAGTATGATTGAATCTCTCTCTCATATTTTTAATTTTTAAGCAAATAAAGTTAGTAAACTTCATTCTATGAAAAATTTTATTAGATACTTTACCACATTTGTTAGAAGTATTACTATAACTATTATATATTTTAGCATCTTTATCAAGAATTATAACAAAAAAGTCAAGGAATTAAATACTAATAAAATGTTTACTGGAATACTTATTTTAAAAGGAAATGAACATTAATAAATGGATGAATTACATAGATAACCTCTTTTGAAACTGAATATTTTATTAAATGAAGTTTTGATACAAGTGTTTTATCTGAAATTCTAATTCTTACATTGAGGAATGACACATAAATCAGAATATATATTATGAGACAATATAGCATTCTAAATTCATCAGAAGTTCTAATAGAAATTTTAAATTTTTAGCCTTAAATACTATTTGGCATTTCAGTTTTAGGTTTGCATTATTGTATGGATGGATGCTTAAAGAAGAGATGATTAATAGTTCCTTTTAGTTCAGTTCAATTCAGTCACTCAGTCGTGTCCGACTCTTTGCAACCGCATGAATAGCAGCATGCCAGGCCTCCCTGTTCATTACCATCTCTCAAAGTTCACTCAGACTCACGCCCATCAAGTCCGTGATGCCATCCAGCCATCTCATCCTCGGTCGTCCCCGTCTCCTCCTGCCCCCAATCCCTCCTAGCATCAGAGTCTTTTCCAATGAGTCAGCTCTTCTCGAGGTGGCCAAAGTACTGGAGTTTCAGCTTTAGCAACATACTATTTAGTAAGTACATCAATCAAACACATTCAGTATTACTTATGAAGTATTCACGCTTAAGAGCTTGCAGTAGGTGAAATTTCTATTTTTATTTACAGATTTATTTGCTTGTTTGACATTTGGATATAAATATGGATTTTGAATATAGTGATGAAAAAATGCTCTGCTAGGTATCAAAAAACTTGGGTTATGATTTATTCACAATTTCTGGTCATAATTATAAAATCTAGGAATTGCTCTAAGTTGGACTTGGGTCGCATTTTCAGGTCTAGAATTCATTTGATAACTTGTAATCAAATATTTTAATGAAGTACAGTATAACACAAAATAACAGAGTGTATTTCTATTCTGTTTCTTGCAACCATATATGTTTCGAAACATATATCAGTGTGTATCACCCTTCTTTATGCACTTTTTAATATAAGCACACACACACTTCTTATTGATAAGTTATTGTCAAATTTGAAAAACATGAACAAGTAATTTTCCAGGCAACAAAAAAAAATCTGATTAAGTGGAGTAATTCATCAGAGTTTTGGCCTTATCTTAAAGCAGGAATGATGCTAAAGCTGAAACTCCAGTACTTTGGCCACCTCATTCAAAGAGTTGACTCATTGGAAAAGATTCTGATGTTGGGAGGGATTGGGGGCAGGAGGAGAAGGGGATGACAGAGGATGAGATGGCTGGATGGCATCACTGACTCGAAGGACTTGAGTCTGAATGAACTCCGGGAGTTGGTGGACACGGAGGCCTGGCGTGCTGCACTTCATGGGTTCACAAAGAGTCGGGCATGACTGAGTGACTGAACTGAACTGAACTAAAGCAGGAATCCCCAAACACTAAGCCAGGGACGAGTACCAATCCATGGTCTGTTATTAATTGGGCCACACATCAGAACGTGAGTGGCAGTCAAAACCAAAACCATCCCCCCACCAGCCCATAGAAAAACTATCTTCCACAAAACTGATCACTGGTACCAAAAAGGTTAGAGACTCCTGACTTAAAGGATTCAGAAATTTGATTTCCCCTCAACTAGTTTTGGAGAAGGAAATGGAGACCCACTCTACTATACTTGCATGGAAAATTCCATGGACAGAGGAACCTGGTGGGCTACAATCCATAGGGTCACAAAGAGTCGGCCACACTGAGCACATCAGCATCAACAGCAACTAATTTTATTAAGATCAAAGTTTTGGAGGTAACAAAGTCTCAGTAACTATCCACTCAATGACCCAATCATCTATTTAACAATTATATGGTGAGCCCTTGTCTACTGTCAAGTTTTCTTAAGATATGAACATACAGCTGTGAATAAAATACTATCTTTGTTCTTATACAGTTCAAGGTATAAAAGATAGTATTTGTCTATCCATCTATTAGATTCATTATGCATTCCTGTTCCTACATAATTTATTAACTGCCATCTATAATGTAGATACATTTTTGCCAATCTATTATTTTCATTTTTAAGACTTTTTGCAATCTTAAATTTTCTGATTTTAATAATTTATGAAATCAGTGTTTATGTTTTTTTTCTAAAATTTATCCTTTTGCACAACACTTTGAGACATTCCTTAATAGTTATAAAAATATAATTTTATAATTAGCATTCCTATTAAATTCTAATTTACATGTCATATGCAAGAAGTTTGGGGACTAAAATAGTCTTCAGATTATTAAGAAAAAATTACTAAATTTATGATAAACTATTATACATTAAATTATTGCCTATGCAGCATGGTCTTTTTCTCTGTTTCTTGTTTTAGCTATGTTTGCATTCTGATTTATAAATACATCTCATGAAATTATAATTAACCTGTCCTGAAGTATGATATTTCGGTAGTTAACTCTTGTGATCGCGAAATGGCTCACTGCAAAGGATGAAATGTGAAAGCCTTCTGAAGTGCTGATATAACTACAAGCATTTCAAAACACTGACACAACTGTATTATGTCAGTTTTCTTTTGTCTTAGGAAAACAAAAATTGTATTTCATTCATTTCTATTTTTTAGTTTGCCATAATTTTGTCTCCTTTACTCATCATGATTTTTTTTCCTTCTTTGCCTAATTTCATATTTTATTGTTAACAACTTACTGGTTTCTGTTATTACCTAATTTCCTTCATATATATATATAGATAGATAGATTATTTTAAGATTGTCCATAAAATCATGAATTTATCATTTTTCCTCAATTTTTTAATATTTTTACATGTTCATAAAATCTATGTAGCCTAAATTATATGCATATGGATTTGTAGCCATTTTTTATTTTCTGTAAGAAAATCTAGTTGGTCTAAGATAGTTTATAATCTACATATGGGCTTCCCAGGTGGCACTAGTGGTAAATAATCTGCCTGCCATTGCAGGAGACATAAAAAACACAGATTTGATCATTGGGTCAAGAAGATCACCTGGAAGGGGACACAGCATCCCACTCCAGGACTCTTATCTGGAGAAGCCTATGGACAAAGGAGCCTGGCTGGCTACTGTCTGTAGTGTTGAAAAGAGTCAGACACAATTGAAGCAACTTAGCATGCAAGCACATAGGCAGGAGATTGAATAGAAAAGCATATAAGGGGATTTTCCAGTATTGATAGAGATTAAATATTTCACCAGATGTACTGAAATGATCATATGTAAACGTCATGAAATTCTACAGAATATTCCCTGTTGAGACTGTCCTTTTGCAAACCACCTACATAATGTTAAAGAGAGAGAGCACATGATCCAGCATGAAAGATAGAAAATAAAAGAGAAAAAGTTAAATAGATATTTTTACTAGTCTCATTGATTCTGTTCAGTTAGATTGCTCAGTTATGTCCAACTCTTTGTGATCACATGGATTGCAACACTTTGGGCCTCCCTGTCCATCACCAACACCCAGAGTTTACCCAAACTCATGTCCATTGAGATGCCATCCAACCATCTCATCCTCTGTCATCCCCTCCTCCTCCTGCCTTCAATTTTTCCCAGCATCAACGTCTTTTCAAATGAGTCAGTTCTTCATATCAGGTGGCCAAATTATTGGAGTTTCAGCTTCAGCATCAGTTCTTCCATTGAATAGTCGGGACTGATCTCATTTAGGATGGACTAGCTGGATTTCCATGCAGTCCAAGTGACCTTCAAGCATCTTCTCCAACACCACAGTTCAAAACCATTAATCCTTCAGTGCTCAGCTTTCTCTATAGTTGAACTCTCACATCCATATATTATTACTGGAAATGCCATAGGTTTGACTAGACGGACCTTTGTTGGCAAAGTAATGTCTCTGCTTTTTAATTTGCTGTATAGGTTGCTCATAACTTTTCTTCCAAGGAGTAAGTGTCTTTTAATTTCATGGCTGTGGTCACCATCTGCAGTGATTTTGGAGCCCAAAAAAGTAAAGTCTGGCACTGTTTCCATTGCTTCCCCATCTATTTGCCATGAAGTGATGGGACCAGATACCATGATCTTAGTTTTCTGAACATTGAGTTTTAAGCCAACTTTTTCACTCTACTCTTTGACTTTCATCAGGAGGCTCTTTTGTTCTTCTTCACTTTCTGCCATAAGGGTGGTGTCATCTGCATATCTGAGGTTATTGATATTTCTCCCGACAATCTTGATTCCAGCTGTGCTTCTTGCAGCCCACCATTTCTCATGATGTTCTCTGCATAGAAGTTAAATAAGCAGGGTAACAATATACAGCCTTGACATACTCCTTTTCCTATTTAGAACCAGTCTGTTTTTCCATGTCCAGCTCTAACTGTTGCTTTCTGACCTGCATATAGGTTTCTCAAGAGGCAGGTCAGGTGGTCTGGTATTCTCATTTCTTTCAGAATTTCCCACAGTTTGTGGTGGTCCACACAGTCAAAGTCTTTGGTATAGTTAATAAAGCAGAAATAGATGTTTTGGGTTTTTTTTTCTTTCTTTCTTTTTTTTTTTTCTGGAACTCTCTTGTTTTTTTTTTTTTATGATCCAGCAAATGTTGGCAGTTTGATCTCTGGTTCCTCTGCCTTTTCTAAAACCAGTTTGAACATCA
This sequence comes from Raphicerus campestris, assembly GCA_006410735.1. NCBI lineage: Eukaryota > Metazoa > Chordata > Mammalia > Artiodactyla > Bovidae > Raphicerus > Raphicerus campestris. The sequence goes on from SJYW01042969.1 coordinate 115,674, forward strand.
GGAAGTTCATGGTTCATGTACTGTTGAAGCCTGGCTTGGAGAACTTTGAACATTACTTCAGTAGTATGTGAGATGAGCACAATTTTGTTGTAGTTTGAACATTTCTGGCATTGCTTTTCTTTGGGATTGGAAGTTCCAAGCTCCTCACTTGGAACTTCAAGTGAAGTCTCTCTTCTGGATACAGTGAATTAAAACTATAAAATGTATACATAATGACTTATCTTGGGAAATACATGTGATGTATTAACATTTATCAACCACACCAAAGTTGCTAATTCCCAACTATTTCTCCTTGAATTTGACATTCATCTATATCCAATGGACAGAGGAGCCTGTCTGGCTATAGTCCATAGTGTCACAAAAAGTCTGACACTTCTTGGTGACTAAAGAACAACAACAAGGACTGATGCTGATGCTGAAGCTCTAATACTTTGACCACCTGTTGTGAAAAACTGACTCATTGTAAAATACCCTGATACTGGGAAAGACTGAAGGCAGGAGGAGAAGGGGACGGCAGAGAATGAGATGATTGGATGGCATCACCAACTCAGTAGACATAAATGTGAGTAAACTCCAGGAGTTGATGATGGACAGGGAGACCTGGCATGCTGCAGTTCATGAGGTGGCACAGAGTTCGACATGACTGAGTGACTGAACTGACCGAACTGAAAGTATATGAGGAGAAATTGAAAAGCAAAATGTAAAATTACAGATATCTGTGATGTCGCTGCCATCAAAGCAACTTTTTTAATGATGTCTATAAATAAATGTCTTGGTAATAATTTTTTATAGAAGAATACTAAAACTATTTTGATATCTTTGAAAGCCACNAAGTATATGAGGAGAAATTGAAAAGCAAAATGTAAAATTACAGATATCTGTGATGTCGCTGCCATCAAAGCAACTTTTTTAATGATGTCTATAAATAAATGTCTTGGTAATAATTTTTTTATAGAAGAATACTAAAACTATTTTGATATCTTTGAAAGCCACTAGATTTTCTTTAAAAACCAAGCTTTCAAAAATCACTCCATTAAATTCTTTCTAAAGCAAAGGAGAAAAGAATATTCATGCCTAATTAAATATTTATTTTTCTATATATTTCAGTGTTAAGTCTAACCATTTACTTTGAGGAAAGTTATGATTTGATTTGGGCTTCCCTGGTGGCTCAGAGGTAAAGAATATATCTGAAAGGCAGAAGTTACAGGAGATGCAGGTTTCGGCCCTGGGTGGAGAAGATCCCCTGGAAGAGGGCATGACACCCACTCCAATATTCTTGCCTGGAGGATTTCATAGACATAGAAACGTGGCAGGCAATGGTCCATAGGGTCATAAAGTGTCAGATATGGCTAAAGTGATTTAGCACACACAAGATTTGATTGAAATAAATTTTAAATATATATTTTTAAAATATTTTCAATGACCTATATGTGAAGTGAAAGTCGCTCAGTCATATCCAACTCTTTGTGACCCCATGGATTGACTGTATAGTCTATGGAATGCTCTAGGCCAAAATACTGGAATGGGTAGCCATTACCTTCTCCAGGGGATTTTCCCAACCCAGGGACTGAACTCAGGTCTCCCACATGGCAGGTGAATTCTTTACCAGCTGAGCCAGCAGGGAAGCCCAAGAATACTTGAGTGGGTAGCCTATTCCTTCTCCAGTAGATCTTCCTAACCCAGGAATCAAACTGGGGTCTCCTACATTGCAGGTAGATTCCTTACCAGCTGAGTTACCATGGAAGCCTTCATATATATGTGGAAAATACATTTGATAATCACATTATATATTTGTATTTATTCATTTATGAAACATTTAGAGCATTTACTATGTGATATTGTGTGGATACATGAATTGCAAAAGGGAAAATGGTGGAGTATATTTTTTGCTCAGATATTTTATGTGTATTAGATATTGAAATCTTTAAGAAGCGGAAATAAGGGCTAACAATTTTGCATTCTCAACTTTAAAAATAGTTCTCAAAACTTGATATACAATTAATAAATACATATTTGCCAAATATAAAAGTGGATTGATCAGTAAAATAATAAATTAAGAAACCATAATTTAAATTACAAAATAAATGTCTCAAAAATATCAACATCACAAATAATGTAAAGTTAAAAATAAGTTACAACCAACATTGTTGTGCATAAGATAAAAATAAAGATTTATGTGCATAAAGATAAAATATGAAGAGAGGTGATAAGGAACATCATTTTAGAAGTTTAAAAGTGAGAGAAACGAAAGAAAATGCCTCAATCTAGTCAGATTCACTCAACTGCACATTTTTGCAGTAAGATTGAACACATCAACTTGGAGTCAATATACATTGACCATTTTCTTCCAATTCCTGGGTTTGTCCTTTGTGATTTCTGCTTGACTTCTAATCAATTTCTTAGGTACGTGAGAACACTCTATTACGTGGCAATTTTAAGACAGAACTTTAACCTGGTGACATCCTAGGTTTAATAGTACCCAGGGAATCTTTTGCTTTTATATGTAATAGCCATTCTCCTTCTTCTGAATACACAGCTTCTCCATCTCTTAGCATATGAGGTTCAGGTTAGGTTAGATTACCTGTATCCCCTTTAATATAGTTATTAGATTACTATTTGACCTCCTGAGCCGATAAAAATCAAACATGGGTTTATGTTGAGCTTATAGGATAAAGGCACACAATTTCTACAGAATTTCTTACTTAAGAAAATATGAATTTAGTGTCGCTGCTTGTCACCATTTTTACTACTTAATAGAAACAACTCACCTGAGAATCAGGTCAAAGGTATAGGAATGCAGGTAGGAGAAGCAGAGCTAAGGAATGTTTAAGAAATTCTGTCCTGATATTAATATATATTGGATCACAGATCCAGCTATGTTTGTAGTCACATTCATCCTTGGACTCCCTTATTACATACAATAAACAATTTTTTTTCACTCATTCTTTGTATAATCCTAGTAAGAATTAGAAACCTATTCTTTTGTCACTCTTGGCCAAAAGCTAGTTATATGAAACACATAACACAACTTTCCTAATAAATATTATAGACTATGTACTGTGTCCAAATAATTGCTTTTATAGACTGTGCCCAATGCAAATATTAATAATGTTTTTGGATGTTTGCCAGAGTCCAGCCCCTGCAGGATCCAGGGGAACCATAAGGAAAAATGGCATCAGCGGATGATTTAGAGAGAGATAAGGAAGGAATATTGTAGATAAGAAAATAGAGGAGAGAAATAGGCTGATATTCCTTGGTTTACATAGCCAATAAAACTTCGAGACAAGAAGTTTGCCCTGTTCACAGAAGCCACAGGTGCTTTCCTGGTCTCCCGAGGGAGTGAAGACGCAGAACGTCTTCCCGTTCAGATCTTAGAAACCCGGGCAGATAAGTGAACGCAGGGAGCCTCTATGCTCCAAGGGATCAGCCTGAAAAAGAAAATAAGAGAGGAAAAAAAGAAAAGTATGGGGTGACCAAGCTTCTTCTAGCGAGGCCCAATAGCTTTATTTTTTAAAGGTACTTTTATACCTTGTCTTATACATAGAGGGAAATGAAAGACGCAAAGTCATACAGAGTCAGCCCAAGCATTACATCTGTTTTGTCTTTATCAAAACTAGGATTTTTTCTGCAAACCTTTCCAATAAACAATATTGTGAACATTATCTTCTGGCCTTGGAGGCTTGTGGCCATTTTATGACCCTCTTTTGATAAAGGCTACTCAACCAGAAAACTCATTTTCCCTTAAAGTGTTTTTTCTTTATATTTTTAATCTATGTCAACCTCAGAAAGTATTAAACAAGTTACATTTCTCACGGAGCAAAGGTGCAGTGAGTTACAAGAAAGAACCAATTTGTTCAAAAGTCTGATGTGGTTCATTTCAAGGCTACACTTGTTTTTCTTACTTTCCAACTATGTTAACTAATGCACTCCAAGGTTCACAGTGGATAAGAGATATGGAAACTTAGCAAGAAGCATTGGCCCAATAGTGAAATCTTACACTAGTACTATTCTAATAACTTTTAACTCTTTGAAAGATTCTATGTTTTAGGCTTTTCATGCCTCTCACAGTTGGGAGGCTGTAAATAATCATATGCATAGTTGCAAGAGTCTGGATATACCTACCAAGCAAGCTAGAATGCTAACAGAGGGGGTTCGATTGGAAATATTCCTCTCATGTCCAGAGACATTAGCTATAGCCCTAAGTTGATTTTTTCTAGAAAAAGGTGGTCTGTACGGGGATAGCCCCCTGTTAATGTCAGAGGAGTTGGTGAAAGTCATGAAATTGTAAAACAGACAGATTCTGATTTTAGGGTAGATGCTAGAGAAAGCCGAGGGAGCCCCTTGAGTTCTGAAGTCTTGCTTAACAGTTCTCTTCCACATGACCTTGTCATTGGTGGGATCGCCCATGGTGGTTCCCAGCAGATGTTTGCTAAAAATATAAAAATGTTAACATCATAAGTCAAGGAGATAGAAAATTTCAGTGTATATATCTCCCTTATGAGCAACCTAGNTTTTTTAAAGGTACTTTTATACCTTGTCTTATACATAGAGGGAAATGAAAGACGCAAAGTCATACAGAGTCAGCCCAAGCATTACATCTGTTTTGTCTTTATCAAAACTAGGATTTTTTCTGCAAACCTTTCCAATAAACAATATTGTGAACATTATCTTCTGGCCTTGGAGGCTTGTGGCCATTTTATGACCCTCTTTTGATAAAGGCTACTCAACCAGAAAACTTATTTTCCCTTAAAGTGTTTTTTCTTTATATTTTTAATCTATGTCAACCTCAGAAAGTATTAAACAAGTTACATTTCTCACGGAGCAAAGGTGCAGTGAGTTACAAGAAAGAACCAATTTGTTCAAAAGTCTGATGTGGTTCATTTCAAGGCTACACTTGTTTTTCTTACTTTCCAACTATGTTAACTAATGCACTCCAAGGTTCACAGTGGATAAGAGATATGGAAACTTAGCAAGAAGCATTGGCCCAATAGTGAAATCTTACACTAGTACTATTCTAATAACTTTTAACTCTTTGAAAGATTCTATGTTTTAGGCTTTTCATGCCTCTCACAGTTGGGAGGCTGTAAATAATCATATGCATAGTTGCAAGAGTCTGGATATACCTACCAAGCAAGCTAGAATGCTAACAGAGGGGGTTCGATTGGAAATATTCCTCTCATGTCCAGAGACATTAGCTATAGCCCTAAGTTGATTTTTTCTAGAAAAAGGTGGTCTGTACGGGGATAGCCCCCTGTTAATGTCAGAGGAGTTGGTGAAAGTCATGAAATTGTAAAACAGACAGATTCTGATTTTAGGGTAGATGCTAGAGAAAGCCGAGGGAGCCCCTTGAGTTCTGAAGTCTTGCTTAACAGTTCTCTTCCACATGACCTTGTCATTGGTGGGATCGCCCATGGTGGTTCCCAGCAGATGTTTGCTAAAAATATAAAAATGTTAACATCATAAGTCAAGGAGATAGAAAATTTCAGTGTATATATCTCCCTTATGAGCAACCTAGATAGCATATTCAAAAGCAGAGACATTACGTTGCCAACTAAGGTCCATCTTGTCAAGGCTATGGTTTTTCCTGTGGTCATGTATGGATGTGAGAGTTGGACTGTGAAGAAGGCTGAGTGCTGAAGAACTGATGCTTTTGAATTGTGGGTGGTGTTGGAGAAGACTCTTGAGAGTCCCTTGGACTGCAAGGAGATCCAACCAGTCCATTCTGAAGATCAGCCCTGGGATTTCTTTGGAAGGAATGATGTTGAAGCTGAAACTCCAATACTTTAGCCACCTCGTGTGAAGAGTTTTTTCACTGGAAAAGACTCTGATGCTAGGGCAGGAGGAGAAGGGGATGACAGAGGATGAGATGGCTGAATGGCATCACTGACTCGATGGACTTGAGTCTGAATGAACTCCAGGAGTTGGTGGACGGGGAGGCCTGGCGTGCTGCAGTTCATGAATTCACAAAGAGTCGGGCATGACTGAGCGACTGAACTGAACTGAACTGAACTGATCTCCATGTATAAGCAAATTCACTTTCAATTTTCTCTATCAAAATATATAAAGTTTTAAGTAAAAATTGTGGCACATTGAATAGTGTGAATACAGATCTAGTCATTCCTATCATACATACATATGTTATGCATAACTTTCTTTAAAATGATTAATTCATTTTGTTTTTGTATAACAGTGGTTAAAATGCATTGATACCCATAATCATCACGAACTATCTCATTACTTTCAGTTTGTAAGTATGATGTCTCTATAATTTTCAGGGTTTGTATTTTATAGTAATAATGAAAGCTAGCAACTTCCTCTCTTTCTCTGAGCTGCTGAAACACAAAATATCCTAGGATCCAAAATACCCAGGCCAATACTAACAGGAAAAACTGTTAAATCAATTTGGGCTTATACATGAATTCATTTTGAGGACTTTCTGTTCTTTGTGATTCATTTTTAAAATTTTTGATTTGCAAAGAAAAGCCAAAATGCAATTCATATATTTGTTTTACAGTTGTTTTAGGTCAGGTTCTCTAAAAGCAAACCTGAGACAAATTTTATGTGGAAGTGACTTGCTAAGAAAGCACTTCTGATGGCCATGAGTAGGGGATTAGAGGACTTAGAAGGGAAGACAGCAGTGTAGTGACAGCAATGGGACACTTCTGCATGGGGTTCTGGAATATAGGTTTTGCTTGAGTTTGTTCCACTTTAAACAGAGGTGCCAGGTTCCAGGGGGCCTGAACTCCCAATTCCTAGAGCTTTCTGCTGCTCTGGTAGAGAAAGGACAGTACTCCCTTTACAAAGAATAAGGCTAGATCCTTGGAGATAAAAGCACAGAAAAGGACTCAGAAACAGTGAAGGAAATCCTGGTCAATATGGGTGGATCACTGATGGTGTCCCACACAGTGAAATGTGAAATCTCCAACATATTTCTTGTTAAACTGTGGTACATTTAAAACAGCTGAACTAGAATCACAAGTCTAATGTATTACTGAAAAGTAATAGTCAATAAAACCACATTAATGGTTTTAAAACAATCAGTTAAATCAAACATGGAATTTAATCAACTGGAAAATCATACCAATACAACATGGGTATATTTGTTGATATTAATTGAAGTAATATTCATATATATTTAATCATTTAAATAGCAACAGATTCTAAATAAATATATGCATACTATTTTTTCTAATAACTAGCAATTGACATGCTAGTTACTTCATCATTTTGTTTTTCATCATTCCATGTTTTTCTTTCTCTTCTCCTTCTCTTTCTCTTGTTCTCCTCTCTTCTTCTTTCTTTTCTTGGTTCTTCTTCTACTTTTACCTTTCTTTTTAAATTTTTTTCTATACTAAGTCACCAAAATACTACTATTAGTATGATTTCTATAACCACCATCAGCATTATCATCATAAAATTAACAATAAAGAATCATCAGGTATTGTTTAAAGAGTGTCACTATTCTTTACTTCTTGTTTTTACTCTCAGAATATATTTGCTAAAGTGATTACTATTTGTTTTTAAGAAAACCACTAAGAGCTATGATATAATTAATGCTGATTCAGGTTACCTGAGATCAAGTCAAGTTTTGCATTTATAAATTTCTTCTTGCCTTTTACCATTTGTTCACCTGGGGAATTTCACATGCACCTCACC
>SJYW01042969.1:126474-145409 GCA_006410735.1 Raphicerus campestris
ATATATATATATGTATATATATATAACAATTATGAATATTTTAAGTTTAAAAATTTAAACTCTACATTATATTTTGGACTATAATTATAAATTACATAATAAAATTTCATACATATAATTTATAGGTATAAATATAATATATAAAATTTAATTTCACTTTTGAATGGTAAGTACAGTTACTTGTGTTGTTAATGAATAAGAGTACTCTTTTTTCTTCCAAGCCTAATAATTTATATTACTTATGGTTTAGGATTCATTTGTTGATACTAACATGCCAAAGGAACTCTCAATGTTCATGAATTGATGTTTATATTTTAAATATTACTTCGATATCAACCTTTTAGTGACAATTACACTTTAATTCACTTCTTAGTTGTTTTGAAGGTTCAGTTCAGTTCAGTCACTCAGTCGTGTCCGACTCTTTGCGACCCCATGAATTGCAGCACGCTAGGCCTCCCTGCCCATCACCATCTCCCGGAGTTCACTCAAACTCACATCCATTGAGTTTCTGATGCCATCCAGCCATCTAATCCTGTGTCCTCCCCTTTTCCTCCTGCCCCCAATCCCTCCCAGCATTAGATTCTTTTCCAATGAGTCAACACTTTGCATGAGGTGGCCAAACTACTGAAGTTTCAGCTGTAGCATCATTCCTTCCAAAGAACTCCCAGGACTGATCTTCAGAATGGACTGGTTGGATCTCCTTGCAGTCCAAGGGACTCTCAAGAGTCTTCTCCAACATCACAGTTCAAAAGCATCAATTCTTTGGCACTAAGCTTTCTTCACAGTCCAACTTTCACATCCATACATGACCACTGATAAAAACATAGCCTTGACTAGATGGACCTTTGTTGGCAAAGTAATATCTATGCTTTTTAATATGCTATCTAGGTTGGTCATAACTTTCCTTCCAAGCAGGAAGCATCTTTTCATTTCATGGCTGCAGTCACCATGTGCAGTGATTTTGGAACCCCACAAAATAAAGTCTGACACTGTTTCGACTGTTTCCCATTCTATTTGTCATGAAGTGATGGGACCAGATGCTGTTTTGCTACAAAATGAAACGTTTCTGTTATACACACATGCACATAGGTTGCGCATGTATACAAAGTTTTGGCCTGTCATTCAAAGTCTCTCAACTCAGTTTTCCAATCTTCCCTCTCCTATACCTGTATGTACATTACATTCCAGTTGTTGACTAAGTATTCATTGTTTATTCTTTGAACATGACCTTTAATTTACAAATAATGGCTTTTGCCCACACTGACCACTCAGTTTCAATATATTTTTAACCCACTTCTGCCTTTTGAAATTCTATTAATTTTTTTTTTAGAGATAAACTCATATGTGATCTCTTTGAGGGAGTTTTTCACATTGCAACAGAATTTCTCAATCTTGGAAATATATATATTTTGAAGAAGGTAATTATTTGTTGTAAGGACTGTCTTGTGCATTGTAGAGTACTTGCAACATCATTATCTTCTACTCTCTATATGGCATAACCCCGTCTATAACTTTGAAGCATAAAATATATCCAGAAATTGCCAAATATTTATTATATATGGTAGTGTTGGTGCGAAAAATTGTCCCTAGCTAAGAACCATTGCCCTGGGAAAGGAGTATATCTCTCAGTCTTTACATTCTTATGGTACTTTATTTTTGCTTCTGTCTTGGCATATATCACATTTCCATCATATTTCAGTTAGCTGAGCACTTAGTAGACTCTCTTATTTTGTGTGAGGAACTGCATTTAATGTATGTTTGTTACACAATGTTGTATAAACAATACTTTTGACATTATGGGTGTACTGTTTCTTAAATATAGTTAAATTCCAAAGCCCATTCACTATGTTTGAAGATAAATTCAGATTCATTAATAACAATGAAACAATTTGTTGTTGTTGTAATTATGTATTAGTAGTTTGCAACGTCAGGGTTCGAGAGGCTGTTTGATGTGTTCTCATGTTTCTATCTTTAATAAATAGCAACCAAATGGATAGTGGTGTTGTACTTTGGTATTAAAAATGGCTCACTTTGTTATAGTGTAGCTGATTACAACAAAGATGGGTATGCCTTATGACTTGATAAATAATGATATACAACAAGCACACTCCTTTTTATTAACAAAACAGCTAAGATGTGTATTAGGTTAAAGATTAATTCTTAGCTTCTAAGTGTAATTCCAAGTAGATTCCTTTTTCTATATCTATCTCTATATCTATAAATATGCAATGACCACTAAATGCAAGAACATCCAAACAGATAATAAATTTCATTACTACCTGTTTAATGTTTATTACCGTTTAAGCTTTTCTGGCTATAATGCTGAAAATGTATCAGTTTTAAACTGAATCTCTCTTGTTAGCAGAAACCTTTTCATTACATGTATATGGTTTTACTGTTTTGAACTTAAAAGCAAAGTAAAATGCACACTACAAGACACTCTTACAACTTACTCTGAATTCACTCATGCTGCTAAATATTAAAAAATAATTTAATATATGTTTTTGTCACTATTGTCTGCTTATATTGCTATTGAATAAATGAATAATAAATTACAGTGCAGTGGAGATTTCAGAGCCCATAAATACTGACACCAGGGGAAGAAAGAGTTTCTAGTTGACAAGTGACATAGATAGAAGAAGTAAAAGTTACATTTCTGCATTTCTCTGTGTTTATTAGGACAGTAAGATTTTGGTTACATTGAGTCACCAATAAAAATTTCACTATTTTCTGCATAAAAATAGCAGAAAAACCCATTATGTGCTGTGGAATCATTTTTACCTTATATTGGTTTAATTTTTTTAAAAAAATTGAAAAATACTTTCATAGAATTTAAAGTATTAATATTTGAGTAGCCCATCCATATATATCTACTCACATTTCAGTATTCTTGACATGCTGCTTCTGCTGCTAAGTCGCGTTAGTCGTGTCCTACTCTGTGTGACCCCATAGAAGGCAGCCCACCAGGCTCCCCTGTCCCTGAAATTCTCCAGGAAGAACACTGTATTGGGTTGCCATTTCCATCTCCAATGCATGAAAGTGAAAAGTGAAAGTAAAGTCTGTCAGTTGTATCCCACTCTTTGCGACCCCATGGACTGTAGCCTACCAGGCTCCTACGCCCATGGGATTTCCCAGGCAAGAGTACAGGAGTGAGGTGCCATTGTCTTCTCCCATTTTTGACGTATATAATAGCTAATCATAAGATACTAAAAGTAATGCAGAAGTTTCTAGATAAGCTCTCTGGTTCTCTGAGGCTTCAGTCTTATTTTCTGAAAATGAAACTGTAGAAATGGATGAAATTACAATTTGAGGATGAGTTAAGATTCTGATAATGACACTGTCCTTTGTGCTATAGAAGGTGTGTCATCTCTTGAAGACCAAGTGCCTAGATGTCCTCAAAGATACCTCATGTCTAAAAATTGGCCTTGAGGTGTCTTCAGTGAGTTTTATTTTGTCTATTCTGCCTCCTTTCCCTTTCTCACATAGTATCTCACCATTCAAAAAATAAAGGTTATGGCACCCAGCCCCATCATTTCATGGTAAATAGCTGGAGAAAGAATGGAAAGAATGACAGATTTTATTGTCTTTAGTTCCAAAATCACTATGGATGGTGACTACAGCAACACAATTAAAAAACATTGCTCCTTGGAAGAAAAGCTATAAAAGTCAAACCTAGACAGCATATTAAAAAACACAGACATCACTTTACCGACAAAGGTCCATCTAGTCAACGCTATGGTTTTTGCATTATCACGTATGGATGTGAGATTTGGACCATAAAGAAGGCTGAGTGCTGAAGAACTGATGTTTTCCATCAGTAGCACTGGAAAAGACTCTTGAGCATCCCTTGGATAGCAAGGATATGAAACCAATCTTAAAGGAAATAAGCCCTGAATATTAATTGGAAGGACTGATGCTGAAGTTTCAACACTTTGACCACTTGATGTGAAGGGTGGACTCAATGGAAAAGATTCTGATGATAGAAGAGAATGAGGGCAAATGGAGAAGGGGGAAAAAGAGGATGAGATGGTTGTATGTTATTGACTCAATGGACATGAGTTTGAGCAAATTCTGGGAGATAGTGAAGGGTAGGGATCCCTGGGGTGCTGCAGTTCATGTGTTGCAAAGGATAGGACAGATCTAAACAAATGAAAAACAACTTCATCATGCAGCTGCTGCTTTGCCACGTATATTTAACTTTCCAAAATTAGATTAATTATGATCTGTTAGAATATTTTAAAAAGTGGTGTCTCATGTCTGAAGTCATCACAAATATGTNGTTGTATGTTATTGACTCAATGGACATGAGTTTGAGCAAATTCTGGGAGATAGTGAAGGGTAGGGATCCCTGGGGTGCTGAAGTTCATGTGTTGCAAAGGATAGGACAGATCTAAACAAATGAAAAACAACTTCATCATGCAGCTTCTGCTTTGCCAAGTATATTTAACTTTCCAAAATTAGATTAATTATGATCTGTTAGAATATTTTAAAAAGTGGTGTCTCATGCCTGAAGTCATCACAAATATGTGCTAATATGCCCCATATAATATGTCTGTGGTCACCAAGAACCATCTACTGCTCTCATGCACACCTCCAAAAGTACATTTATTTTTTTGCCATTTTAATTTTTTTAATTGAATAATAATTGCTTTGCAGAATTTTGTTTTTCTGTCAACCATCAACAAAAATCAGCCATAGGTACACCAATTTTCCTTCCCTCCTGAACCTCCCTCCCATCTTCCTCCCTATCCCACACTTCTAGGTTGTTACAGAGACCCTGCTTGAATTCTCTGAGTCATTCAGCAAATTCTCATTGGCTTTCCATTTTATATATGGTATTGTACATTTCCATGCTACTCTCTCCATGCATCTTACCCTCTCCCTTCTGTTTCCCCATGCCCAAAAGTCTGTTCTCTATGTCTGTTTCTCCATTGCTACCCTTAAAATAAATTCATCAGTACCATCTTTATAGATTCCATATATATGCATTAGTATATGATATTATATTTCTCTTTCTGACTTACTTCCTTCTGTGTAATTGGCTCTAGGTTCATCCACTTCATTAGAACTGAGTCAAATGCACTACTTTTCATGGCTGAATAGTATTCAATTGTATATATGTACCACAGCTTATTTATCCATTCATCTGTTGATGGACATCTAGGTTGCTTCTATGTTCTAGCTATTGTAAATAGTGCTGGAATGAACATTGGGGTACATGTGTCTCTTTCAGTTTTTGTTTCCTCAGGGTATATGCCTAGTAGTGGGGTTGCTGGGTCATATGGTGGTTTTAATTCTAGTTTTTTTATGGACTCTCCACACTATCTTCATATGGTTGTATCAATCTTCCACATGGCTGTATTAATTTACATTCCCACCAGCAATGCAGGAGGGTTCCCTTTTCTCCACAGCCTCACCAGCATTTATTGTTTATAGAGTTTTTGATGATGGCCATTCTGACTGGTGTGAGGTGGTATCTCATTGTAGTTTTGATTAAATTTCTCTAATAATGAGCAATGTTGAGCATATTTTTCTGTTTGCTAGCCATCTGTATGTCTTCTTTGGAGAAATGCCTGTTTACGTCTTTACCCCACTCTTTGATTGGGTTGTTTGTTCTGCTATTGAGTTGTATGACCTGCTTGTATATTTTGGAAATTAATGTTTTGTCAGTTGCTACCTTTGCTATTATTTTATCAGATTCTGAGAGTTGTCTTTTCATCTTGTTTGCAGTTTCCTTTGCTGTGCAAAATTTTATAAATTTAATTAGGTCCCACTTGTTCATTTTTGTTTTTATTTCCATTATTATAGGAGGTGAGTTATAGAAGAATTTGCTTTGGTACATTTCTTCTTCTTGATAGGTATATTTCCATTAATGTCACAGTTATCCACGGCATCCAAGTTTTTATCATCTTAGATCATTTGTTTCAATCAAAACTATTTCCCAGTAATGAATTGTGCCCAATATTCTAACAACTTTCTTTTTTTATTTCCTCTTCTCAACTGCTGCTGCTGCTAAGTAGCGTCAGTCATGTCCAACTCTGTGCGACCCCATAGACGGTAGCCCAACAGGCTCCTCTGTCCCTGGGATTCTCCAGGCAAGAATACTGGAGTGGGTTGCCATATCCTTCTCCAATGCATGAAAGTAAAAAGTGACAATGAAGTCACTCAGTCATGTCCGACTCTTAGCGACTCCTTGGACTGTAGCCTACCAGGCTCCTCCATCTATGGGATTCTCCAGGCAAGAGTTCTCAACTGTTTCTACCTAAACTTGCTTCTGAAATTCTCTATTGAGTGACTTTTATAGTCCATATTCCAGATTTCTCTCCAAATAAGTGCATACAATCCAGACTAATAGCTCTAAAACAATGGATTCTAATTTCCCACAGAAAAAAAATTCAAAAATCTGGTGTTCAAATCTCTGTCTAACCTGAACTTCATCATTTACAATCAACAGAAATCACTGGACTGAGGACATGAGCCTGACTCTCACTTAAAATTTTTGCAAATTGTGTATATTTGCCCAAATTTATTAAAAAAAATTTTTTCCTAAATATTTTAGGAATATTTCCAAAATATTATTTCCTAAATATTTAAAGTCATTTTCTCATATAGTTTTGCAAGTCTTAAATAGTTAGATTCACAAAATCTTGTATACTCTAAAACATTAACAGGCAAATCTAATTAAAAAATAATAGTAATAGAAGAGGAGAAATATCTTTTTCCAGCATCGTTTTCCACTTTTAACTTACATAAATGATGTTACAAGAGACATTTATTTGTTGTATTTAGTCTTTTTCTATATTCTGTTACTTTGCACAAGCTCTCCTTCCCACTCAATTATTTTTCACCCTTCTCCAACATGGTGTGGCCCATCTCCATTCTTCTCACTTTAAAATGCCCAAAGAGATCAAAGTAATCTCTTTTATGAATGCTTGGAACTTACTTTTTGGCAATACAACCTGTCCCAGGCTTTTCTTGCCCTTTTTTCTTGTTCATGGCTCACAATCAGCCATTTCACTAGTAGCCTTTGTTCCTTTTATTTAGAAATTACATTTAGAAACCAAGCATATACCCGTGGTGGATTCATGTTGATATATGGCAAAACCAATACAATATTGTAAAGCAATTAACCTCCAATTAAAATAAATAAATTTATATTAAAAAATATATATATAGCCACTGAGTGTGCTCAGTACTCTTGGGGTGTCCTAGTGAGCTAGATAATATTGTCCACATATATCAATATAAAAACATTTATATTTATATAAATGTAGATAAATGTAATTATAATTATTAACTGTATGTAAATTAATATAAACTCAAATTATTTTATATTTTAAAAAAGTGCACCTGATAGAATGTACTTACTATGAGCCAAACTTTGGGTTTTTACATACTTTTTTTTTAAATTTGTGCCTTAAAACAACCCAGTCAGATGGCTGCAATTCTTATCCTCATCTTATACATAAAACTAAGGTTAAAAAGATTGCTACACTAATACAATAGTGTAACTTTGCTCGTTAAATGTATAAATCCTACATGTTGAAGACAAATTACAGAGAGGAAAAATAATTGCCTGAAAGGGGAAAAGTAAACTCCTATGTTTTTCCTTCCTTCTTTCCTTCCTTCCTTCCTTCCTTCCTTCCTTCCTTNTGTAACTTTGCTGGTTAAATGTATATATCCTACATGTTGAAGACAAATTACAGAGAGGAAAAATAATTGCCTGAAAGGGGAAAAGTAAACTCCTTTGCTTCCTTCCTTCCTATGTTTTTTCCTTCCTTCTTTCCTTCCTTCCTTTCTTTCTTTCTTTCTTTCTTTCCTTCTTTCTTTCTTTCTTTCTGAAAAATGTAATATTATTTCTAGACTTTGGGTGAAAATATTTTACCAGAGTGTGAAAAGCATGACTTGCTGCTAAGCTCTTTTTGATTTACAAATACTGTATGAATTACTGTGCTGAAAGTTGCAAGATTATGATTGGAATTTTAGCAGAAAGCTATGATCAATTAACAATGCCTGCCAAGAATACCTGAGGGACAGGTGGCAGTATGTTATATTTAGTAACTCTATTATAACAGCCTATTTTCAGTATTCCCTGCTTTCTATTAATAATTTAATTCCCTACAACAGAATTTAGTACACTCAACTAATTATTTAAACTCACCTATGTTTTCAACAAAATTGTAAATGTTATTATGAAAAAATACTTATACCCATCTTGTTCATTTTTGTATCTGGAGTGTCTGGTATAGTGCATAGTACATATATGAATTATAAACTGGAAAACAAAGGTTAAACATATATCTTATTTTGAAACCTCGTGTGAACAAACAGAACATTAGTAAGTGAATAATATGTTATAGACAAGTTTAAATAACTGAGAACTAACAAAATGTTCTCAAAGGTCATCTGGGCACTGCTACCATCCTAAAAGTTATTTATATTGAGATGCAAAATGACAGAAGAAAATTTCCAATATCAAATGTTTTAACATCAGCTGTAGCAATAGTCCTATATAACCTCATTATTGCTGCAACAGTTGTAAAGTCAATGGCTTGTAAGTATATGATGTAATGAATATTCATGTTGTGCAGATAGTAATGGGAATGCTTCGAGAACTCCACCTCCTTTATAATACATTCTGGTCACGTACTGATCTCTCTATGAAGTAAGTATTTCAACTTTTTATTAGTTTAGTTTTAAATGCACCCAAGCATCGAGAAGAATGCTATAAACAATATATATGAAATACAGTTATGAAGTATTAGAACAGAATTTTTCATATCTACTGTGAAATCTTACTTTGTTTTTAAAAGTATACTTTCTTTTTAGGAGAGATAACAGAAACAACGTCTATTACACTCAAAAGCAGCCATCTACTATAGAGAGTAAAAAGTGGCAGAGAAAATAGAATGCACTTCTGTCATGAAATCTACACAGAAAACTATAGCCAGTGACATTTTCATTATTTCTATATGTTAGCCAAAAGCATTAAGATTTGAATGGATTAATTTATTTGTATTATCAGAAACCTGAGATAACATAATGCTTTTTGTTCTGTCTGCAATATGACCAGGAGAAATTGTTATGAATATGTTTAATTTCTCTGATAAAAAGCTAAAGGACAAAATTATCCACCATTGTTTTCTAATGAACAAAATAATTTTGGTTTTAGAATATATTAAGATATACACAGTGAAAGGAATAATGGATAAGCTAAAAACAGTTTAGAAAAATACAATATATAACCAAGCCATGCCTACAAGACAACCCAAGATGAGCGGGTCATGGTGGGGAAGTCTGACAGAACGTGGTCTACTGGAGAAGGGAATGGCAAGCCACTTCAGTATTCTTGCCTTGAGAAACTCATGAACAGTATGAAAAAGCAAAATGATAGGACACTGAAAGAGGAACTCCCCAGGTCAGTAGGTGCTCAATATGCTACTAGAAATCAGTGGAGAGAGAAATTACTCCAGAAAGAATGAAGGAATGAAGCTAAAGCAAAAACAATACCCAGCTATGGATGTAACCGGTGATAGAAGCAAGATCCAATGCTGTAAAGAGCAATATTGCATAGGAACCTGGAATGTCAGGTCCATGAATCAAGGTAAATTGGATGTGGTCAAACAAGAGATGGCAAGGGTGAACATCGATATTCTAGGAATCAGAGAACTAAAATGGACTAGAAGGGGTCAGTTTCACTCAGATGACCATTATATCTACTACTGCAGGCAGGAATCCCTCAGAAGAAGTGGAGTAGCCATTATGGTCAACAAAAGAGTCCAAAATGCAGTACTTGGATGCAATCTCAAAAATGACAGAAAGATCTCTGTTCGTCTCCAAGGCAAACCATTCAATATCACAGTTATCCAAGTCTATGCCCCAACAAGTAATACTGAAGAAGCTGAAGTTAAACGGTTTTATGAAGACCTACAAGACCTTTTAGGACTAACACCCANAAGCCATGAGATATCACTTCCCATTCACTATGATATCTAGAATGAAAGAGGCAGATATTAGCAAGTGTTGACAGAGAAATTAGAACTCTCATGCATAGCTGGTGAGAATACAAAATGGTGCTGCCACTTTGCAAAACGCTGTGTCTCTCAGTTTCTTAAACAAATAAACAAAAGCATTATCATGTGACACAACAATTTCACTACTAGGTATATACTCAAGAGAAACGAAAAATATGTCTACACATACAAAAAATATATAGCACAGTTATTCATAAAAGCCATAAGGTAGAAATCTCACAAAGTCCATCAATAGAGGATTGGACAAACAAAATGCGTGGAGGAGTGCTCTCCCCATAAAAAGAATGAAGTGCCTACACCCGCTACAACCTGAATGAGCACTGAGAACATTATGCTAAGAGAAAGGTCACATATCATGCAATTTCTTTCATGTAAAAGTCCAAAAGAGGGAAAGAGGAGACTGCAAGTGATTTCATGGTCACATAAGACTGAGGGATAGGGAAAGGTGTGGGGAGGTACTAGGCTGACACCTAAATGACATGCAGTTTCTTTTTAAGGTGATGAATATATTTAAAATTCATATCTGTGAATACACTAAAAGCCATTGAATTGCATGCTTTAAATGGGTGATTTGTATGATATGTGAGCCATATCACATTAAACTGCTGTCAAACACACACACATACACACAAAAGAATACTAGANATGAATATATTTAAAATTCATATCTGTGAATACACTAAAAGCCATTGAATTGCATGCTTTAAATGGGTGATTTGTATGATATGTGAGCCATATCACATTAAACTGCTGTCAAACACACACACATACACACAAAAGAATACTAGAGTGAATTGCCATGCCCTCCTCCAGGGCATCTTCCTGATCCCGAGAGCAAGCCCTCATTTCCTCCATCTCCTACAATGGCAGGTAGATTCTTTATTACTATATCCATGTATAGTCTACATTATGAATGTGAATGGAAAAAGAGGCTGATGTGGGGTGACACCCAGGCTTCTGAATAGGTCTATGGTCTATTTGCAAGAAGCCTGAATCATCAAATGTTCATCATGTGTTTGACTCTCTCTACTGTGTTTCTTCCATTAGGTCTTTACAAAAATGTATTCCATTTTAAAAACATTAATATTGATAAATTGTTTCTCAAACTAATGATATTGTCTGTATAGAAATAAATGTATTTTCCAGTTAGTTAAAATGGAATGATATGAATTTTCCTACAATTCAACAAGTAAGTGTTTTTCATTAGCTAAATATTCACAACTACAAATTCTTTGAGCACAGAGTATCTCCTATAGCCATTGCTAAAAATTCCAACTAGATCTTTAGAGATGAAATATCCTCCTGAATGAATGATCATATGTACTTCATGATATGCATATTTCCTCTCTTGCTTACTCTACAAATCTACGAATAGATCTTCACCTTTACTTTATAAACTATGAGAATAGGAAAATAGGATTGAGGAATAGATAGAAGGTTGGCTGATATCACCAAAATGTGAAAACATTCCAGCTCTCCATGCTGTATATTACAGCCCCAGAACTCAGTCACCTTATACCTGGATGTTTGGACATTTTCACTACCTTCACACATTTCACCTATACCCCATCTCTTATCTCTGACAACCACCAATATATTTTCTGTATCTATGAGATTTATTTTCATTTCAAATTCCATATATGAGTGAGAGTATACAGTATGTCCATTTCTTTGCCTGGCTTATTTCATTTAGCATAATGCCTCAGAGTTCATCCATATTGTTGAAAATGGCTGAAATATTTTCTTTTTATGGTTAAATAATATTATATTTCACTGTTTTACATATATATATGTGTGTGTGTGTGTGTGTGTACCACATCTTCTTTATCTATTTATCGATCTGTGGACACTTAGGTTGTTTCCAAGTCTTAGCTATTCTGAATAATTATGCAGTGAACAAGGGATGCATATATATTTTCAACCTAGTAATTTCATTTCCTTCAGACATATACCCAGAAAAGTGAAATTGCTGGATATTTTAGTTTGATTTTTAACTTTTTTGAGAGAGCTACGTATTGTTTTTCATAGTTAAAACAAAGTCAAATAATATAAATGAGAACACAGGGTCTGTTTCACTACCTACACTTAAAAATTAACACTAACCTACACTAACACTAACACTTAAATGTACATAACACAAAGATAATACATTAGTTCTACCTGCAGTCATTCATGTTTAGACAATGTTTTAATCCTCACTTCACAGCATAGTAAGTAACATAATCTTGAAACAGCATTGGTTTGAGCAGTTGGTGACAAAACCCTTGGGTATTTGAAGAACTTTCATTTCCTGATCACAGAAATGGACAATGTTACCACGAATATAAACATAAATGATTTTCAAGAAAATAAACAAAATATTCCTAGAGTTTTAAAATTTTCTTTCATGATAAAATGAGTGAGAAAAGTGCCAGTTGTAATTCTATCTTTTAAAATTTTATACAACATGAATATCTTTAAATTTATCTCTGAGCTCTTCAAAGATAAATCTTTAGAAATTATATCTCTTCTTATTGATTTCCTTATAAATGAAACATATTGTTATTGTGTCCCTTTAGGAGCTTCTCATTATTTCAATATAAATGGGACTTGAACACTTTTTGAATAAGATTGTTTTCAATGATTAGCCGAAATTGATAGCAATAATATCATAATTATATTAATGTTAAGAGTTCTGAAGCTAAAAGTATTGGTTATGCATTGCTCATTCAAATTAATTTTGTAGTTGTTCAATGCAATCTTACTGAAATGGTACTAGATATAATTTTTAAACCTTTTAAACTTGTCATTCAGAATATATTGATTAATTTCAAAACATGGAGTTGTGTGTGTGTGTGCATATTTTTTCTTTTGTTTCTCCATATGCTTATTTTAATATGGTTGTTAGCTGATTCACTGTCTGTTAGATTTTGCAAACATATTCTTCAAGGTAAAAACTTACAGCAAAAGAATAACAAGTATTAGTTTATACCACTTGAAGTCTTGGAAATATTAAAATTGAATAATACACAAACTTATTAGGGGGCATTCTTTCATTACTCTCANGTTGTTAGCTGATTCACTGTCTGTTAGATTTTGCAAACATATTCTTCAAGGTAAAAACTTACAGCAAAAGAATAACAAGTATTAGTTTATACCACTTGAAGTCTTGGAAATATTAAAATTGAATAATACACAAACTTATTAGGGGGGATTCTTTCATTACTCTCATCGTATAAATAGATATTATAGTCTGATATTTATATAAAGTTAAATATCACATTACTCAGGGCACTGATATACCTATTTCATTTTAGAAATCAGACACACTATTGATAATTCAGTCCCCCAAAAGGAAAACACTTGGTAAAAGGGTCATGGAATAATCAAATAAAAAAGTCTACCATGTCTATCTATATTTGAAAATCCCTCCAATGCTGTAAAACATAACTATAGTCAGTGGATAGAAGGTGAATTCTTATTTTTCTTTTTGTTTATGTCTTATCTTGAGAAAGTGACTTAAAATCTTTAGGTGTCATGTTTCTTATTTTAAAAATAAAAGAGTATGATTATATTATTCTAAGCTTCCCTGGAGGCTTAAAAACTAGTCATAAATATAAAAACAGAAGTTCTAGTATGACCACACACATATATATTTTAATAATATTGTGAAAAGATTTAAATTCATTCTCCATGTGGAAAATATCCAATTAAACATTATCTAGAGATTTGAACAAAAGGAAGAGCATTTTAGACCATTTTCAGGGCAAAATATTTATCAGATAAGATATAACCAAAAAGAGCAGAGACAATAGTTTACCAGCAAAGGTCCATCTAGTCAAATCTATGGTTTTTCTAGTAGTTATGTATGTTTGTGAGAGTTGGACTATTAAGAAAGCTGAGCACTGAAGAACTGATTTGAGCTGTGGTGTTTGAGAAGATTCCGGAGAGACCCTTGGACTGCAAGGAGATCCAACCAGTCCATCCTAAAGGAAGTCAGTCTTGAATGTTCATTGGAAGGACTGATGCTGAAGCTGAAATTTCAATACTTTGGCCACCTGATACAAAGAACTAACTCACTGGAAAAGACCCTGATGCTGGGGCAAGACTGAAAGCAGCAGAAGGGGATTACAGAGGATGAGATGGTTGAATGGCATCACAGACTCCATGGACATGAATTTGAGAAAGCTTCAGAATTAGTGATGGACAGGGAATCCTGGACTGCTGCAGAACATGAGGTCACAAAGTGTTGAACACGACTGAGCAACAGAACTGAACTGAGTCATTAAACCAATGAAATTTTTTCCATGAAATTATTTCTTCTTCTGTATGACTACCTGGCCTCATGATCCATCTGCATCATTATAAAAGTATCCTAGAGAACTCATGTCAGTCACTTCTTATAAATATTTCATGGCATTTAATTAGCTCAACCTGTCTTTGTTGGGCCATCCGATTTGTCTCTCACCCTGCCTAGTCATCTATATTGTGTCAAATACATTCAGTTCAATTCAGTAGCTCAGTTGTGTCTGATACTTTGCAACCCCATGAACCACAGCACGCCAGGTCTCCCTGTCCATTACCAACTCCTGGAGTCTACCCAAACCCATGTCCATTGAGTCGGTGATGCCATCCAACAGTCTCATCATCTGTCATCGCCTTCTCCTGCCCTCAATCTTTCCCAGCATCAGGGTCTTTTCAAGTGAGTCAGCTCTTCACATCAGTTGGCCAAAGTTTTCGAGTTTCAGCTTCATTAGTCCTTTCAATGAACACCCAAGACTGATCTCCTTTAGGAGATGGACTTGTTGGCTCTCCTTGCAGTCCAAGGGGCTCTCAAGAGTCTTCTCCAACACCACAGTTCAAAAGCATCAATTCTGTGACACTCAGCTTTCTTTATAGTAACACATGACAAAGCAACTAAGAAGATAACAAAGAAACTGTTGTATTTAAAATCTGTTTAGATGTTTTATCAGTGTAATAAAAAGCAACAAGTTATGTGATAATTTAGAGAAATTTCAAAATTTGTCCGACGTTTATTCATTTGCAAAAGTAAAATAATAATTTCTGTTCTTAGTTACAGAGCATAGACCACAGTAAACAGGTAAAAAGTAATGATTATTCACATTAATTTTTTGTAATAAGAAAGAAAGTATGTAGAACATAAATTTAAAATAGAAAGTAATCACCTACATTTGGAAATTCATAGAGCGACTTCACTTTCACTTTTCACTTTCATGCATTGGAGAAGGAAATGGCAGCCCCTTCGTGTTCTTGCCTGGAGAATCCCAGGGATGGGGTAGCCTGGTGGGCTGTGGTCTATGGGGTCTCAAAGAGTCAGACATGACTGAAGTGACTTAGCAGCAGCAGCAGTATACCTTATATGAAAATTTGTAAAATATTGTTTGTACAATAAGACAGAGGTATTTTCCTCCTCCTCAATGGGTGTCTGTGTACAAAATGTATTATGTGCATGTACAAAGTTAATATTAAAATGTTATAACTTAATGAATGAATCCATTAATAAGCTTTATTTTATTTTATTTTTACTTTATTTTACTTTACAATACTGTATTGGTTTTGCCATACATTGACATGAATCCACCACAAGTGTACATGAGTTTCCAATCCTGAAGTCCCCTCCCACCTCCCTCCCCATACCGTCTCTCTGGATCATCCCCATGCATTAATAAGCTTTTAAGAAAATATATTTAGCAATCTAAAGACTTTATGTGATCCTATCAAACTACCCATGAAAGATACTAAAATTCATATGGAATCATAAAAGAACAAAAATTGCCAAAGCAATCCTGAGGTAAAAGAACAAAGCTGGAGGTATAACTCTCCTAGACTTCAGACAATACTATGAAGTTATTGGCAACCCACTCCAGTACTCTTGCTTCAAAAAATTTCATGGATGGAGAAGCCTGGTGGGCTACAGTCAATGGGGTCCCAAAGAGTCAGAAATGACTAAGTGACTTCACTTCCTCTCTTGCTAAGAGAAGAGTGAAAAGTCTGGCTTAACACTCACATGAAGTTATAGTAATGAAAACAGCTTGGTACTGGCACAAGAGAGTTCCAGAAAAAACATTTAATTCTGTTTTATTGACTATGCCAAAGTGTTTGACTGTGTGGATCACAATACACTGTGGAAAATTCTGAAAGAGATGGGAATACCAGACCACCTGGCCTGACTCTTGAGAAACCTGTATGCAGGTCAGGAAGCAACAGTTAGAACTGGACATGGAACAACAGACTGGTTCCAAATAGGAAAAGGAGTACGTCAAGTCTATACTGTCACCCTGCTTATTTCACTTATATAGAGTACATCATAAGGAAAGGTTGAGCTGGAAGAAGCACAAGCTGGAATCAAGATTGCCAGCAGGAATATCAATAACCTCAGATATGCAGATGATACCACCCTTATGGCAGAAAGTGGAGAAGAACTAAAGAGCCTCTTGATGAAAGTGAAAGAGGAGAGTGAAAAAGTTGGCTTAAAGCGCAACATTCAGAAAACTTAGATCATAGCATTTGGTCCCATCAGNAAGCCTTTGACTGTGTGGATCACAATAAACTGTGGAAAATTCTGAAAGAGATGGGAATACCAGACCACCTGGCCTGACTCTTGAGAAACCTGTATGCAGGTCAGGAAGCAACAGTTAGAACTGGACATGGAACAACAGACTGGTTCCAAATAGGAAAAGGAGTACGTCAAGTCTATACTGTCACCCTGCTTATTTCACTTATATAGAGTACATCATAAGGAAAGGTTGAGCTGGAAGAAGCACAAGCTGGAATCAAGATTGCCAGCAGGAATATCAATAACCTCAGATATGCAGATGATACCACCCTTATGGCAGAAAGTGGAGAAGAACTAAAGAGCCTCTTGATGAAAGTGAAAGAGGAGAGTGAAAAAGTTGGCTTAAAGCGCAACATTCAGAAAACTTAGATCATAGCATTTGGTCCCATCAGTTCATGGCAAGCAGATGGGTAAACAGTGGAAACAGCAGCTGGCTTTATTTTGGAGGGCTCCAAAATCACTGCAGATGGTGATTGCAGCCATGAAATTAGAAGACGTTTACTCCTTGGAAGGAAAGTTTTGACTAACCTAGACGGCATGTTAAAAGCAGAGACATTGGCAAAACCAATACAATATTGTGAAGTAATTAACCTCCAATTAAAATAAATAAATTTATATTAAAAAGAAACTGAGACATTACTTTGTCAACAAAAGTCCATCTAGTCAAGGCTATGGTTTTTCCAGTAGTCATGGATGGATGTCAGAGTTGGACTATAAAAAAAGTTGAGTGCCAAAGAATTGATGCTTTTGAACTGTGGTGTTAGAGAGGACTCTTGAGAGTCCCTTGGACTGCAAGGATATCCAATCAGTCCATCCTAAAGGAAATCAGTCCTGGGTGTCCACTGGAAGGACAAGATGAAACTCCAAAACTTTGGCCACCTGATGTGAAGAGCTGACTCATTTGAAAAGACCCTGATGTTGAGAAAGATTGAGGGGAGGAGAAGAAGGGGACGACAGAGAATGAAATGGTTGGATGACATCACCGACTTGATGGACATGGGTTTAGGGTGACTCCTGGAGTTGGTGATGAATAGGGAGGCCTGGCATGCTAAGGTTCATGGGGTTGCAAAAAGTCGGACATGACTGAGCAACTGAACTGACTTGAACTATGGCCGTATTATTATGAATCAATATTGGCTAGAAGTGTATTGCATTTTTTTCTGAGATACTGCACTTGGTATCTCTCTGGAGCTGTATATTTATGTCACCACTCTTACTCCCACCAAGAACTTTCCCCTATCCTATGCATATAATGGCATTAGAGGTACTGCTATAAAAAGAAATCAGGAAAAAAAATAGGAAAACAATAGAGTGGGAAAGACTAGGGATCTCTTCAAGAAAATCAGAAATACGAAGGAAATTTTTCATGCAAAGATGAACATAAAAAAGGACAGAAATGGCATGTAGCTATAGAAAAAGAAGATATCAAGGAGAGTTTGCAAGAATACATAGAAGAGCTATACAAAAGGAACTTAATACCTGGATAACCATGGAAAGAAATAGAGGAAAACAACAGAATGGAAAAGACTCGAGGTCTCTTCAAGAAAATTAGAGATACCAAAGGAACATTCCATGCAAAATGGGCTCAATAAAGGACAGAAATAGTATGAATCTAACATTAGCAGAAGATATCAAGAAGAGGTGGCAAGAATACACAGAAGAACTATACAAAAAAGATCTTCATGACCCAAATAATCATGATGGTGTGATCACTCACCTAGAGCCAGATATCCTGGAATGTGAAGTCAAGTGGGCCTTAGAAAGCATCACCATGAACAAAGCTAGTGGAGGTGATGGAATTCCAGTTGAGCTACTTCAAATATTGAAAGTTGATGCTGTGAAAGAGCTGCACTCAATATGGCAGCAAATTTGGAAAATTCAGCAGTGATCACAGGACTGGAAAAGGTCCGTTTTCATTCCAATCCCAAAGAAAGGCAATGCCAAAGAATGCTCAAACTACCGCACAATTGCACTCATCTCACACACTCGTAAAGTAATGCTCAAAATTCTCCAAGACAGGGTTCATCAATACATGAACTATGAACTTCCATATGTTCAAGCTGGCTTTCGAAAAGACAGAGGAACCAGAAATCAAATTGCCAACATCCACTGGATCATTGAAAAAGCAAGAGAGTTCCAGAAAAACATCTACTTCTGCTTTATTGACTATGCCAAAGCCTTTGACTGTGTGGCTCACAATAAACTGTGGAAAATTCTGAAAGAGATGGGAATATTAGACCACCTGACCTGCCTCTTGAGAAAACTCTATGAGAGTCAGGAAGCAGCAGTTAGAACTGGACATGGAACAACAGACTGGTTCCAAATAGGAAAAGGAGTACGTCAAG
>SJYW01042969.1:147480-171331 GCA_006410735.1 Raphicerus campestris
CAATAAACTGTGGAAAATTCTGAAAGAGATGGGAATATTAGACCACCTGACCTGCCTCTTGAGAAAACTCTATGAGAGTCAGGAAGCAGCAGTTAGAACTGGACATGGAACAACAGACTGGTTCCAAATAGGAAAAGGAGTACGTCAAGACTGTCTATGTCACCCTGCTTATTTAACTTCTATGCAGAGTACATCATGAGAAACGCTGGGCTGGAAGAAGCACAAGCTGGAATCAAGATTTTTGGGAGAAATATCAATAACCTCAAATATGCCTAAGACACCACCCTTATGGCAGAAAGTGAAGAGGAACTAAAAAGCCTCTTGATGAAAGGGAAAGAGGAGAGTGAAAAAGTAGGCTTAAAGCTCAACATTCAGAAAATGAAGATTATAGCATCGGGTCCATTCACTTCATGAGAAATAGATGGGGAAACAGTGGAAACAGTGTCAGACTTTTTTTTGGGAGGGGGGCGGCTCAAGAATTACTGAAGATAATGACTGCAGCCATGAAATTAAAAGACACTTAGTCCTTGGAAGGAAAGTTATGACCAACATAGATAGCATATTCAAAAGCAGAAACATTACTTTGCCAACAAAGGTCCGTCTAGTCAAGACTGTTTTTTCCAGTGGTCATGTATGGATGTGAGAGTTGGACTGTGAAGAAAACTGAGTGCTGAAGAACTGATGCTTTTGAACTGTGGTATCAGAGAAGACTCTTGAGAATCCCTTGGACTGCAAGGAGATCCAACCAGTCCATTCTGAAGGAGATCAGCCCTGAGATTTCTTTGGAAGGAACAATGCTAAAGCTGAAACTCCAGTACTGTTGCTACCTCATGCGAAGAGTTGACTCACTGGAAAAGACTCTGATGCTGGGAAGGATTGGGGGCAGGAGGAGAAGGGGACGACAGAGGATGAGATGGCTGGATGGCATCACTGACTCGAACATGAGTCTGAGTGAACTCAGGGAGTTGGTGATGGACAGGGAGGCCTGGCATGCTGTGATTCATGGGATCTCAAAGAGTCAGACATGACTGAGCAACTGAACTGAACTAAATTTAAGTGAACTGAACCATGATGGTGTGATCACTCACCTAGAGTCAGAAATGCTGGAATGTGAAGGCAAGAGGGCGTCACTACGAACTTTACTGGAGGTGACTGAATACCAGCTGAGCTATTTCCAATCCTAAGAGAAGATGCTCTTAAAGTGATGCATTAAATATGCAATCAAATTTGAAAAAACGCAGGACTGGAAAAATTCAGTTTTCATTCTAATACCAAAGAATGTTCAAACTACTAAGCAAGTATACTCAATTCACATTTTAGCAAAGTAATACTGGAAATCATTCAAGCTAGGCTTCATCAGTATGTAAATTGAGAACTTCAGATGTACAAGATAGATTTAGAAAAGGCAGAGGAACCAAAGATCCAGTTGCCAACATCTGTTGGCCAACATCCATTGGATCATAGAAAAAGCAAGATAATTCCAGAAAAAAAAATCTACTTATGCTTCATTGACTATGTTAAAGCCTTTGACTGTTAGGATCACAACAAACTGTGGGAAATTCTTAATGAGATAGGAATACCTGACTACCCTATCTGCCTTCTGAGAAACCTGTATGCAGGTCAAGAAGCTACAGTTAGAACCGGATATGGAACAACAGACTGGTTCTATATTGGGAAAGGAGTATGTCAAGGCTGTATATTGTCAACTGCTTCACTTCAATTCAGTTCAGTTGCTCAATCGTGTTTAACTCTTTGAGACCCCACGGACTGCAGCATGCCAGGCTTCCCTGTCCATCACCAACTCCTGGAGCTTACTCAAACTCATGTCCATTGAGTTGATGATACCGTGCAACATCCTCTGTCCTTTGTCGTCTCCTTCTCCCCTCACCTTCAATTTTTGCCAGCATCAGGGTCTTTTCAAATGAGTCATTTCTTGGCATCAGATGGCCAAACTATCGGTGTTTCAGTTTCATCATCAGTCCTTCCAGTGAATATTCAGGACTGATTTCCTTTAGGATGAACTTGTTGGATCTCTTTATTCTCCAAAGGACTCTCAAGAATCTTCTCCAACACCACAGTTCAAAAGCATCAGTTCTTCAGCACTCAGCTTCCTTTATAGTCCAACTCTCACATCCATACATGACTACTGGAAAAACCATAGCTTTGACTAGACAGACCTTTGCTGGTAAAGTAAGGTCTCTGCATTTTAATGTGCTGTCTAGGTCATAATTTTTCTTCAAAGGAGCAAGTGTCTTTTAATTTCATGACTACAGTCACTATCTGCAGTGATTTTGGAGCCCCTCAAAATAAAGTCCCTCACTGTTTCCATTGTTTTCCCATCTATTTGCCATGAAATGATGGGACCAGATGTCATGATTTTCGATTTGTGAATATTGAGTTTTAAGCCAAAATTTTCACTCTCCTCTTTCACTTTCAAAAGGCGCTTTAGTTCTTCACTTTCTGCCAAAAGGGTGATGTCATCTGAATATCTGAGGTTATTGATATTTCTCCTGGCAATCTTGATTCCAGCTTGGCTTCCTCCAGTCCCACATTTCTCATGACATACTTTGCATATAAGTTAAGTGAGCAGGGTGACAATATACAACTTTGATGAAATGCCGGGCTCAATGAAGTACAAGCATTAATCAAGATTTCTGTGACAAATATCAGCAACCTCAGATATGCAGATTACACCACCCTTATATGGTAGAAAGTGAAGAACTAATGAGCCTCTTGATGAAATTGAAAGAGGAGAGTGAAAATACTGGCTTAAAATTCAACATTCAGAAAATTAATATCATGGCATCTGGTCCCATCACTTCATGGCATATAGATGGGGAAATGGAAATAGTGACATACTTTATTCTCTTTGGCTCTAAAATCAATGCAGATGATGACTGCAGCCATGAAATTAAAACACGCTTGCTCCTTGGAAGAAAAGCTATGATGAGCCTGAACAGAATATTCAATAGCAGAGACATCACTTGTCAACAAAGTCTGTACAGTCAAAGCTATGGTTTTTCCAGTAATCATGTATGGATGTGAGTGTTAGACCATAAAGAAGGCCAAGCACTGAAGAACAGATGCTTTTGAATTGAGGTGTTGGAAAAGCCTCTTGAGGGTCCCTTGGACAGCAAGGAGATCCAACCAGTTAATCCTAGAGGAAACACTCCCAAATATTTATTGGAATGACCAATGCTGAAGCTGAAACTCCAATACTTTGGCCATCTGATGGAAAGTGGTGACTCACTGGAAAAGACTCTGATGCTGAGAGAGATTGAAGGCAAGAGGAGAAGGGAGTGACAGAGGATGAGATGGATGGGTGGAATCACTGAATTAAAGGACATGAGTTTGAGCAATTTCTGGCAAATGGTGCACAGGAATGCCAGTCATGCTGCCATCCATGGGAGGACAAAATATCAGACATGACTGAACAACAAAGCCTTATAAAGCTGTTTCTTTAGCTTCATAGATCCTACCCAGAGCTTGCATTCCTGTTTTACTGATCTAGTTCCAAGTTTCAACATTATGATGCCACATACCACTGCATCTTACTAAATTGGCTTGGTCTCATTATTCATCATCCATGGGACTCTCTACCAGTCTCTTTATCTGACTTACTTCATCCATCCTTTGAATCAAACTTCTTTTTCTCAACTTTCCGTCTATTCTTTAAATCCTACCTTAAATCTACAATTTGACATTGATGTCACCTTTCTTTATTCTCATCATACTGTGCAAATACCTCAATCAGAGCAGTTAAGAACTTAAAATTTAACATGCTAAACATATTATCCTCTTTCTGTATTCGTGGGTCAGCTCCTGACAGGAACTTTGTATTTCAAGTCACTATTTTAAGTTAATTAGTTTATTTTAATTGGAAGATAATTAATTTACAATATTTTGATGGCTTTTGCCATACATCAACACGAATTGATCATATGTATACATGTGTTCCCCCATTCTGAAGCCGCCTTCCACCTGCCTCCTCATCCTATCCCTCTGCTGCTAAGTCGCTTCAGTCGTGTCTGACTCTGTGTAACCCTATAGACGGCAACCCAACAGGTTCCCCGTCCCTGGGATTCTCCAGGCAAGAACACTGGAGTGGGTTGCCATTTCCTTCTCCAATGCATGAAAGTAAAAAGAGAAAGTGAAGTCATTCAGTCGTATCCGACTCTTTGCGACCCCATGGACTGCAGCCTACTTGGCTCCTCTGTCCATGGAATTTTCCAGGCAAGAGTACTGGAGTGTGGTGCCATTGCATTCTATCCATCTAGGTTGTCCCAAAGCTCTGGCTTTGGGTGCCCTGCTTCATGCATTTAACTCGCACTGGTCATCTATCTTACATATGGTGATGCATATATTTCAATGCTGTTCTCTCAAATCATTCCACTCTTGCCTTCTCCCACTGAGTCCAAAAGCATATTCTTTACATCTGTGTCTCCCTTGCTGCCCTGCATCTAGGATCCTCGGTACCATGTTTCTTAATTCTATATATATACATTAATATGCAGTATTTGTCTTTCTCTTCCTGACTTACTTCACTCTGTATAATAGACTTCAGTTTCTTTCCCAGATGGTGCCAGTAGTAAGGGATCCGCCTGCCAAGGCTGGAGACATGAAACTCGGGTTTGATCCCTGGATCAGGAAGATTCCCTGGAGCAGAGAATGGCGACCCACTACAGTGGAGTAAGTGATGACAACCCACTCAGTATTCTTGCCTGGAGAATCCCATGGACAGAAGGGCTACATTCTGGTGGGCTACAGTCCATGGGACTTCAAATAGTTGGATGTTGGACACTAATGAGAGACTGATACAGTATCTGACTCATTAAAGTACTCTACAACTATCTTTTGAAGGATAAGTAAATGAATAAATAGCGTCTATGTAATATGATAGTTTAATTACAGTTATTTTTCTTATAGTGAGTACACAAATGTAAATGAGTCACCGTTTTGCTAAACAGAAGATATAGTGGAGTTAAGGATTAAAATAGCACAGCAAATAAGGGGGAAAAAAAAAGCAAAGAAAACATGAAAAGCACTCTAAGCAAAGTCTTCTTGGTTTGTCTTCTACTCCATCAGCACTTTTATATTAACATCTAGTTGTTGTTGTTGTTGTTGTTTTTCCTAAGTGCAAATTTTCTAAAAGATAGTACGGATAATTATTTACAAACTCAGATTCACTTTTCAATTTTAAGATTCATCCTGTTTAAATCTGTATGTAACTCTGTCACAGGCAAACTCTAACATGACAAAGTTTCCAACATGTAACATTTTTGGAGGGAAAGTGCTATATTTGAACTAATGCATTATTCTGATATGTACTATTTAATGATGTCAAATGAGACAAGCTTTTGTCTTTCTTCACACCTCCTATCTCTTCTTTATGCAGAGTCTCCAGTGCACCTACCCAGGAAAAGGAAACTAGAAGAAATACACAGTAAATATATTTCAGAAATAA
This sequence comes from Raphicerus campestris, assembly GCA_006410735.1. Taxonomy (NCBI): domain Eukaryota; kingdom Metazoa; phylum Chordata; class Mammalia; order Artiodactyla; family Bovidae; genus Raphicerus; species Raphicerus campestris. The sequence goes on from SJYW01042969.1 coordinate 152,945, forward strand.
ATTTTGTAAAATAAATATTTTTAAAACCCGGAATTGCTTTAATGTAAAATCTGCTGTGCACAGGAACTTTGTATTTTTAATGAAAGAATGTAAAAGGGATAAGAAATGCAATGCTAATGTGAATATAACTCTTTTCCACATCTTGTAATGAAGGTCTTTTGTTAGGTCAAATTGTATTTATTCAAATAAAAATAATTAGCCCCATCATTCAAATATTAAACACTTTTATATTAGTCTAAAATGACCCTTTCAATACTAAGCTCATGTTCTCAAGTAAAACGTTAACAAGTAACAACCAAGCATTAAATAGACATTAGTGTAAAGGGCATAAATGAATGGTTGATTTATGCAAGTTCAGATGTAATTATTTAGTCTTATTTAACTAGTCATTAGAAAGACTTATACTTTTAGTCAAAATGAAACAAACAAAGTACTGTTTGTGGTTTATATCCCTCATGAGCTCAGAAATGTATGACTTGCTTTTTTTATTGAAACACTTTGCAAATGTTAAATAGAGCCCTGGATATTTTACATTTTTCTTCAAATAATTTTAAAAATAGCTTTTTCCATAAACAAGCTTTTTTCTATTAGCAACTCTTTTCTGGAAAACTCAAATAGAAAAAATAATTACTGTAATCTCTAATATTTCCCTGATCAAATATAAAAATACTTTTTATTACTCATTATAACTATATTAGGGTCACAAAAGTGAAAGGCAAATATTACTTATTGCTTAAAGTATAGAACTAAAACACAATCCACAAGTACCAACTACTCTTTTGGGACACAATGCCTTGACACTTCTTCACTTTTGTCACTTAGTCTGTATAAATATCTTACACATGTTGAGAGTTAAAGGCTAATGTAGATCTATGTCAATGAATCTGTGCTCAGTTTCACAAAATTTGAGTTAACATTAAAATTAAGACCAAGTTATATTACATAAAAAGTCCAAATTTAAAAAGAAAGTTTGAGTTTGATGTATCAATGTCTGTTAAATGTGTTATATTTCCTTCTAAAATTCCTGGAAAGTCCTTTACTCTTAATATTCCATGAAAATAGTCAGGAGTGAAGCCATCGCATAAATGATTCTGTGAATGGTATCTTCTAGAGTTACATCATCTGCTAGGCTGTAGTTGGCAGCCCTTGTCTGAAAGCATTTATATTCTTTATTACCATTTATTAGAATCTTCATAATAGGATAAGGGCTAGATTTCATATTTTTAAAATGTTTCTTGAATATTTCAAAATATATATGGCCATGAACTATCCTAAGTAGCCTTCAGAAGATTTTAAAAGTGAGATGACAATTCAGGGTATTTTGTTAAGTAATAGTTTAAATTGTATTTTATTAAGAACTAAAATTGCTTATAATTACCAAAAGACAAACATCAGATCTTTCCCTTTTTGAGTGTGTGTATGTATCTATCTGTCTATCTATATACATACATACATATACATGTAAAATTTTAATAACTGGAATTTTTAGATCTAAGAATTGCTATAGTAAGATAATTTGGAAGATAAAATAATATGTTAATAAATAGCAAAACTCATAAATAGCATTTTTCTGAATATAGGCTTTTTACAACATGCTGCTAATAATAGCCTTTAAAATTCCATGAGTCAGAAAAATTCCATATTCTCTTTTAACTGATTTAAGATGCATATCTATAAGGAATGGATTCCTGATACTGACAGTAATCATTAAGGGCAACTGCAATTATTGCCNTGAGCAATTTATTTAACTTCTCTAATGCTGTCGTTTCATCAAATTCTAAATGCATTCTCCATTTTAGTATTTGATACAGAAGGTTTTTCTGCAGAATAAATGAAATCACAAATTTCTTACCTAGGTTCCCAATATAAAATGGTTACTCAATAACTATTGGTCATATTATTTGTCGTTGTTGACTAATTAATGTCTGAAGGTCTCTTAGTAGTAATAATTTGGAGAAATACTTATAAATTCAGATGTTTAAAATGTGTAAGTCGCATAAAACAGATGGCAACCTGGAAATAATAGAAAGTTTTATCAGCTACATCTAAGAATACCTCTTGCTCTTACAGGATAAAGAAACAGAGAAGAAAGCTATTGCTCATTTTCCTGGGTCAACATTTCTGCTTTCATTAAAGCTGGCTAACACCTTTAGAACTTAGATTTATGGAGTTCATGCCATTTATATGTGAAGGGGATAGGTCCATCTGGCATAAATCAATTCAGTCAGTCACCTTTGCTGATTGACTTATTATAAATATCACCACAAGTCAAAGGTACATGACAGAGAATAAATGAAAAGCATTTATGAAAGCAGGCATGGAATAAAGAAACTGATTCAAAAAGCTGAAGAGTGCTATATTCCTAAATGTTTATAAATGCATCTAAAAGTGTGATCAGAAAATGTCACATGTAATGTAATGCTTTACATTACAAATTTTCATTAAGGGATAAGGGTCTCCAGTCAATGAATGATAAAATTTCTCTTTTGGGCTGTAAATTCCATCTAAATTGTGAATCACTCACTTCATAAATAACTAATTCTGAGGCATAGCAAAGAATATATTAACTTCCATAAATGTAAAATCTTTGGCAATCACCTACTGGTGCAAGTTTTTAACTCTTCATTTAAAGTCCAGATAGTAAAATAGCCTATAAACAGGCATGCATGTATGTTATATTTTTAAATCAGAATCCTAGTCCATGCAGAGTACAATACAGTTTTTAAAAACTGACTGAGGTAATGAGACTTAGGTTTTGATGCTGGTTTCTCCATTAAAAGCTTGCATAAACTAAAAGAAGTCACTAGTTCATTCTACACATTTACTTGATGCCTAAAACGGGTCATGTTTTGCGCCACACATAGTGATTAAAAATAAAGGTGCANTTTCTCCATTAAAAGCTTGCATAAACTAAAAGAAGTCACTAGTTCATTCTACACATTTACTTGATGCCTAAAACGGGTCATGTTTTGCGCCACACATAGTGATTAAAAATAAAGGTGCAGTCTTTCATGAGGACATAAATGTCAATGAACAAATACAATATATTTTAATAATTACTGCTGCTCCTGCTAAATCACTTCAGTTGTGTCCAATTCTGTGTGACCGCATAGACGGCAGCCCACCAGGCTCCCCTGTCCCTGGGATTCTGCAGGCAAGAACACTGGAGTGATTTGCCATTTCCTTCTCCAATGCATGAAAGTGAAAAGTGAAAGTGAAGTTGCTCAGTCATGTCCGACTCTTAGCGACCACATAGACTGCAGCCTACCAGGCTCCTCTGTCCATGGGATTTTCCAGACAAAATTACTGGAGTGGGGGTGCCAATGCCTTCTCCATAATAAGTACTAGGAAGAAGCATACTTATGATATAACACTGCAGCCTAAGCACTTCCGCAGTTCCACATATCCCCCTCTCTATCCATGTTGCTACTACCTGTCAACTATGTTTTAAGATACATCTCAAGATCCATTCTCTCCACAACTCTTGTGATTTGTCAAGTTGTAACTAAATGCTCCACTCTCTATGAACTTACTGTTATCTCTAGAACCATCTGTCATGGGGTGAGTATGCATGCTAAGTTGCTTCAGTTATGTCTGACTCCTTATAACATTATGGACTGACTGTAGCCTGCTAGGCTCCATGGGATTCTCCAGGCAAGAATACTGGAGTGGATTGCCTGTGTCCTTTTCCAGGGGCTCTTCCCAACCCAGGGATAGAAGCTGCATCACATATGTCTCTTGCATTGGCAGGTGGGTTCTTTACCATCAAGCCACCTAGGAAGCCCCTCTCTAACACTATATTGCAAATTAACTCTTTACAATATAATGTCCACAATACATTAAACCAATGAGTATGAGGAATATTATTTCTTTATCTCCTACATAAGACATGGCTGAAAGTAAATAATTTATTCTTATTGGATAAAAAAATGAATGAATGAATGATGTCTAAGCCGGTCTGATCGTAAAGGACAAAAAACTATACTTGAAAGGCAACAGCCATCTGAGTATTCAATGTTATGGTTGGATATAAAACTCAGCATTAAAAAAACTAGGGTAATGGCACCTGTCATTCAGTTCAGTTCAGTTCAGTCGCTCAGTCGTGTCCAACTCTTTGTGACCCCATGAATCGCAGCAAGCCAGGCCTCCCTGTCCATCATCAACTCCCAGAGTTCAATCAGACTCACATCCATCAAATCAGTGATGCCATCCAGCCATCTCATCCTCTGTTGTCCTCTTCCCCTCCTGCCCCAATCCTTCCCAGCATCAGAGCCTTTTTCAATGAGTCAACTCTTCGCATGAGCTGGCCATAGTATTGAAGTTTCAGCTTTAGCATATTCCCTCCAAAGAATTCCCAGGGCTGATCTCCTTCAGAATGTACTGGTTGGATCTCCTTGCAGTCCAGGGGACTCTCAAGAGTCTTCTCCAACACCACAGTTCAAAGCATCAATTCTTTGGCACTCAGCTTTCTTCACAGTCCAACTCTCACATCCATACATGACCACTGGAAAAACTATAGCCTTGACTAGACGGACCTTCATTGGAAAGTAATGTCTCTGTTTTTAAATATGCTATCTAGGTTGGTCATAACACCTGTCATTACTTCATGGCAAATAGAAGGGGGAAAATGGAAGCAGTGGCAGATTTTATTTTCTTGGGCTCTAAAGTCACTGCATGTCTGCAGCCATGAAATTGAAAGATGTGCTCTCCTTGGAAGGAAAGCTATGACAAATCTAGACTGCATATTAAAAATCAGAGACATTACTTTGCTGACAAAAGTCTGTATAGTCAAAGCTATAGTTTTTCCAGTAGTCATGTATGGATGTGAGAGTTGGGCCATTTAGAAGGCTGCACACTTAAACCTCAACATTCAGAAAACTAAGATCATGGCATCTGGTCCAATCACTTCATGGGAAATAGATGGGAAAATGGTAGAAACAGTGTCAGACTTTATTTTTTGGTGCTCCAAAATCACTGTAGATGGTGATTGCAGCCATGAAATTAAAAGACACTTATTCCTTTAAAGGAAAGNTATAACACTGCAGCCTAAGCACTTCCGCAGTTCCACATATCCCCCTCTCTATCCATGTTGCTACTACCTGTCAACTATGTTTTAAGATACATCTCAAGATCCATTCTCTCCACAACTCTTGTGATTTGTCAAGTTGTAACTAAATGCTCCACTCTCTATGAACTTACTGTTATCTCTAGAACCATCTGTCATGGGGTGAGTATGCATGCTAAGTTGCTTCAGTTATGTCTGACTCCTTATAACATTATGGACTGACTGTAGCCTGCTAGGCTCCATGGGATTCTCCAGGCAAGAATACTGGAGTGGATTGCCTGTGTCCTTTTCCAGGGGCTCTTCCCAACCCAGGGATAGAAGCTGCATCACATATGTCTCTTGCATTGGCAGGTGGGTTCTTTACCATCAAGCCACCTAGGAAGCCCCTCTCTAACACTATATTGCAAATTAACTCTTTACAATATAATGTCCACAATACATTAAACCAATGAGTATGAGGAATATTATTTCTTTATCTCCTACATAAGACATGGCTGAAAGTAAATAATTTATTCTTATTGGATAAAAAAATGAATGAATGAATGATGTCTAAGCCGGTCTGATCGTAAAGGACAAAAAACTATACTTGAAAGGCAACAGCCATCTGAGTATTCAATGTTATGGTTGGATATAAAACTCAGCATTAAAAAAACTAGGGTAATGGCACCTGTCATTCAGTTCAGTTCAGTTCAGTCGCTCAGTCGTGTCCAACTCTTTGTGACCCCATGAATCGCAGCAAGCCAGGCCTCCCTGTCCATCATCAACTCCCAGAGTTCAATCAGACTCACATCCATCAAATCAGTGATGCCATCCAGCCATCTCATCCTCTGTTGTCCTCTTCCCCTCCTGCCCCAATCCTTCCCAGCATCAGAGCCTTTTTCAATGAGTCAACTCTTCGCATGAGCTGGCCATAGTATTGAAGTTTCAGCTTTAGCATATTCCCTCCAAAGAATTCCCAGGGCTGATCTCCTTCAGAATGTACTGGTTGGATCTCCTTGCAGTCCAGGGGACTCTCAAGAGTCTTCTCCAACACCACAGTTCAAAGCATCAATTCTTTGGCACTCAGCTTTCTTCACAGTCCAACTCTCACATCCATACATGACCACTGGAAAAACTATAGCCTTGACTAGACGGACCTTCATTGGAAAGTAATGTCTCTGTTTTTAAATATGCTATCTAGGTTGGTCATAACACCTGTCATTACTTCATGGCAAATAGAAGGGGGAAAATGGAAGCAGTGGCAGATTTTATTTTCTTGGGCTCTAAAGTCACTGCATGTCTGCAGCCATGAAATTGAAAGATGTGCTCTCCTTGGAAGGAAAGCTATGACAAATCTAGACTGCATATTAAAAATCAGAGACATTACTTTGCTGACAAAAGTCTGTATAGTCAAAGCTATAGTTTTTCCAGTAGTCATGTATGGATGTGAGAGTTGGGCCATTTAGAAGGCTGCACACTTAAACCTCAACATTCAGAAAACTAAGATCATGGCATCTGGTCCAATCACTTCATGGGAAATAGATGGGAAAATGGTAGAAACAGTGTCAGACTTTATTTTTTGGTGCTCCAAAATCACTGTAGATGGTGATTGCAGCCATGAAATTAAAAGACACTTATTCCTTTAAAGGAAAGTTATGACCAACCTACATAGAATATTCAAAAGCAGAGACATTACTTTGGCAACTAACATCCATCTAGTCAAGGCTATGGTTTTTCCAGTGGTCATGTATGGATGTGAAAGTTGGACTGTGAAGAAAGTTGAGTGCCAAAGAATTGATGCTTTGGAACTGTGGTATTGGAGAAGACTCTTGAGAGTCCCTTGGACTGCAAGAAGATCCAACCAGTCCATTCTAAATGAGATCAGTCCTGGGTATTCTTTGGAAAGACTGATGCTAAAGCTGAAATTTCAGTACTTTGGCCAGCTCATGCGAAGAGTTGACTCATTGGAAAAGACTCTGATGCTGGGAGGGATTGGGGGCAGGAGGAGAAGGGGATGACAGAGGATAAGATGGCTGGATGGCATCATCAAATCAATGGACAAGAGTTTGGATGAGCTCTGGGAGTTGTTGATGGACAGGAAGGCCTGGTGTGCTGCAATCCATGGGGTCACAAAGAGTAGGAAAAGATTGTGCGACTGTACTGAACTGAATACTGAAGAACTGATGCTCTTTAACTGTGGTGCTGGCGAAGCCTCTCAAGAGTCACTTCTACTGCAGGAATATTGAGTGACTCTATCCTAAAGGAAATCAACCCTGAATTTTCTTTGGAAGGATTGATGCTAAAGCTGAAGCATCAATATTTTGACCACCTGATGTGAAGAACTGACTCAATGGAAAAGACCTTGATGATAGGAAAGATTGAAGACAAAAGGAGAAGGTGTCAGCAGAGGATGAGATGGTTGGATAGCATCACTGAGTCAATGGATACGAGTTTGAGCAAACTCTTGGAGATAATTAAGAACATGGGAGACTGGTGTGCTGTAGTCCACGGGGTAGCAAAGAGTCAGACATGGCTAGTGAATGAATAGCAACAACATATGATCCTAGAAATCAGAAGAGATGCTTGTGTTTAGCATTAGCAAATAGCTTGTTTTTGAAACCTTGAAATCAAATGAATTTGAGAAGGATAAGAAGAGACTGTGAAGCAGTCAAAAGAATATGAAAATGTAAGATTAAGAAGTGAAAATTATATTTCATAAGGAAGTTGAGGACTTGGAAACTNGAGCTTTAAGCCAACATTTTCACTCTCCACTTTCACTTTCATCAAGAGGCTTTTTAGTTCCTCTTCACTTTCTGCCATAGTGTTTATTAATAATATAGTCATATGTTATAATATATAATATAATTACATATGTTATATATGTATATAATAATTATAATGTATACTAATATATAATATAATTATATTAAAGTATAATTATAGAGATATAATGTGTATATATTTAGTGTCTATTGATAATATAATTATATTACTAATAAATGTTAAATATTAATATATTGGATATATAATATTTGATATATAACATTTATTAGTTTTAGTTACAACATATTGATTCAGTATTTGTATGTATTGTGCAATAATGATCACAGTAAGTCTAGTTAACATCATCACCATATATAGTCACAAAAAGTTTTTCTCATAATGAGAACTTTTAAGATTTACTCTCAGAAACTTTCAAATATTTTATACAATATTAACTGCATTCATCATGCTGTTCATTACATCCCCATTACTTATTTATTTTACAACTTGAAGGTCGTACCTTATTATATTAATATAATATACTATATATTAAAACATGTCTTAAATATAAAGCAACATATATTATATATTCCTGGTATAAAATAACAGAATTTATTAAACATTTGTATTGCAATGACAAACCAAAGCCACCATTACTATTCCTTCCCTTCTTGCTTAATGTGTGTAAGCTAGCTTCTTAAAATTTATTAGAATGGAGAAACCTATAGAATAGTTCACAGAATTTCCTGCTCTTGCTTGAATTTTGTGAGTGGGATTCTATTACAAAGTCTTTGCAAGTTTTCTTCCTTATCTGAAATAGTCTTCTCATAACTAAACATATGACTCCCTTGCTCCCCTTATGCTTTTGGCTCAAATACTACATCAGTAAGAACTTTCTGAACTATCACATTTAAAATAGCTACCAATCCTTCCCATACCTGAATCCAACCTCCTTCTCTGCTTTAGTTTTTTTTCCATTCTACCCATCACAGTTCCACATACTTTCTATTTTATTTATTTATGTTGCTATTGTCTTTGTAACTCTGCTACAACTTAAATTCTATGAGGGGTAGAATTCTTTTTCCATTTACTCACTGCAGTATTCCAATAAGTACAGTATTTGGCATCTGCTGCTGCTAAGTAGCTTCAGTCATGTCTGACTCTGTGTGACCCCATAGACGCCAGCCCACCAGACTTCCCTGCCCCTGGGATTCTCCAGGCAAGAACACTGGAGTGGGTTGCCATTTCCTTCTCCAATGCATGAAAGTGAACAGTGAAAATGAAGTTGCTCAGTCGTGCCCGACTCTTAGCGACCCCGTGGACTGCAGCCTACGAGGCTCCCCTGTCCATGGATTTTCCAGGAAAGAGTATTAGAGTGGGGTGCCATTGCCTTCTCCAAGTATTTGGCATATCAAAGTTTTAAATAAATACTTATTGAAACTTTCCAAGAACAGTCATATATCAAGAAAAGAAAGAAAAATGAAAAGAAGCTGCATGGTTCTTTGCTCACCTTGACTATGCAGGTAATTCATTCCATGTCTTTGGAAAAGCTAAGGTAACCAGGCAAAATCTCAAAATGTTTAGAGAAAATCCCTCTTCACAGAAGCCAGTGGAGTTTGAAGAAGTATTCCTTTTACATTCTCCAGGTCTTTATTTTCTTAACCCATTAGGCTTAATGATTATCTTAGACAACCTGGGATTTTTACCCTCAGAATCTGGTGAAAAATTAAATTGTAGAATAACAACTTATATATGAAACTCAGATTTCCAGCAAATCTTCTAATTGAAATAGAGACGAAAACAAGAGAGTTACTTTTTAATTTCCTCAAATATTCAAAATGCATCGCTAATTACATCCTACAAAAATCGCTTTTTCTGAAGTGAGACCTGACCTCACAATGTCATTTATAGCTCATAACTTTATACATTATTATGGTAAAAGCACTGATGCATTTTCCCAATCCAGAGAAAATTAGAAGCAGCACAGTTGAAGGAGTAAGAATAGCTAGTACAGATCAATAAACACATTAAAATTAACAATAAATTGCTCCTTCCTTTGTGTGTCTATACTGTACCTTGGAATTATTTCTCTTACAACAGTTATCATATTTGCTTACATAGTTGTTCTCTGCATTAGACTATGAGTTCCTTCAGTGAAAAGATGTATCTTAAATATCTGGCCATAGTATTTCTAGTGTTTAGCTAGGTGCCTGTCAAATGGTTTGCAATATATATCATTAAGTAAATTTTAAGTCAATTGAGCACCTGTAAACTGTTCATTGATAATTGCCTCTGCACAAAGACAAGCTGATTTACCTGACCTAATATGAATTACCTCATCAGAGCTGCTCACAAATGGATCTGCTGATGGTTCATTTCAGTAGAACCAAAGGACCTTGAAAAGTTGCTCAAAGGAACAGACAGGAAAGAAGTTATCATCTCCCATTGTGTGGGAATAGCTTGTGCCCGTATTCATACATGTTAAGTACTTTCTCTATATTTTTCCTTTTTTTTCTTCAATATTTTCTTCTTTATAAACAAGTATGTCACATACTGTATGGCCTAATTCTCATTTTGAATGTATGAAACAGAAGAAAAGCATTGACAATCATCTGGTTCTCTGTGTGCTGAACATGTGGGTCTTTTTATAAGAAACACTGATTGGCATTTGGTATGAAGGTTGTTATTAAGGATTGAAAATTGAGAATTGATCTAGAAATAGAATTAGGGAGATTCTGCTTCAAGTTGTGATAGGTGTCTATGAAGCAAACTCTAGCAAAACAACAGGGTGCCCTGGGTAAACATTCATATATAAAAATAGCTAATTTGGAAGTAAGTGTCCAAGGATTTCTCACACTGTTTTGATCATTGTTTGCCATGGACCATTCTAAGGAGGACCTGGCTTAATCAGACTGGCTTTCTATACCTACAGTTAAAAAAAAAAAAAAAAAAAAAGTGAAGGAGTTTATTACTCCAAGCAAGTAAGGAGGTAAAAATCTCATATACAAATCTTATTATACTAGAGCCCTATAGAGAAACACACACACATAAATTTGTTATAAAAAAATTTCCTTGCCAGAGAAAACTTCTCTATCTCTCGAATTACACACACATACACATATACAAATTTACTGGAATGACTCATTCATTCCTGAGTGCAATCCTGGTTGATGTGAAATTGAGAGCAATCTGCCTCCAATTATATATTTAAAAAGCCAAATGATACCTTAAGTTTCAATTATTATTTTTTTTCTAAAGGAGAAGTTGATAAGAGCTATTTATTAGTGTTTGTTTTAAATTTTTATGGCAGTACAAATACTAAATATAGTTCCAATTTTTTTTAATGTCATATATAGTACAGTAATTTTCTTGTAACCTCTGTTTCTTCCCAGCCTTTTGGAAATTGTTGATAATCTTTATTTTTATAATATTAGAGAAATTTAATGAATATGTATAGCTGCAGATGTTAGAAAATTACTGCTGCAGTAAGAATCAGATGCATTAGACAGACTAATTTGCTTTTTTATTGTCAACTGGAAATGTTATTATTTCACAAAATGATGTTACTATATAAATTCAGTTAATGACTACTTTTTAAAAAGAAAAATAAACTTCTGTGATTTGATAAGAAAGAAAGGAACTTCAACAAGAAAATAGAATGGTTTATGTTGGATGTAAAAAGTTAATTCATATCTATTAAATTTTTCACTTTAATCACTGAAATAAATTATAAACAAAATGCCTATTTATATGTATTAAAATTAAGCTCAAACTTCTAATTTTGTAGTTATTTATATAAGGTGGGGGCTTCTGTGGTGGCTCAGACAGTAAAAGAATCTGCCTGCATTGGAGAAGATCAAGCTTGATCTCTGAGTCTGGAAGATCCCCTAGAGGAGGAAATGGCAACCCACTCCAGTGGCTCACTTGTTGAATCTGCCTGCAATGCGGGAGACCTGGGTTCCATCCCTTGGTTGGGAAGATCCCTGGAGAAGGGAAAGGCTGCCCACTCCAGTATTCTGGACTGGATAATTCCATGGACTATACAGTTCATGGGGTTGCAAAGAGTCAAACATGACTGACCGACTTTCACTTCACCAGCATTCTTACCTGAAGTATCCTATGGAGAGAGGAGCCTGGTGGGCTACAGTCCATGTGGTCACACACAGATATAACTGAGCAGTAACACTTGTACTTTAGTGTATAACTTGGATGAGGTATAATTAATCTTAATGAGTCAAATTACAACTTAATGTGATGCTAAGAACCACTAGAAACTGGTATGGCATACTAGCTGGCATCCATTCTGATTGGTCTCTGCACATACTACAAGTTACAATCTATAGAGGATGTCATGTGGTTTACAGAATTTGCTGAAAATATTCTTGTGGTTCTTCCATACTGAATTCCTTCTGTGTTTGCTGTACATTGCAATAATATTAATATTGATTAAATATGTACCAAAATATATGACTTTTAGGTAAATGCATTGAATATAATATTATGACATAGGGAATAAAATTTTTAGGCTTCTTAATTTATGTGAATTTTAAAAATGATTTTATATCAATCAGACCTTCATGTACTATCAAAATGAATAGATAATTTCTGCAGATTACACACCATGCTTTCTTGTCTCTTTTTTTTTATGCCATTTATTTTGTGTGCACTGATCTGTTTCAGTTCTGCTTTGTCTCTGCATTTCCAATCTTAATTATTCTTCAAAGGCCAGAATAAATGCTATTTATTTTATAAAGATTTTCTGAGCATTCAGCTGATCTCCTCTTACATCTTTGAACATCCAACCCATTTGGCACTTCTGTACTGACTACTGTATACTACATCAGTTCAGTTTAGTTTAGTCACTCAGTCCTGTCCAGTGCTTTGAGACTCCATGGATTGCAGCATTCCAGGTTTCCCTGTCCATCACCAAATCCCAGAGCTTACTTAAACTCATGTTCATAGGGTCAGTAATACCATCCAACCATATTATCCTCTGTTGTCCTCTTCTCCTCTCATCTGCAATCTTTCCCAGCATTAGAGTCTTTTACAATGAGTCAGTTCTTCAAAACAATTGGCAAAAGTATTGGAGTTTCAGCTTCAGCATCAGTCCTTCCACAAAATATTCAGAACTGATTTCCTTTAGGATGGACTGGTTATATCTGTTTGCAGTTCAAGGGACTCAAGAGTCTTCTCCAGCATCACAGTTCAAAAGCATCAATTCTTTGGTGCTCAGACTTCTTTAGAGTCAACACTTAAATTCATACATGTTTATGGAAAAAAAAACATAGCTTTGACTAGACAGACTTTTGTTGGTAAAGTAATATCTCTGCTTTTCAATAAACTGTCTAGGTTGGTCATAACTTTTCTTCTAAGTCTTTTAATTTGATGGCTGCAGTCACCATCTGCAGTGATTTCAGAGGCCAAGAAAATAAAGTCTGTCACTGTTTCCTTTTTTTCCCCATCTATTTGTCATGAAATGATGGGACAAGATACCATGATCTTAGCGTTGTAGAAGTTGAGCTAACTTTTTTAAGCCAACACTTTCACTCTCCTCTTTCACTTTCATCAAGAGGTTCTTTATTTCTTCTTTGTCTTCTGCCATAAGGGTAGTGTCACCTGCATATCTGAGGTTATTGGTATTTCTCCGGGCAATATTGATTCCAGCTTGTGCTTCATCCAGCCCAACATTTCTCATGATGTACTCTGCTTATAAGTTAAATAAGCAGAGTGACAATATACAACCTTGACATACTCCTTTCCGGATTTGGAACCACTCTTTTCTTCCATGTCCAGTTCTAACTGTTGCTTCTTGACCTGCACACAGACTTCTTAGGAGGTAGGTCAGGTTGTCTGATATTGCATAAGAACCTGAAATGTTAGGTCCATAAATCAATGTTAATTGGAAATGGTCAAACAGGAGATGGCAAGAGTAATCATTGACATTTTAGGAATCAGTGAGCTAAAATGCACTGGAATTGGTGAATTCAACTCAGATGACCAATATATCTGCTACTATGGGCAAAAATCCCTTAGAAGAAAGGGAGTAGCCATCATAAACAACAAAAAAGTCAAAAATGCAGTACTTGGAGGCAATCTCAAAAATGAAAGAATGATATCTTCATTTCCAAGGCAAGCCATTCAATATTACTGTAATCCAAGTCTATGTCCAGACCAGTAATGCTGAAGAAGCTGAGGTTGAATGGTTCTATGAAGACTTGCAAGGCCTTTTAGAAGTAACACCTCAAAAAATGTCCTTTTCATTATAGGAGACTGGAATGCACAAGTAGGAAGTCAAAAGATACCTGCAGTTAACAGACAAATTTGCCCTTGAAGTACAAAACGAAGCAGGGCAAAGGCTAAAAGTGTTTTGCCAAGAGAACACATTGGTCATAACAAACACCCTCTCCCAGCAACACAAAAGACTCTACACATGGACATCACCAGAAGGTCAATAATGAAATCATATTGATTATATTCTTTGCAGCCAAAGGTGGAGAAGCTCTATACAGTTAGCAAAAACAAGACTGAGAACTGACTGTGGCTCAGAACATGAACTCCTTATTGTCAAATTCAGACTTAAATTTAAGAAAGTAGGGAAACCACTAGACCATTCAGGTATGAACTAAATCAAATCCCTTAATGCAGTGGAAATGACAAATAGGTTCAAGGGGATTAGATCTGATAGACAGAGTGCCTGATGAACTATGGACAGAGGTTCATGACATTGTATGGGAGGCAGTGATCAAGACTATCCCAGAGCAAAAGAAATGGGAAAAGGCAAAATGGTTGCCTAAGGAGGCCTTACACATAGCTAAGAAAAGATAAGGAGAGATAAAAATGCCTTCCTCAGTGATCAATGCAAAGAAAGAGAGGAAAACAATTGAATGGGAAAGACTAGAGATCTCTTGCAGAAAATTATGGATACCAAGGGAAATTTTCATGCAAAGATGGACACAATAAAGGACAGAAGGGGTATGGATCTAACAGAAGGAAAAGATATTAAGTAGAGATGGCAAGAATACACAGAAGAACTATACAGAAAAGATCTTAATGACCCAGATAACCACAATGGAGTGATCACTCACCTACAGCCAGACATCCTGGAAAGCAAAGTCAAGTGGGCTTTTGGAAGCATCTCTAAGGACAAAGCTAGTGGAGATGATGGAATTCTATTTGAGCTATTTCAGATCCTAAAAGATGACGATTTTAAAGTGCTACACTCAATATGCCAGCAAATTTGGAAAACTCAGCAGTGGTCACAGGACTTGAAAAGGTCAGTTTTCATTTCAATTGCAAAGAAAGGCAATGCCAAAGAATGCTCAAACTACTGCACAAATTATACTACAGAAGTTTTGAAGTTTTTTGAAAGTCACCTTTCTGTCTAGAATATAAGTCCCCTGGCATGAACAGTTTGTTTTCTGATTTTGTTGCCTACATAACAATAGCACAAGGTGATTATAAGCATCTAATGAATATTTATTGGAGTAATATGCTTATTACCTATTCTGATTGAATGATATTATAACACTTGAAACTTAAATTCATATTCATTTTTATAGAGCTTTGCAGTCTAAACTCATTCATGTATATACAGTCTTATTATATGTATACAGCCTAACCTTGTGTAAACTTACCATTGTTTAGATTTCATGTAAAAGAGAGAGCTAATATGTACATCTACATACATACTGCACATGCAATAGGCGCATATACAATCATAGTGTCTGTTAGTGTTCTTACATTTAGGGTTCTTTATAATTAAGTAACTCAATGAACAGATCACAAACATCAATAACCCAGTTAATACTATGCATATAAGTAAATAAAAGCACTACTGTCTTGAAACCATTGCATTTTTAATTTTTGACACTGATATATAAAACTAAATATATTATACATTTTAACCTCAGGTAAAGTAGAATATATTTTATGTAACTTTTGCACCATAAGATATAACATTATAGATATTGTGAACTAATAAAAGTGAAAGATTAGTACAATTGTGTGCAATGTATAGAAAGTTTGAAATCAATGGAAAAATGAAGTGTATTGCCAACACAAGCTATAGTAAAAGTTCCTTCTGTATCTGGGGATGCAGAGGCATTTCATAGACTTACATGTGCAATATTAATATTTTGATTTACAGAACTCATCTTTATCCCAGGTCCCTAAATACATGTAGTACAAGAACACCAATTTAATTAAGATAACATTTAAAATTCAAGAGCCAGCTTGATCTTTGTTGCATTAATAATTTCTCTTTAAATAGATGTTATATATCAATGTCTGAAGGTTAAAAATTATAAATGAATTGCAAATAACTAGGCCTAGGGTGAAAAACATCATTGTTTTCAGGTGCTTCTCAATACTTTCATGAAGGAAGATTTTGCCTTCTCTCAAATGAGATGTATCAAAATCTTAACACCTATAATAAAACTACATAGCCAAGGTCATCAATAATAAGAATGCTTGATTATATAATAATGATTAAATTATTTATTTACCCCTGGATTTAGCAGCAAAATATCATAGTTCATGCATACATGCTAAGTGCTTCAGTCATATCTGACTCCTTGCAACTCTGTGAATCATAGCCCACCAGGTTCCTCTGTCCATAGAAGTCTCCAGGTAATAATACTGGAGTGAGTTGCCATGCCTTCCTCCAGACAGTCTTCCCAACCTAGGGACTTAACCAGCATCCCTTATGTCTCCTGCATTGGCAGGTGGGTTCTTTACCACTAGTGCCACCTGGGAAGCCCAATTTATGCATAATTTATTACATATTTTGTTCAGAATATTAATTCAGTTCAGTTGAGTTCAGTCCTTCACTAGTGCCCTACTCTTTGCAACCCCATGAACCACAGCAGGCCAGACTTCCCTGTCCATCACCAACTCCTGGAATTTACCCAAACTCCTGTCCGATGAGTCTGTGATGCTATCCAACATCTAATCCTCTGTCATGCCCTTCTCCTGCCTTCAATTTTTCCCAGCATCAGGGTCTTTTCAAATAAATCAGCTCCTCACATCAGGTGGCCAAAATATTGGTGTTTCAGCTTCAACATCAGTCCTTCCAATGAACAACCAGGACTGATTTCTTTAGGATGGACTGGTTGTATCTCCTTGAAATCCAAGGGACTCTCAAGATTCTTCTCCAACACCACAGTTCAAAAGCATCAATTCTGTGCTCAGCTTTCTTTATAGTCCAACTCTCACATCCATACTTGACTACTGGAATAACTGTAGTCTTGACTAGGCGGACCTTTGTTGGCAAAGTAATATCTCTGCTTTTTAATATGCTGTCTAGGTGAAGTCGCTTAGTCATGTCTGACTCTCTGTGACCCTGTGGACTGTAACCTATGAGGCTTCTCCGTCCATGGGATTCTCCAGGCAAGAATACTGGAGTGGATTGCCATTTCCTTCTCCAGGGGATCTTCCCGACCCAGGGATCGAACCTGGGTCTCCCGCATTGGAGGCAGATGCTTTAACCTCTGAGCCACCAGGGAAGCCCATTATGCTGTCTAGGTTGGTCATAAATTTTCTTCCAAGAAGTAAGTGTCTCTTAAATTCATGGCTGCAATTTACATCTACAGTGATTTTGGAGTGCCAAGAAATAAAGTCAGCCACTGTTCCACTGTTTCCTCATCTATTTGCCACGAAGTGACGGGACTGGATGCCATGATCTTTGTTTTCTGTTTGTTGAGGTTTAAGCCAACTTTTTCACTCTCCTCTTTCACTTTCATCAAGAGGCTCTTTCGTTCTTCTTCACTTTCTGCCATAAGGGTGGTGCCATCTGCATATCTGAGGTTATTGATATTTCTCCCGGCAATCTTGATTCTAGCTTGTGCTTCTTCCAGCCCACCATTTCTCATGATGTACTCTGCATAGAACTTAAATAAGCAGGGTAACATAGACAGCCTTGATGTACTCCTTTTCCTATTGGGAACCAGTCTGTTGTTCCATGTCCAGTTCTAACTGTTGCTTTCTGACCTGCATATAGGTTTCTCAAGAGGCAGATCAGGTGGTCTGGTATTCCCATCTCTCAGAATTTTCCACAGTTTGTTGTGATCCACACACTAAAGTCTTTGGCATAGTCAATAAAGCAGAAATAAATGTTTTTTCAGAACTCTCTTGTTTTTTCAATGATCCAGTTAATATTGGTGATTTGATCTCNTTTCATGTAAAAGAGAGAGCTAATATGTACATCTACATACATACTGCACATGCAATAGGCGCATATACAATCATAGTGTCTGTTAGTGTTCTTACATTTAGGGTTCTTTATAATTAAGTAACTCAATGAACAGATCACAAACATCAATAACCCAGTTAATACTATGCATATAAGTAAATAAAAGCACTACTGTCTTGAAACCATTGCATTTTTAATTTTTGACACTGATATATAAAACTAAATATATTATACATTTTAACCTCAGGTAAAGTAGAATATATTTTATGTAACTTTTGCACCATAAGATATAACATTATAGATATTGTGAACTAATAAAAGTGAAAGATTAGTACAATTGTGTGCAATGTATAGAAAGTTTGAAATCAATGGAAAAATGAAGTGTATTGCC
>SJYW01042970.1:10209-28094 GCA_006410735.1 Raphicerus campestris
TATATATATATATATATATATATATATTCCATTGGGGTTTATCACAGAACATTAAATATAGTTTCTTTGCTGTATGGTAGGACCTCGTTTTTTATCCATTCTATATATAAGAGTTTGCATCTGCTAATCCCAAGGATTTGGGATTAACTGGATGGAATAATCTGACATTGCCTCAGGAAACTTGGACGAATAATCTGTGGGTTACATCAGAGATAATTTTGAGAGTGTGAAGCAATGATTTTTGCTTGATTATTTAAGTCATACACACAAAAACAGAACCCTCAATAAATTATTTTTTTATGAGATGAGAAATGCTAGATTTGTTATTATTTATTGATTTTTAAAACATAAGAAAGAAAAATATTAGCTAAGCCACTAAACTTCTAATAAGTCTACAAATGAAATATGCCATCTCGAATGAATGGTGATATGGCTAATAGTTCAAAAAATATCAAATTTAGTGTCATTTGCTCTCTTTTTTTAACATTCACTGATAACTTTGTGTCACTGATTTTATTTGAAGTTTATAAACAACTTAGATCTTCCATCTACATTTACAAACCCATCTTCTAAGTGGAGCTTAAAGGTCAGTCAAAAACACCAGCTACATTACAGTCAAAACAGATTAAAATATTCTTTAATTTTTTAAATTATTTTACCATACAGTATTGTATTGGTTTTGCCATACATTGACATGAAGCTGCCATGGGTGTACATGTGTTCCCCATCTTGAAACCCTCTCCCACCTCCCTCCCCATAAAATGTTTTTAGTAAAGACATAGCCCATCCAAAACTTGTCTCACAGTTATGATTCTCAAATTATTCCATTTAAACAGCAATGTGTAACGTAGTGATTTCAGTATTTGCTTCATCATAAAGAACTATTTTAAATGGTCAATGCATTTTTATTAAGCAATATTACTGAGTTGAAATGACAATAACAGGGATATTTGAAGTCTTTATTGTGTCTCAGTTACCAAAATGATCATGGTATATATCTCAGTGACACATTACAGCAATAATTTTAGAAAAAGCTCTATCACTTTTACTTCAAAAGTAACAACAATAGTCTTAATGAGGATAAATAATCCAAGGCAACATTGGGACAAATCAGAGTCTTTATTCTTCCCAGCCTTGTTTACAAGTTCATGCCTTTAGCCATTAAGTCATAGTTACCATTTGATAATTTTATTATAAATTTATAATAAATATTTTGTTTCATCCACAAAATATTATTTATTATTTAAAACGCAATATTCCTTGATTACATATAAATCATTCAACAAATATCAGATTTATGTTTATTTTTATCCTCTGTTCAGTTAAAAAGTAGATAAAACTAATTCATTAGTATAAGTATCACATAAAGAGAATGATCAAAGAGCAGCCTTTTGCATTGTTTTCTTTGCCTTTTTCAGTATGGTTTCACTTGTCAAATAATATGTGCTTTAAAAAATAAATTTAATTATTTTTAATCAACATTTTCCTATTAATCTTGAGATTGCTATGCATGTCTCACAATTTCAAGAAGCTTAACGTTTGGGTATATAAGTTTTCTTGTGTCAAGAACTGCTGAAAAACATCTCTACTCCAGCATTTGACATTTTATGTTCCTCTAAATATATTCTAATGCATGGTCACGCTACAAAATGACTATCATTAGTGCTGTCACAGGCCGTGGCTGTGGGAAGACCATGACTAATGTCAAGCTATCAGCACTGACAGTGCAAGGTATATTCTCATAATTTCTCAAACTGACCATGGAACCAATTTCCCCCATCCCTAAGTCATAAAACTTCACAATTACACTGAGCTGATTAATAATGTATCATAGTTCTCACTCTCAATAAGAGTTTAATCAGACCCATGTCTCACAGGAAGTTTGACAAGTAAACCACAAAATTATCCATATAAATGTCAAGATTTATTTGCCTAACATAAATGATCTAACCTAGTCAAGCATAGTTAATAATAAAATCATTCTTCTGGAGATCACCATTCACCTGAGTGTCATACCCATTTTGGTCTTATATCTCAACCTCTATAATGGAAGAGGTTATGAATATGGGCTACAAAGTTTAATCAGTTTAGATGATAATGTTCATTTTTATAATAAAAATACAGAACAATAAATATAAAAAATATTGTCATTACTGGTTTGTAATATGCCTAAAACCAAATTATTTCATGCCAGTGAGATAAATATTAAGAAGGAAAATATGATGAAAGTCATTTTACTTATAGACAAGTCAGTCTGCCATCTTAGCCACAATCACAAATTTTCACTTCAAGGACAAAATTTAAGAATAATTTCNCCTAAAACCAAATTATTTCATGCCAGTGAGATAAATATTAAGAAGGAAAATATGATGAAAGTCATTTTACTTATAGACAAGTCAGTCTGCCATCTTAGCCACAATCACAAATTTTCACTTCAAGGACAAAATTTAAGAATAATTTCAAGTTGTTGTTCAATCACTAAGTCGTGTCCAGCTCTGCAACCCCATGGATTGCAGGATCCCAGGCTTCCTTGTCCTTCACTGTCTCCTGAAGTATGCTCAAAATTTCAAATAGGAAAGTATATATTAAGATATACTTTTAAGAAGTAACTGCACTGGAAAATAAACACAATCATGACTCTACACCGTATTTTTCCCACATTCTGTAAATTAAAATACATGTTATTTTACTAATGAATGATATGTGTGATAAACAGTTTCTGAGTTCCTACAGCTTATTGTTAAATTATTATCCCATTGTTTAGCTTATTGTTAAATAACTCTATCCATTTTTGACATTTCATTGTATTATAACTGAAAAAGTCCATGATTTCACCCATTATTAATATGTGAATTTTTAGTTTTCTGGAAAAGGAACACATTTATTTGCTAATTACATAGATATTTATCAATAAAAGATTATGTAAGGATGTATTTTATTTGCTTTAGGAAGATTCATTGAGGTAAAGAGATAAATAGATAATAAAAAATGCAGATGAGATTTCAGAAAAAAAAATGGTAGGGAATACTGGACTATATTTCCAGCCTGCTAGGGAAGAATTTTAATATCTTCTGCCAATTTTTATATACCGTCTGTCTTAATAGAAACACATTGTTAGAGTAGCTTCCCTTCTGGGCATAAACAGACAAAGCTGTTGACACACTTCTGACAGCTCTGCTGAAACAGGGAACATAACTACACTCATTTATTCAATTTCCACGGTATTAGATTCACAAACCTTTAAAAGAAGAGAAAATATTTTTGAATAGGTAATTAGAAAAAAATCCAAATTTTATAATTTAATAACTTTGTTAAAAAGAAGGGGAAAAAAAAAAGCAGTCCCCAAATAATGTCATTTATGCTTTAAAGTCCAATCACACCAAATCTAGTTTTAATACTGAGCCTAATAGTAACTTGAACCTTCACAAGAAATGTAGTCTTAACGAACTAGCATGGGATTTTCTGGTCAGCACCGCTAAGGTAATCTGTCACATGGTCCTCTCCTTTTCCCTCACTCCCAGAGAATGGAAGAAAAGGCCATCTACATCTCAGAACGCTTGCAGGAACTACCCTTGGGGGGAAAAAAAAATTACCCAAAATAGCCCCTTCTTTCGTCCTGCCAATGCCTTTCCTCACCTCATTCATCTTCGAGTAACAGTCTTTGCCTTTTAGTACCACTCCTCAGATCACCTACAGTTATACTTGCCACACAGGATATTTCCAATTCAGGAATCTTTGAATAAAGGCAATTAAATCTTCAAATTTACTCTGTTGATTTTTTTTAACAACTTAATCAGATATATCAGTATGAATTAGCCAAATATTTGAATGTTTAGCAATGCAAAACAACCTATGCAACTTCTCTGGAATGTCTTTGCTTGTTTTTTGTAATAAACCTTCTCCATTTTTACTTCCCTAGGAGCACATTTGATTGGTTCTGAAATCTTTGCCTCTAGAATTGCAATTCCTAAGACCGAGTAAATGAAACTGAGACACTATGGGGACCTCCCAGATACAAATCTTTTCCATGTCCCCCATTTCTTGTTATAGTAAATAGGCTTCGTTAAACCTCCTAGATGTTCCTGAATACCAAAGGACAGATTCAAACAGTTGCTAATCAGAGAAGTGAACAAATGTTGAAAAAGGGGGAGAAACAATAGTGCTACTTTGGGGCAGGATCCTGGTTCCTCCTTAAAGAATATACATAATAATATATTTGAGATCTTCTACAAGAACTAAGGCCCCCCACCTAGGTAGAGGATTGTAGCTTCATGCAGAGCTCAAATTCCTAGAGCACTGCTCAATTACCTTACCATGAGTCAGTCAAAAGAAAGTCACACATCTTTCTATGTTTCCTCCTTGCTTGGTTCTGTGATAAACCTTTTTTTGCTCCAAACTGCCATCAATTTATTTGGCCTCACTATGTGTTGGACACATGAACTTGTGTTTGATAACATAAACTCTTCTTATTTGTAGTCTTCTCTTTTTCTTGGTGAACTATTCTGAGATACACAGCTAGTGCCAGGAAATAGATTGGTGGTGTGTAGGCAAAACCCACATGCACATGGAATTGGGTGCAAAATCCAAATAATAAATAAACAAGAAAATATTTTGCTGTTGTTATTGTTGTTGAACTTGATCTCTAACTATGCTTTCTTTGGGGGATTTTATTGAAAAATCTATTTTACAATATAATGATACTTTCAAATATTTATATAATATGTACCAGTAGATGTGCTATTCCTAGCATTTAATATGAGGCTGATATTGCATAATTAGCTTATCAAATGTATTTATTACTGAAAGCCACATACTGATATTTTTTGACAAAAATAGTAGATTTATTAATATAGGCTGCTTGTGAGAGATGCAGCTGATATTACTCAAATGTAAATGGCTCAGATATAGGAAGTCTTGAATAATGAAAGACTATGTACTATGAGACATAACTTTGTTTTTAAACTAAAAATTCATACCAAAAAAAAACCACATTTATATTTCTAAACTCTGATTCATCACTGGTAAAGATCAATCGGTATTTTGTGGTTAACCCAGGGTTCAACTCAAATGACTAACAGAGTCTCCCAGCAGCAAGGGAAATGGTAACACTACTCTATGCTTGTCTTCTTCCATGTTTTGTGCTTAGTTACTCAGTCATGTCCAGCTCTTTCTGACCCTACTGGCTATAGCACTCCAGGCTCCTCTGTCCATGGGGATTCTCCAGGCAAGAATAAGTTGCCGTGCCCTCCTCCAGGCGATCTTCCAAACCCAGGGATTGAACCTGAATCTCCTACATTTCAGGTAGATTCTTTACCATCTAAGCCACCAGGAAAGCCCAAGAATACGGGAGTGGGTGCTCTATCTCTTTTTCNCTCAATAAATTATTTTTTTATGAGATGAGAAATGCTAGATTTGTTATTATTTATTGATTTTTAAAACATAAGAAAGAAAAATATTAGCTAAGCCACTAAACTTCTAATAAGTCTACAAATGAAATATGCCATCTCGAATGAATGGTGATATGGCTAATAGTTCAAAAAATATCAAATTTAGTGTCATTTGCTCTCTTTTTTTAACATTCACTGATAACTTTGTGTCACTGATTTTATTTGAAGTTTATAAACAACTTAGATCTTCCATCTACATTTACAAACCCATCTTCTAAGTGGAGCTTAAAGGTCAATCAAAAACACCAGCTACATTACAGTCAAAACAGATTAAAATATTCTTTAATTTTTTAAATTATTTTACCATACAGTATTGTATTGGTTTTGCCATACATTGACATGAAGCTGCCATGGGTGTACATGTGTTCCCCATCTTGAAACCCTCTCCCACCTCCCTCCCCATAAAATGTTTTTAGTAGAGACATAGCCCATCCAAAACTTGTCTCACAGTTATGATTCTCAAATTATTCCATTTAAACAGCAATGTGTAACGTAGTGATTTCAGTATTTGCTTCATCATAAAGAACTATTTTAAATGGTCAATGCATTTTTATTAAGCAATATTACTGAGTTGAAATGACAATAACAGGGATATTTGAAGTCTTTATTGTGTCTCAGTTACCAAAATGATCATGGTATATATCTCAGTGACACATTACAGCAATAATTTTAGAAAAAGCTCTATCACTTTTACTTCAAAAGTAACAACAATAGTCTTAATGAGGATAAATAATCCAAGGCAACATTGGGACAAATCAGAGTCTTTATTCTTCCCAGCCTTGTTTACAAGTTCATGCCTTTAGCCATTAAGTCATAGTTACCATTTGATAATTTTATTATAAATTTATAATAAATATTTTGTTTCATCCACAAAATATTATTTATTATTTAAAACGCAATATTCCTTGATTACATATAAATCATTCAACAAATATCAGATTTATGTTTATTTTTATCCTCTGTTCAGTTAAAAAGTAGATAAAACTAATTCATTAGTATAAGTATCACATAAAGAGAATGATCAAAGAGCAGCCTTTTGCATTGTTTTCTTTGCCTTTTTCAGTATGGTTTCACTTGTCAAATAATATGTGCTTTAAAAAATAAATTTAATTATTTTTAATCAACATTTTCCTATTAATCTTGAGATTGCTATGCATGTCTCACAATTTCAAGAAGCTTAACGTTTGGGTATATAAGTTTTCTTGTGTCAAGAACTGCTGAAAAACATCTCTACTCCAGCATTTGACATTTTATGTTCCTCTAAATATATTCTAATGCATGGTCACGCTACAAAATGACTATCATTAGTGCTGTCACAGGCCGTGGCTGTGGGAAGACCATGACTAATGTCAAGCTATCAGCACTGACAGTGCAAGGTATATTCTCATAATTTCTCAAACTGACCATGGAACCAATTTCCCCCATCCCTAAGTCATAAAACTTCACAATTACACTGAGCTGATTAATAATGTATTATAGTTCTCACTCTCAATAAGAGTTTAATCAGACCCATGTCTCACAGGAAGTTTGACAAGTAAACCACAAAATTATCCATATAAATGTCAAGATTTATTTGCCTAACATAAATGATCTAACCTAGTCAAGCATAGTTAATAATAAAATCATTCTTCTAGAGATCACCATTCACCTGAGTGTCATACCCATTTTGGTCTTATATCTCAACCTCTATAATGGAAGAGGTTATGAATATGGGCTACAAAGTTTAATCAGTTTAGATGATAATGTTCATTTTTATAATAAAAATACAGAACAATAAATATAAAAAATATTGTCATTACTGGTTTGTAATATGCCTAAAACCAAATTATTTCATGCCAGTGAGATAAATATTAAGAAGGAAAATATGATGAAAGTCATTTTACTTATAGACAAGTCAGTCTGCCATCTTAGCCACAATCACAAATTTTCACTTCAAGGACAAAATTTAAGAATAATTTCAAGTTGTTGTTCAATCACTAAGTCGTGTCCAGCTCTGCAACCCCATGGATTGCAGGATCCCAGGCTTCCTTGTCCTTCACTGTCTCCTGAAGTATGCTCAAAATTTCAAATAGGAAAGTATATATTAAGATATACTTTTAAGAAGTAACTGCACTGGAAAATAAACACAATCATGACTCTACACCGTATTTTTCCCACATTCTGTAAATTAAAATACATGTTATTTTACTAATGAATGATATGTGTGATAAACAGTTTCTGAGTTCCTACAGCTTATTGTTAAATTATTATCCCATTGTTTAGCTTATTGTTAAATAACTCTACCCATTTTTGACATTTCATTGTATTATAACTGAAAAAAATCCATGATTTCACCCATT
Source organism: Raphicerus campestris (assembly GCA_006410735.1). Classification (NCBI taxonomy): domain Eukaryota; kingdom Metazoa; phylum Chordata; class Mammalia; order Artiodactyla; family Bovidae; genus Raphicerus; species Raphicerus campestris. The sequence continues at coordinate 17,996 of SJYW01042970.1, forward strand.
ATTAATATGTGAATTTTTAGTTTTCTGGGAAAGGAACACATTTATTTGCTAATTACATAGATATTTATCAATAAAAGATTATGTAAGGATGTATTTTATTTGCTTTAGGAAGATTCATTGAGGTAAAGAGATAAATAGATAATAAAAAATGCAGATGAGATTTCAGAAAAAAAAATGGTAGGGAATACTGGACTATATTTCCAGCCTGCTAGGGAAGAATTTTAATATCTTCTGCCAATTTTTATATACCGTCTGTCTTAATAGAAACACATTGTTAGAGTAGCTTCCCTTCTGGGCATAAACAGACAAAGCTGTTGACACACTTCTGACAGCTCTGCTGAAACAGGGAACATAACTACACTCATTTATTCAATTTCCACGGTATTAGATTCACAAACCTTTAAAAGAAGAGAAAATATTTTTGAATAGGTAATTAGAAAAAAATCCAAATTTTATAATTTAATAACTTTGTTAAAAAGAAGGGGAAAAAAAAAAGCAGTCCCCAAATAATGTCATTTATGCTTTAAAGTCCAATCACACCAAATCTAGTTTTAATACTGAGCCTAATAGTAACTTGAACCTTCACAAGAAATGTAGTCTTAACGAACTAGCATGGGATTTTCTGGTCAGCACCGCTAAGGTAATCTGTCACATGGTCCTCTCCTTTTCCCTCACTCCCAGAGAATGGAAGAAAAGGCCATCTACATCTCAGAACGCTTGCAGGAACTACCCTTGGGGGGAAAAAAAAATTACCCAAAATAGCCCCTTCTTTCGTCCTGCCAATGCCTTCCTCACCTCATTCATCTTCGTGTAACAGTCTTTGCCTTTTAGTACCACTCCTCAGATCACCTACAGTTATACTTGCCACACAGGATATTTCCAATTCAGGAATCTTTGAATAAAGGCAATTAAATCTTCAAATTTACTCTGTTGATTTTTTTTAACAACTTAATCAGATATATCAGTATGAATTAGCCAAATATTTGAATGTTTAGCAATGCAAAACAACCTATGCAACTTCTCTGGAATGTCTTTGCTTGTTTTTTGTAATAAACCTTCTCCATTTTTACTTCCCTAGGAGCACATTTGATTGGTTCTGAAATCTTTGCCTCTAGAATTGCAATTCCTAAGACCGAGTAAATGAAACTGAGACACTATGGGGACCTCCCAGATACAAATCTTTTCCATGTCCCCCATTTCTTGTTATAGTAAATAGGCTTCGTTAAACCTCCTAGATGTTCCTGAATACCAAAGGACAGATTCAAACAGTTGCTAATCAGAGAAGTGAACAAATGTTGAAAAAGGGGGAGAAACAATAGTGCTACTTTGGGGCAGGATCCTGGTTCCTCCTTAAAGAATATACATAATAATATATTTGAGATCTTCTACAAGAACTAAGGCCCCCCACCTAGGTAGAGGATTGTAGCTTCATGCAGAGCTCAAATTCCTAGAGCACTGCTCAATTACCTTACCATGAGTCAGTCAAAAGAAAGTCACACATCTTTCTATGTTTCCTCCTTGCTTGGTTCTGTGATAAACCTTTTTTTGCTCCAAACTGCCATCAATTTATTTGGCCTCACTATGTGTTGGACACATGAACTTGTGTTTGATAACATAAACTCTTCTTATTTGTAGTCTTCTCTTTTTCTTGGTGAACTATTCTGAGATACACAGCTAGTGCCAGGAAATAGATTGGTGGTGTGTAGGCAAAACCCACATGCACATGGAATTGGGTGCAAAATCCAAATAATAAATAAACAAGAAAATATTTTGCTGTTGTTATTGTTGTTGAACTTGATCTCTAACTATGCTTTCTTTGGGGGATTTTATTGAAAAATCTATTTTACAATATAATGATACTTTCAAATATTTATATAATATGTACCAGTAGATGTGCTATTCCTAGCATTTAATATGAGGCTGATATTGCATAATTAGCTTATCAAATGTATTTATTACTGAAAGCCACATACTGATATTTTTTGACAAAAATAGTAGATTTATTAATATAGGCTGCTTGTGAGAGATGCAGCTGATATTACTCAAATGTAAATGGCTCAGATATAGGAAGTCTTGAATAATGAAAGACTATGTACTATGAGACATAACTTTGTTTTTAAACTAAAAATTCATACCAAAAAAAAACCACATTTATATTTCTAAACTCTGATTCATCACTGGTAAAGATCAATCGGTATTTTGTGGTTAACCCAGGGTTCAACTCAAATGACTAACAGAGTCTCCCAGCAGCAGGGGAAATGGTAACACTACTCTATGCTTGTCTTCTTCCATGTTTTGTGCTTAGTTACTCAGTCATGTCCAGCTCTTTCTGACCCTACTGGCTATAGCACTCCAGGCTCCTCTGTCCATGGGGATTCTCCAGGCAAGAATAAGTTGCCGTGCCCTCCTCCAGGCGATCTTCCAAACCCAGGGATTGAACCTGAATCTCCTACATTTCAGGTAGATTCTTTACCATCTAAGCCANGTCCATGGGGATTCTCCAGGCAAGAATAAGTTGTCATGCCCTCCTCCAGGCGATCTTCCAAACCCAGGGATTGAACCTGGATCTCCTACATTTCAGGTAGATTCTTTACCATCTAAGCCACCAGGAAAGCCCAAGAATACGGGAGTGGGTGCTCTATCTCTTTTTCAGGGGATCTTCACAATCCAGGAAATGAACTGGGGTCTCCTGTATTGCAGGCGGATTTTTTTACCAGATGAGCTACCAGGGAAGCCTGATCTTCTTCCATAAAATTACTGAAAAAACTGTAGTCTCACAGTGAGTCATGGTCAAGAGTTCTTCCTCACTGCAAAGCAGACCCAGTTATGCCTATTGCAGTGAGCTTACTGTTAATTTAAGATACAAAAATAGAAATTCTGATATTAAGGTTNGGGTCTCCTGTATTGCAGGCGGACTTTTTTACCAGATGAGCTACCAGGGAAGCCTGATCTTCTTCCATAAAATTACTCAAAAAACTGTAGTCTCATAGTGAGTCATGGTCAAGAGTTCTTCCTCACTGCAAAGCAGACCCAGTTATGCCTATTGCAGTGAGCTTACTGTTAATTTAAGATACAAAAATAGAAATTCTGATATTAAGGTTTGCTCAGATGTTAGGAGCATGTTTGTTGCAAATGCTGCCCTTAGAATCCATCTCCTCTCCAACAGAAGAGGAAAGAACAGCTTTTATCAGAGCATCCACATAAGCGTGAGCTTGTTTCCTGTTCTAGCAGTTAGTACTGGGAGTGAGCCTTCATTAATGTCACATTTTAAAAATATAACAAGATCTGCCCTATGCAATATTTTGTCATAACATTCTCTTGATTTTAGCATGTTCCACAGTCTGGAATGCAGTTTTAAGCCTAATATCTTTTACCTGGCTTATAATCAGTGTACTAGTTCTTTTTTTCTTGTACAAATCAATGACCCCTCTAATCTAAAGGTTGTAGATGGGGAAAATCAGCATTTGGATCAAATTCTTCAAACTTCTGGGAATATATAAGGGTTTTACTTTCCTTCTAACATTTGTAATTTAAATGCAAATTTTCTGCTTTTAAATTTTTCAACATTTCCATGACATTATTGGAGGTGAGTATCCTTAATTATCTCCATGAGTGTTGTGAAAACTTAAAGACTATTTCTAAAAATCAATTCGTATTTTAGGATAAAAACTACAGCACCCAGCACTCTAAACAGTGGAAGGGATATAAATAAAGAAAGAAAGCATTCTGGAAGAATAAAAAAGAGTGTAGGTTGATGTAACCAGGAAGAGATCTGGTCAAGATATTCAAATCTTTACCCTGCATTCCCAGGGTAAAGCACACATAGTTTTTGCCCTCATTGAATTGTTAGGATTCTGGGAGTATTAAAACCAAATATTAGAAAATTTAGTCTAGGATATTTTATTTGAAGTTTCAGTTGATGAACAGAGACAGTAGTAAATAAGTAGTTGCCAAGAGTTACGAGAGAAGATCAAGTTGACAAACACTAAAGGTAGACCCAGAACTGAAAAGTCCCTGAGGACCAGGCATGCCCAGACTCTGGCATGACTCTGTTGCTGAGGCTGCACTCAAACTCATCCAGGGTCTTCCTGATATAATTATGATATTCAATAAGAGGCTATTTGCAACTCAGAGTGCCTGTGAATAATCTCAAATTATGATCTACATCTACTTCTCAACATTCTTATTTATCTAATTTTTTTAAAAAATTACTTAATATTTGATTTATCTTTCAATGGAAGAAGCATTCATAGTCCTAGCAATTTTACAACCTGAAAGGAGTGTATAACTGAACAATCACTGTGTTTTAAGCCAGCCAGGACAAGATTTCATCACTTTCTGTGTGATTCTGAACAGAATGCTTAAAATGGAATAAATTAGAAAGACGGTAATGATAACCCTGTATGCGAGATAGCAAAAGAGACACAGATGTATAGAACGGTCTTTTACACTCTGTGGGAGAGGGAGAGGGTGAGATGATTTGGGAGAATGGCATTAAAACATGTATAATATCATATATGAAACAAATAGCCAGTCCAGGTTCGATGCATGATACTAGATGCTGATGAAGAGTCAGATGTCTTACCTTAATGTCTAATTGAGATTGCTTTCCCTTTTCTGCTTTGAAAACTGTCATGGCTAAACAGAATCTTATGAGTTGGTCTCAGGACAAGAGTCCAGCTACTCCCCACAATGCCAGTTTTTCTGATTCATGCAACTTTCTTTTTGACCAAAAACTGTCTATCATTTTTTAGCTTTTGAGGAACAAGCCACCAAATGTGATTTTGGTAATGTTACTGCTCCTTTGATCATGCTGTTGGTTGGTTCTTTCACACTCCCAGGACAGAGTTCAGAGTGAGTTCAGAGTCCTCAGCCAGAAATTCAGTTCCATTAGTGTATCTTCCATCTGCCTTTTCTCTTCTTCTCACTACACCCTGTGTGCAAGTTTTGGTGTAATCATGTTGAACTGTTGTCCATTCCTATCATGCCCTGTCTGCTTTTGCCCCTGTTGCCTTCCTCAGCTCTAAGCATGCATATCTACCCTCTTCAGGAACTAATACTGTATAAATTTTCAGTATACATTTTATACTTCTCTCTCTTGCCCCACCTTCCAGATTAATGAAATTTCTCTTTTTGCTGACCTCTAGGTGCATTCTATGTCTTAGGGAGTGACTGGATTCATGTATCTTTCTTTCCCTTTTTATTTTATTTATTTATTTATTTTTTAATAATCAGGTCTCAGGAGAGAGCCAACAGCCTCCATTTTTGCACACAATTGGTGGAACATGCACACCCATGGCTGATTTATGTTGATGCGTGGCAAAAACCACCACAATATTATAAAGTAATAAGCCTCCAACTAAAATAAATAAATTTAAACAAACAAACAAAATACAGATAAACTTGCTATTTTCTTAATCCAGTAGCAATTTCCAGGAAAGAGTGAAGGGAATATGTGCTTGTAACTGTCCCACCCTAAAGTACTTTCCTCAGACATTAGGTCCATATCCCACTTCAATTACCTTCATTTCTCTCCTTTTTTACTATTGAAGATCTTGATAGCATATACATCCATTGTTTTCAATCACTCATCACACTGACTTCATTAACTTCAGTTTGGCTTATTTTCTCAATGTTCATTGGAAACTATTTGGGTGTTGGAGGGGGCTGGGTTTCTCTGGTGCCTCAGCAGTAAAGAATCTGCCTGCAATCCAGGAGACCTGGGTTTGATCCTTGGATTGGAAAGATCCCCTGGAGAAGGGAATAGCTACCCACTCCAGTATGCTTGCCTGAAAATTCTATGGAAAGAGGTGCCTGGTGGGCCCCAGTCCATGGGGTTGCAAGAATTGGAGAAGACTTAGCAACTAAACCACCACCATCAATTTTTCCCTCAAGTTACCTCTATTATTGCCAGATCCAACATGTATCTTTAATTGCTTGTCTTTGTTTACCTATGTGCAGCATTCACATTATCAGCTTATCAGCTTATGCCCCCATTATTTCGCTACACTGATTTCACAGTTTTCTGGAAAATTCCCAAAGGTTTTCATCCTTGGTTTTCTGAATACATTTTTTTTCTATATGTTGCAACATTCCATACACATATTTTAGCCCACTACAGATACAATGAAGTGTTTCAAGATCAGAAATGTATTATATTAGATTTTATATTCTTCATTGTGGAAAGCAAAAAGCCTTTCAGGTAAGAAATATTATGTAAAAGCATACTAAATGAATGGAAATGAACAAGAAATAAAAAGATAAGTCATAGGAGCATGGGGGTCTATGATAGAACATCATAACTCCAAATTAGTGTATGAATTCACAGCATGAATCTTTTGGCCCCAAGATCTTTTCTTCTACTTAAAATCAAACCTTGGCAATTTCTTTATCTTGACTGCTGTTTCCTGGTTTGTGAACTTAGGATAGTAATATTAATCCTTGTAAATTAGATATAAGATTTAAATGTTCTATAGATATCAAACATAGCAAAGGGGCTAGTATAGAGTAAGTCTTTAATAGTGTTCTTTTGTCTCTGTATTATTATTCTTTTTATTTTTTAAATTTTATTTAATACTTTATTCTATTTTACAGTACTGTATTGGTTTTGCTATACATTGACATGAATCAGCCACAGGTGTACACAATTTTTCAATGCTGAAGCCCCCTCCCACCTCCCTCCCCACACCATCTCCCTGGATCATCCCGATGTCTCTGTATTATTAACTCAAGTTGTGATTGCATATACAATATTCTGTGCTTATTTGTTATTCTTAAAAAATAAACTGTATGTGATTGAACATGTTTTTAGAGTGTAAAAGATAAATAAACATTAATTTGTTTTTTAAATAATAATTTGTCATAATCTGGATTGGTAAAATTCAAAAATTTCTTTTAATCTTCAAGTCTGTATTATGAATTAAGTATAACTGCTTAATAATACAGGATTAGATCATTTAAACAATATATTTTGTTATGGTCTAAAAGTGACCTGCAGGCCGTTAAACTGCTATAGCAAATATGGTCACAATTTCATAGTTTCTTGAAGCACTAAGGACTATTTTCACAATTTTATAAACTCTTTAGTTAAATGTTAAACAATTAAACTTTTGAAATATGTCAACATGGTTTATTAACTGTCATGGTGTCATATAGTCATCTTCCATCTGTATATTTTGCCAAGCACGTATCTGATTATCTTTCTCAATGAATTGACTACTAATTATATAGGCAAAACATTAAATTTAGTGCCTTATTATTATAATATACACTTAGATATGTGAAATGCTTGGATAATGTGTGCATAACTTTTAATGAATACTTGATAGTGAAATGTATAAGAACTCTGATTGTCAAATCTAAGTTCTAGAATTTTGTTGGTCTGAGATAAATATGACACATTCTAACAATATAAGAATAGGTAAACTATTCAAAATCTCTATGAATCCATTTTCTCACTTGTAGCTCAAATAAACAGCAATATTTAACCTATTATGTTATTACAAATAATAGACATCTATATAAATGCTAAGTTCAGTGTATGTCACTTATATTACTCAAATATTATTACAGTAGCCTGTTTTATTTTAACCAATAAAATATTCTTATAACATGAAAGTGAAAATATGTTCATATTATTTAAATATCTTTGTGAAATTTATTATTAATTATATAAATGTAAGAGTTTAATTCAATTGTTTCAGAGTACAAAGAGCTCAACATTAATTTAGGTTTACCTTGAGATCTTTTGAGACTAAGTTTATTAATTTCCTATGCTGAGACCATAGCAAAGTACCATAAACTGCATGGATTTAATAATTAAATTAAGTTGTCTAACAGTTATGGAGGATAGAAGCAACACTGAGGGGTAGGCAAGGTTCATTTCTTGTTACGCTGTGAAAAGAAGGATGTGCTTCAGGGAAGGATATTGATTTTCAGTTGGCTGTCTTTGTACCTCTTCCACATTTCCTCTATTCCGTCTCTGTGTCCAAATTCTTTTTTCTTACAAGGACATAAATAATACTAGATTAGGGCTCATTTTTATGATCTATTTTTAACTTGACTAACTCAGAAAAGATCCATCTCAAAATAAACTCATGTGCTGAGGTTCTGGGCCTTATTGTGTGGAGATTCAGTTCAACCCCTAACACCAGCTATATCAATCTGGGCCTTTGTTATCAAGTATATCATTCAGCCCTTTGTTATCTAATAACTAAATGTTTCTTTAGTATGAGTGTTAGGTCAGAAGTTAGGCTTGAGCAATGAGGTGAGGCCAGGTTGAAAGGGATGCAAGTTGGTCTCTAAACTCCATGCCAGAGACACATAGCAGAGCTCACAGATGCAACAAAATAACCAGAGACTTTTCAATCCTGAACATGCGCCCTAGGTACAGAGTGAATACAAAATACCCACAGGGGTTTCTCCAAGTAACCTTGAGCAATTAGGGGCCCTTGAAGACCTCATGAATATTCTGCATCTAATTATGACAGGCTAAATTATGGGAAGACATATGGAAAGACATACACTACACAGCCTGCTGTTATATAACATAATTGTCAGTTGGCCTTGACAGTATGCCCACTTGCATTCCCTTTCGTTGGTTGGTGGTGGGTACATGCCTTGCTTTGCACCAAGCATAACCAAAAGGAGGAGACTGGGAGTACAAAAAGGGGAAGCCAAGAAGAATCCACAGGAAGGATGAAGGGGATTCCTTTGGGAGTGTCTGACTAATAAACAATCTGTCTGCTTGAGCTGAAGTGAGCTGTAACCTGTCTGTTGTTCTACATCATTGTTCCAAATTTTCATCTCTTGTGATGAGACAAGAACCAAGGAAGAGAAATAAACAGATCTGACCCCTACCTTCAGTATATGGAACATTGTGTGTTATGCATTTTTACATTCTGTGAGTCAGCCTTCATTTTACCACCCACACTTCAACTCTCTCCTCCCCTCCTCTGATGATCCTTCATCAGAGCAGATCAGTCTGCTTCATCGACTCTCTGCACCACACCTATTCCCANAAAAAAAAAAAACAACTTAATATTTGATTTATCTTTCAATGGAAGAAGCATTCATAGTCCTAGCAATTTTACAACCTGAAAGGAGTGTATAACTGAACAATCACTGTGTTTTAAGCCAGCCAGGACAAGATTTCATCACTTTCTGTGTGATTCTGAACAGAATGCTTAAAATGGAATAAATTAGAAAGACGGTAATGATAACCCTGTATGCGAGATAGCAAAAGAGACACAGATGTATAGAACGGTCTTTTACACTCTGTGGGAGAGGGAGAGGGTGAGATGATTTGGGAGAATGGCATTAAAACATGTATAATATCATATATGAAACAAATAGCCAGTCCAGGTTCGATGCATGATACTAGATGCTGATGAAGAGTCAGATGTCTTACCTTAATGTCTAATTGAGATTGCTTTCCCTTTTCTGCTTTGAAAACTGTCATGGCTAAACAGAATCTTATGAGTTGGTCTCAGGACAAGAGTCCAGCTACTCCCCACAATGCCAGTTTTTCTGATTCATGCAACTTTCTTTTTGACCAAAAACTGTCTATCATTTTTTAGCTTTTGAGGAACAAGCCACCAAATGTGATTTTGGTAATGTTACTGCTCCTTTGATCATGCTGTTGGTTGGTTCTTTCACACTCCCAGGACAGAGTTCAGAGTGAGTTCAGAGTCCTCAGCCAGAAATTCAGTTCCATTAGTGTATCTTCCATCTGCCTNTGTTACTGCTCCTTTGATCATGCTGTTGGTTGGTTCTTTCACACTCCCAGGACAGAGTTCAGAGTGAGTTCAGAGTCCTCAGCCAGAAATTCAGTTCCATTAGTGTATCTTCCATCTGCCTTTTCTCTTCTTCTCACTACACCCTGTGTGCAAGTTTTGGTGTAATCATGTTGAACTGTTGTCCATTCCTATCATGCCCTGTCTGCTTTTGCCCCTGTTGCCTTCCTCAGCTCTAAGCATGCATATCTACCCTCTTCAGGAACTAATACTGTATAAATTTTCAGTATACATTTTATACTTCTCTCTCTTGCCCCACCTTCCAGATTAATGAAATTTCTCTTTTTGCTGACCTCTAGGTGCAT
>SJYW01042972.1:0-41322 GCA_006410735.1 Raphicerus campestris
CTAATGCACTGAAACAGTGAAGAAGTGATACAAATTTTAGAAATAGACAATTACAAGTGTGTCATGCAGTTGTATGTACTGAAAATCCAAAAGACAATAAAACTTAGAAGCATTTGCAAGTTAATGTTATAAAGTAAAAAGGATAAACTGTAACTAAGAAAATAAATAACTTTTATTTATTCTAGGAAGAAGTAGTTAGAAAACCACATGGAAAATATATCACATTTATAATAATTATAAAAATATGAAATATCTGAGATTAAATTTAGTAAAGAAACTTATAAGACCTACATGAAAAGAGCTACAACATTTTGTTGAAAGATTTTTAAAAGGTCTCCCCAAATGGAAAGTGATAACATGTTTCTGTATAAAAGAATATTTTAAAATGTCAGTTACANATAAAAATATGAAATATCTGAGATTAAATTTAGTAAAGAAACTTATAAGACCTACATGAAAAGAGCTACAACATTTTGTTGAAAGATTTTTAAAAGGTCTCCCCAAATGGAAAGTGATAACATGTTTCTGTATAAAAGAATATTTTAAAATGTCAGTTACATCCCAGTGAAATGTGATACACTAAAGCACACATGTAAACATGTGCACATGTACTCATACACTATCCTGAATATTTTTAAGTTGAAATTAGATGGAATTGTTTAAGTTCAAATGGAAGAATTAATGCCTAACAATATTTAAGAAACCTATGATTATAAGAATGCTTCATAGGGATTAGCTTTGTCAGATATTAATAATACCATCAGAATAGATGGATAGGTGATAGATAAATATTATCCATCTACATAGATGCTACCCTTCATGGATCATAGCCTTGTCATGGTGAAGGGGCTTGTTTAAATCAGTGAGCCATTTCTTGTAGAGCCATCCAAAACAGCTGGGTTATAGTGAAGAGTTCTAAGAAAACATGGTCCACTGGAGGAGGGAGTGGCAAATTACTCCAGTATTCTTGCTGTGAGAACCCCATGAATAATATGAAAAAGCAAAAAGAGATGACACCAGAAGATGAGTGCCCCCAGCTTGGAAGGTGTTTGACACACTACTGGGGAAGAATAGAGGGCAATTGATAATAGCTTCAGAAAGAGTGAACTGGCTGGGCCAAAGTGAAAATGCCACTTAATTATGGATGCGTCTGGTGGTGAAAGTAAAGTTTGATGCTGTAAGAACAATTTTGCATAGGAACCGAGTATGTTAGGTCCGTGAATCAAGGTAGATTGGCTGTAGTCAAGCAAGAGATGACAAGAGTGAACATTGACATTTTCGAAATCTGAACTAAAATGGACTGGAATGGGCAAATATAATTCCGATGACCATTATATCTACTGCTATGGGCAAGAATCCTCTAGAAGAAATGGAGTGGCCCTCATAGTCAACCAAAGAGTCTGAAATCCAGTACTTGAGTGCAGCCTCAGAAACGACAGATTGATCTTGGTTCGTTTCCAAAGCAAACCATTCAATATNTATACACATCTAGAATCCTCTAGAAGAAATGGAGTGGCCCTCATAGTCAACCAAAGAGTCTGAAATCCAGTACTTGAGTGCAGCCTCAGAAACGACAGATTGATCTTGGTTCGTTTCCAAAGCAAACCATTCAATATCACAGTAATCCACATCTGTGCCCTTACCAGGAATGTTGAAGAAGCTGAAGTTGAATGGTTCTATGAAGACCTACAAGACCTTCTAGAACTAACATCAAAAAAATGTCCTTTTCATCATAGGGCATTGGAATACAAAACTAGGAAGACAAGAGATACCTGGAATAATAGGCAAGTTGGCCTTGGAGTACAAAATTATGCAGGTCAAAGGCTAACAGAGTTTTGTCAAGAGAATGCACTGGTTATAGCAAACACCCTCTCCAACAACACAAGAGACATCTCTACACTTGGACATCACCAGATGTCAATACCAAAATCAGATTCATTATATTCTTTGCATCAGAGAGTGGAGAAGCTATATATAGTCAGAAAAAAATAAGACCAGGAGCTGACTGTGCTCAGATCATGAACTCCATATTGCAAAATTCAGATTTAAATTGAATAAAGTAGGGAAAACCAGTAGGCCATTTGTGTATGGCCTAAATTAAATCCCTTATAATTATACAATGTAAGTGACAGGTAGATTCAAGGAACTAGGTCTGATAGACAGAGTGCCAGAAAAACTATGAATGAAGGTTCATAACATTGTACAGGAGTCAGTGACCAAAGCCATCTCAAAAAAAAAAAAAAAAAAAAGGTAAGCTAGTTGTCTGGGTAGGTCTTAGGAATAGCTGAGAAAAGAAGTGAGAGGCAAGGGAAGAAAGGAAAGATATACCCAACTGAATGCAGAGTTCCAGAGAATAGCAAGGAGAGATGTCTTCTTAATGAACAATGCAAAAAATGGAGGAAAACAATAGAATAGGAAAGAGTAGAGATGTTTTCAAGAAAATTGGACACATCAAGGGAATATTTTATGTGAGGATGGGTATGATAAAGGACAAAACTGGTAAAGAACAGAAGCAGAAGAGATTAAGGAGAGGTGGCAAGAATACACAGTTGAACTCTACAAGAAAGGTCTTAATGACCCAGATAACCATGATGGTGTGATCACTCACCTAGAGCCAGTTATCCTGGAATGTGAAGTCAAGGTGGGCCTTAGGAAGTATTACTAGGGATGAAGCTAATGGAGGTGATGGAATTCCAGCTGAGCTATTTCAAATTCTAAAAGATGATGCTGTGAAAGTGCTACACTCAATATGCCAGCAAATTTGGAAAAGTCAGCAGTGGCCACAGGACTGGAAAAGGTCAGTTTTCATTCCAATCCCAAAGAAAGGCAATAGCAAAGACTGTTCAAACTATGTAAAATTGTGTTCATTTCATATGCTAGGTGAGGTTATGCTCAAAACCCTTCAAGCTAGACTTAAACAGTATGTGAACTGAGAAATTCCAGATACATAAGCTGGGTTTAGAAAAGACAGAGAAACCAAAGACCAAATTGCCAACATCCCTTGGATCATAGAAGAAGGAAGGAAATTCCAGAGAAACATCTATTTCGACTTCATTGACTGCACTACCTTTGACTGTGTGGATCACAACAAACTGGAAAATCCTTAAAGAGATGGAAATAGCAAACCACTTTACCTGTCTCCTGAGAAACGTGTATGTACGTCAAAAAGCAACAATTAGAAGCAAACATGGAATAACAAACTAGTTCAAAATTGAGGAAGGAGTACTACAAGGCTATATATTGTTATCTCGCCCAATTTTAGAAAGAATCTTGTTAAGTCAACTTAGAGAGAATCCCCTACCATTGATATCTGATCAAATTTCTCATTTCCTGCCATACCCTAGGTTTTATCTTATCACCTTGGCCTGCCTTCACCACAAATCTTATTAGATCAGTATAGAAAGAATTCCCCCTACCCTTGCTGAATCCTCTTATTAATTTTGTATCATCAACCCAACACCCCACCCCCAGCCTACTCCTTACCTATAATTCCTCACTTGTCCTTGGTGTATTTGTATTTGAACTCAGTTCTATACTGAAGTTTCTTTTCTCTTATTGCAATAATCTTGAATAAAATCTATATTTACATCTTTAAGCCCTGTCAAGTTCTAATTGTTTTTTAGCAATAGTAGCTGAAGGACATCATCAAATCCAGTAACAAACCTAAGTATAAATGTTGGAGGGTTTCCTTGGTGTCTTAACAGTAAAGAGTCCACCTGCCAAGTAGGTGATGAAGATTTAATCCCTGGTTCAGGAAGATCTCCTGGAGGAAGGAATGGCAACCTACTCCAGCATTCTTGACTGGGAAATCACTTGGACAGAGGAGTCTGGCAGGCTGTAGTCCATGGGGTTGCAAAAGAGTCAAACATGACTTAGTGACTAAACCACAACAATATATGTTGGAACTGAATATTTGACAAATATTGTCTTTTTATTCTGTATGGAAATGATGGTTTTCTGAAATAATGGTGTTGGCATAATTTCTTACTCATATAGGTAAAAATAAATATATATCCTTATTTTACAACACATACAAAATTTACTTCCATTAATTCAAAATGAAATGCTGAAATAAATGTCAGGAAATAGAATATGGTACTATTAGAGGGAAGTTTGCAAGCTATCTTGCTACAGGTGTGTCCAATTCTTTGCAACCCTAGAGACAGTAGCCCATGAGGCTCTTTTGTCCAAGGGATTCTCTGGGCAAGGATATTGGAGTGGGTTACCATGCCCTCCTCCAGGGGATCTTCCTGACCCAGTGATCAAACCTGAGTCTCTGGTGGCTCCTTGCATTGTAGGTAGAGTCTTTACTACTGAGCCACCAGGGAAACCCAGAGGGAAGTCTAGTGGTTTTCAAAAAAAGCTTTAGGCGAGAGAGTAGCTACAAATGCCATAAATGAAATTTTTACTGAGTTTTTTAAGTTAACAATTAAAACTCATATCCNACGTTTAGGTACTTTGAGTGACAAATGGGAAAATAGGAAGTTTTGCTTTCTTTAATGAACACTTCAGTAATGAATGGTGTTTCTATGTACAAATCTACATAAAAATGTAGATTTTATTTTCTCCCTTTTAAAGCTCTAAGGACAGAGGTAAAACTGCCAATACTATTTAAGGTTAGCATGCCTAAATTACCTAATTCATTTGTATTTTAACAAAATAATTATTTTTGGAAATTGTGGCCCAAAGATCACTACTTTAGAATATTTTCATGTAAAATTCACTAAAAACCATTGAATTTTAACTTATAGAATGTGAATTTTATAGTATATAAGTTATATCTCAATAAAATTTTTTAAGTGTTAGGACTTTGCTCTACCAGATGTTTCAGATCCTCCTTTATCTCTATCTTGGTGAACTATGGCCTGGTGAAAAGCAAGTTCTTAAGGACTCCTCAAAGTGATCAGTCCATGGTTATTCATTTTTGCTTAACCATTCAAGAAATTAGACAAAACTTGCAGTTTTTACAATGTTTTAAATTAAGATAGTTTAAATATATAGAAAATTATACATATTTATATAATGTAGGAAATTAGAATACGCCACCTCAAAATATGCCCCTTTGGCATAAGGATAATTTTTTTTTCCAATTATCTTTTATCTTTAAAACAAAATCTTATTGGAGTATAGTTGCTTTACAATGTTGATTATATTCTGCTGTACACCAAAGTGAACCAGCTGTGCGTATATCCCCTCTGTTCTCAATCTCCTCCCCGTTTGCGTCACCACAGGGCATTAAGGAGAGCGCTTTGTCATGAACAGCAGGCTCTCATTAGTCATCTGTTTCATATGGAGTAGTGTGTAAACGTCAGTCCCATTCTCCCCCCTTGGTGTCTGTTCTCTACATCTGTGTCTCTAAGGATAATTTAAAGTGAGAATCAACAGATGCAGAAAGAAGCCCTCTCAAGCTTCCCTTATCTGACTAAAAGCCGAAACCTCTGGAATGTGTGGACTTCCATAAATCTCCTTTCCAGGGCAAGTTTTATGGCTACAAAGCAGACAGAAATTCGGGTCTGATATGGACCTGCATAACTGAACCTTACTCCTTTACCTTCCCCCAAATTCTTTTTCTGCTCTCTGCCACTCTTGGAAACATAAAACCCTTTTCCGTCTGTCTTGTCACCTTCCTACAAATTTATTGTTCTTTATTAAAATACTCTGTAAATCCTAGGTACCAACCATCCCTTTGAGTTACTAATCACAGAGTTCTATGTGTATGCATAATACATGTGTTAATAAACTGATTTTCTCTTGTTAACATTTCATCAGTCTGATTTGCAGGGTCCCAGATGAGAACCTAGGACCATAGAGTAAAAAGTTAAGTTTTTCCTCCCCTATAAGAGAACTCCAGAGAAGGCAATGGCACCCCACTCCAGTACTCTTGCCCAAAAAATCCCATGGGCGGAGGAGCCTGGTGGGCTGCAGTCCTTGAGATTGCTAAGAGTCAGACACGCCTGAGGGACTTCCCTTTCACTTTTCACTTTCATGCATTGGAGAAGAAAATGGCAACCCACTCCAGTGTTCTTGCCTGGAGAATCCCAGGGACGGGGGAGCCAGGTAGGAGGCAGTCTATGGGGTCTCACAGAGTCAGACACAACTGAAGTGACTTAGCCGCAGCAGCAGCAGGGAGAACCTGGATTAAGTAGGGAGAAGATTTGAAGTTTTTAATTTTTATATTTGAGTTTGTGACAATATGTCTACTATGAAGGTTTAGACATATGATTTTTTTTCATTTATATTGTTTTAAAGCTTCCCCAATGATATCAACTATTTATTCAGCTTAACATGTGTGGCTCATAGAACTGTACATACTATATCTCATTTAACCCTCAGAACAATTTATAAGATAGGTACAATTATTCATATTTTTACATTAAATATAGGAACGTGAGGCTCAAAGAGACTAAGTAACTTGCCCGATATCACATAGTGGTGAGACAGGGCCTCGTACTCAGTTTTTCTGAAACTATATGCTCCTATCTTGTTAACTGCATGTGTTCTAAATGACAACCACATGGAAACCACAGCATGTTCTCAGCCTGAATCTCTGAACTATTTATGCATCAGTGCTTCTTTATCTTTTTTTTTGGCCTCATGTATCTGTGGGAGAACTTGATGAAATATATGAATCAATTGCAAATATGTGTGCACACATGCATACATGCACATACTCCCAACTTTGCATACTATTTCCAGGAAATCATGGCCCTCCTGGAGCCTACCCTGGATCATCTGCATGTTGTCAACCTCTGTTCTAATTGAGGAATATCAGGAGATCGATTCATGCAAAAGTAGTTTTTAGGGGCACTGTACTGACCAATTTTTTAAAACTTCATATCATGATTTATTTTATGCAGATATAGAATAAAATGGAAATTTGGGGTTGATTATTAAAGAAATTGGTTGGGGGATGACAAGCTAAAGAAGAAATAAAAATTAATCCTATGTGCTAGACCTTCATCTACCCAGAGAATACATGGAACAACTCATATGTTTGAGTTGTTTGTTAATAGTAATGTTGAGAATACAGAATACTCTTCTTATAACTGTATCGTTACATACACAATTATGCACCAAATAGTCCTCTTTAAGAGGCTGACTTTACTTACGTTTCTTATGTTCAGTTTAACCAAGGATTTCCTTGTCAGTCCTTAATATGGGTCTTAAAATATCTAAAGGGTTCTTAAATTTCAGCCCAGTGCTGAAATAATGTATTTTCCACGTGCACCATGTTGTTACAAATAGCAGACAGCTACTTTTGAATATCATTGGCCATTTCAGAAGAAAAACAATACCTATGACCTCATAAGTTATGCTGGTTCCATTACTGACAGATGGGCATACAGATGGTAATTGTGCGACCTATATGGAAAAGTTTGATTAACCAAAATGTCTTCTACACTGAACTCTAATACTGTTTTTCTTTAGTCATATAATTGGTAAGAAAATCTAGGACAGTGTGTTGTTATTGTTGAGAGTGAGTAAGGATAAAAGCTCCTCCAAACAGTACCAAGTGTGAGTTATAGAAAGTGATTGGATTTTAAGTGTGTAGGTAGTGATGGATCCCTTTGTGTTAACTGAGAATGGGTGAAAATACAGCCTTGATGAATAGGCATCAATTATATAGTCTGCTAATTTTGGTTTTGGTCTTTTCTCCTTCACACCTGTGTATCTTGCCAAAAAAAATAACCAGAAAATTTATCCAGCAATGCTACTATATATCAATGAGTTTCCTTTGAATGTGATTGCACAATGCTATTGAAGCATACAAAGAAGTAATGATAACCTCAGAATGAAGTATTCATTGTAAAATAATTAACTGCCTCTTGTAGACTTGTTGGGCTTCCCAGGTGGTGTAGGGGTCAAGAATCCACCTGCCAGTGCAGGAGACGATAAGAGATGCAGGTTCTTTTCCTGGGCAGGGAAGATCCCCTGGAATAGGAAATGGCAACTTATTCCAGTATTCTTGCCTGGAAAATGCCATGGACAGAGGAGCCTGGTGGGCTACAGTCCATAGGGTCACAAAGTCGGACATGACTGAGCTCGCATGCATACATGTAGTTACAAGCTTCTTACCATGTGTGGCTGGGTCTTGCCCCGGATTGCTTATGTCATGGTCATCTGTTTAAAAGTTGAACATGAAAGTGCCTTGTTTCTGTGTACTTAAGTGCACTAGAGCATTTTCTTTTGAAAATCTCAGTTTGCTATAATTTCAGTTTTTCAGATTCTATTTTACCTTTACTTAGGCTTCCATAATTCTTTCACTGGTGAAACAGTCTCTAAATTCTTGAATTTTCCAATTAATTTCACATTTATTTTGGACCTAGAAAAAAAAATCTCATCATATTTAGGAAATCTTGTGGGTGAGTGAAGTTGCTCAGTCGTGTCTGACTATTTGTGATCCCAGGGACTGTAACCTACGAGGCTCCTCTGTCCATGGGGTTTTCCAGGCAAGAGTACTGGAGTGGGTTACCATTTCCTTCTCCAGGGGATCTTCCCAACCCAGGGATTGAACCTGGGTCTCCTGCATTGTAGGCAGATGCTTTACTATCTGAGCTACCAAGGAAACCCTTGGTGTTAGTATAAAATCTCATACTCAGTCTCTTTTCAATAAGTCATTATTCATAGTGACTAAGCACCTCTTGTCATCTTAGGTTGGTGTCACTTAGGGGGTAGACTGAGCGGTGCTTGCCTTTAGCCAAGAGTGTGGGATCAATGAGCATGTAAATGGAGGATTTTATAAAATTGTCTTAAAGTCTCATATTCTTATTCTGGGTTTTTTTTTTTTTAATGTGTAGAGCTTCCCAGTGTTTTGGAGAGGTTAGTCTTTTGAAAGATTCTTGAATGTCTACATTAGATGTGTGCCTACACTGCATAGGCTGCAGGTGGCTGCCATTTTGATCACTGAATCTTCCTTGGTTTTCCCTAATCAAAAGTTCCTGTGTGATATTACTGCATGAATTGGTGGCTCATTTCATCTCAGCATCAGACAAACCAACCCAAGCTCTGATGCACTGATGCTAAGGGATAGCCATTACTTTTCCTCTCCAAATTTTATGATAGGCAAATACTATTGCTGTGAAGATTCACACTCACCCTATCACCTATCTTGGTTATAATACACTTATCCCACTAAGCAAAATCCAGTAAAAAGCAGCTTTCTAGTATTCTGGCTATTTAGATACATCTCCTTAATCCTTACCAGCATAAGAAGAGACAATTGATGTAAAAATTCCTTGTATATGTGTGTGTCTCTGCGTGTGTGCTTGTGTGTGTCTCTCTGTTTCTAGGCTGGAGTCCAGTAAAAGATCGTTTACATTCTTAAGGTGAACTTGCTACAGTAAAGAAATAGTGAGCTGATACAACCAAATGAAACATGCATTATATTTCTAAAGTTATGAAATGAGTCAAAGTTTCTATTCTTCCCTGAAGCCTCAATGAGCTTTTTCTTTGATGAAAGGCTGGTAAAACTGCTCAGGCTGTTTCTAGTATTCTGGGAGGTAGCTGGTTCCTTTGGTTTAAATTGGTGCTTGAACTCTATTCTGTATGCTGCATGAATTGAATTAAATCTTGGATTATATTGAAGTTAAATGCCTGAAACACAGTACTTCCAGCAGTGCATACTTGCTGCCCCCTTCACTCACCTGAATTTCCAATAATAATAATAAATTGTTGTAACTATGGATAAGACATTTGTAAAAAGTGCACTAAACCAAGGATCAGGAGAGTAATATTCTGATCAAAACTTTGCTGTATGGATGATTTTCACTTTCCTTCACTGGACCCTACATCACCTTTTGAAAGTAAGATATTTAGATGTTTAATTTTGATTTAATATGAAAAAATTGGCAAATAGACTCAGGGATGTAGAAAACAAACATGGTTAACAGGTGGAAAGGGGAGGCAGAGGGATAAATTCGGAGATTGGGGTTGACATATATAAAGTAGATAACTAATAAAGTCCTAGTGTATAGTACAGGTAATCTTTCAATACTCTGTGACAACCTATATGGGAATAGAATCTAAAAAAGAGTGGGTGTATGTATATGTATAACTGATTCACTTTGCTGTGCACCTGAAATTAATGCATTTTAAATCAACTATATTGAAATAAAATCTTTAAAAAAGAATGAAATAATGACATTTGTAGCAACATGAATGGATCTGGAATTTATCATATTAAGTGAAGTAAGCGAGGCAGAGAAAGGCAAATGCCATATGCTGTCATTATATGTGGAATCTAAAAAAGATGATATAAGTGAATGTATATACAAAACAGAAAAAGACCTACAGACATAGAACACAAACGAATGATTCCAAAGGGGAAGGGCTGGGAGAGATAAATGAGAAGTTTGGGGTCAACCTATACATAAATAGATAACCAACAAGGGCCTACTGTATACTGCAAGGAGCTATACTCACTGTTTTGTAATAACCTGTAAGGGAAAATAATCTGAAAAAATACATATATAAGTATGTATAACTGAAACACTTTGTTGTACACCTAAAACTAGCACAACCATGGAAATCTACTACACTGTAATGAAAACAGATTGTAAAATTGGCAAGCAGAAAAAAAGCAGACATATTACAGATATACAAAGAGATTTAGAATTGTTATGCTCTTTATTATCTCTGAATATCTGTAATCTCTTGTTTTAAGACTACCTTTATCAGATAATGGAATTTGTTATTAGATTCTGGTTTTCAACCTCTTGAAGAATATTTTTGATTTATTTAGAGAGTTATAACAGCCATCTTGAAGCCCTCTGTTCTCTTTTGTCATCTTAGGAAACAAATTAGACTTGAAGTATGATAATATCTATATCTTTAAAAATCTTGAAACTCTTCAGCAGTGCAGTGATAAACAAGCTGACAGATTTATTGACAAAAGAACAACAGTTCATTGTTTGTATGAGTTAATCTTCTTTTCAGTGATACATTAATGTCTTTCAATAAAGACCATATAATTTTGTTCCCACACTTCAAGAGAGAGGTTTAGAATATGTTTCAGACAATAATGCTTGCGTTTAATGAGTCAGAATCAGAGGAATATGTGGAACATTCCAGAAGAAAAGTTTTTTAAAAAATCACTATTCCAAAGGGAGGGTATTGTGGTAGAGGCACTAGATACTCAGAGCAAAAAGGCAAAGGATTAATTTTTCTTCCTTACTTTTGTTTCCAGATTTTTTCAATTAGAGTGCCTCCTAATGATAGTGTGTATGCTAGCTGGCATTGGGATAACACAAAGAGTTGCTGTTGATAAAGGTAAGATAAATGGAATGTTTGATTTATATGGTTGAGTTTTATACATTACTTCATTCAGTCATTCATCAAATACCCAGTATATCTAAGTACCAAGTGGTATGCTTTGACTTATATGCAGTTCATATCAATAACTTAGTGTGTTTTTCCCTCTTTTTAAAAATTCTGAGCTATATCTGTTAGAGAGGAATAGATGACCACTAAATCAATAATTTTGTGCATACATCTAAGCCTTACTATTTTTTGGTATTTGATTCAGATATTTTCTGAAACAAGTAAAATAGAGATGCTTTTCCTGTCCCTATTACTTTCATCTATTCCCTAGAGGTAACCAGCAACCTTCATTTTTTATATATTATCATACNAGTCCTTTAGTGATAAAAAAAGCAGCAATTTGCAATCAAATTTCAAAATCTGTATCCCTAGGGAACAAGTTTCTACTGCTCGTCTGTTTTTCCTTAGCAAGTAGTATCAGTGTTATAGAGTGTTTTCTGCATTGTTGCCTGCCATAGGGTTAGTGGTTGGAGGATAGTAGCTAATAACTCTAGTGGCCAAAATTGACTGAAATTTACTATCCTCTTCATGAAACTGTCACCAAGCTCTCCCCTAGATGCTGCAAGTGTTATAGTCAATTCAGATTTCCAAAATAGTTGCTTTAGACAGTTCCAGACAGTTTGTTATTTCTGTGGAAGGATGGATTTCTGAAATATCATGCTCTATTATCTACTCTCATGTCACTCATGAATTGCTTTTTGTGCTTGATTTTTTTGTCCATTTTAAATTTGAGTGTTAGTAAGTTTATTATGAATTTTATAAAAAGCTTAATATATAAAGATTATGAGCTTTTATCTGAAATATTTTTCTATTTTTGTCCTTTACATTTTTTGCTATTAATGTTCATTTTATATGTTTTGCAATCAGTTGATTTTTTTCTTTGAGATTTAGAAGGTCCTTCCCTTTTCAAGATTGATCAAGTATTTGCCAACATTTTCTTTTAGATGTTATTATTTCATTTTTCATATTTCATCTTTTAAACCATGTGGAATTTATTTTGATGTATTTATTATTTGTGATAAGCATCTAACCTGATAGTTTTTATAAATTGTGAGCTAAAGTTCCCAATATCTTTTGTTTATTAACCTGTATTTTACTCACCTTTTTTTAAAATTTGTGTTATTATTTAATTTATTATTTTTGGCTATGCTGGGTCTTCCCTGCTGTGCTTGGGCCTTCTCTAGCTGTGGCAAGCAAGGGCCACTTTTTAGTTGCATAGCACAGGCTCTCGGTGCTCAGATTTTAGCAGTTGTGGTGCACAGGCCTAGTTGACCTCAGGCATTTGAGATCTTCCAGGACCAGGGATCGAACCCGTTTCCCATGCCCTGCAGGGTGGATTGTCAACCACTGAACCACCAGCGACGCCTCACTTTGGTTTTGAATAATGCCTTTTATTATAAATTAAGTCAATAGTCCTTTGTCTTAATTTGGCCTATAGTTTTGTTCTAGTGATATGCCTGTTTGTGCCTTCACCTATACAACTTGCTTTTAAAACTTTGTATTTGGGGTAGAATGTATCATTCCAAATCTTTTTTCTATCCTTTGTGATAAGATTATATAATCACATCTTTTGCCATGAACTTTGCAGTGCCCTCCCACTGTCATTCTGGGGTTGGCCATGACTTTGGTCCATCTGATTTTAGAAAATATGTTACAGAGAGGGACCTGTAAAGTGTTTCCAAATTTAGACTTTTTCTCCTTCTTCCCATAGAACTGCCATAAGAAGAGCATACCTTGCTAGACCCAAGAGAAGAATGAAAGACATATAGAAAGGAGCTGCCTTAGCTAAGCTGCCCCAGCTAGGCTTAGACTAGGGTAAGTAAACCTTAGTCAACTGAGGATATTTAAGAAAGCCCAGTCAATTCCCATAACGGTTAATAGCCTGTACTATACTATATTAGCCAATTCCTAACTGATTCAAAACCTTGTGAAATAAATAAATGCCTGTAAAATTTTTGTGGTTGCTTATTATTCAGCAATAACTGACCAATTCAACAATGTATTTTAGGATATAGTAGAACTTCAACTCATTTACTTTATTCACTAATTTGCAAAAGTAGTTCATAGCTATTCTTGACTGTTTACCATGGTTTGCTTAGTAATGTAATTATTTATTTGCATATCTTTTATTTCACCATGACTCAGTCTAATTCTAAGAGTTGTCTGACAGCAGAGACTAATTTATTCTTTCTTAGTAGAGTCCACCACAATATCTAGCTCAAACCGTCTTTGCTCATGATGATAATATTTACTCACTGTAGAATTAAACTGAATATCTAGAAATTAAATTCTTGAGGCATATAGTAAATCCCTATATTCAGTTAAGTTCAGTCACTCAGCTGTGTCTGACTCTTTGCAACCCCATGAACCACAGCATGCCAGGCCTCCCTGTCCATCACCAACTCCCGGAGTCCACCCAAACCTATGTCCTTTGAGTCGGTGATGCCATCCAACCATCTCATCCTCTGTCATCCCCTTTTCCTCCTGCCCTCAATCTTTCCCAGCATCAGGGTTTTTGCCAATGAATCATCTCTTTGCATCAGGTGGCCAAAGTATTGGAGTTTCAGCTTCAACATCAATCTTTCCAGTGAACACCTAGGACTAATCTCCTTAAGAATGGACTGGCTGGATGGATGTCCTTGCAGTCCAAGGGACTCGCAAGAGTTTTCGCCAACACCACAGTTCAAAAGCATCAATTCTTCTGTGCTCAGCTTTCTTTATAGTCCAACTCTCACATCCATACATGACCACTGGAAAATAGATGGATGGACATTTGTTGGCAAACTAATGTGTCTGCTTTTCACTGTGCTATCTAGATTGGTCATAACTTTGCTTCCAAGGTGTAACCATCGTTTAATTTCATGGCTGCAATCACCATCTGCAGTGATTTTGGAGCCCAGAAAATTAAAATCAGCCACTGTTTCCCCATTTATTTGCCATGAAGTGATGGGACTAGATGCCATGATCTTCGTTTTCTGAATGTTGAGCTTTAACCCAACTTTTTCACTCTCCTCTTTCACTCTCATCAAGAGGCTCTTTAGTTCCTCTTCACTTTCTGCCATAAGGGTAGTATCATCTGTATATCTGAAGTTATTGATATTTCTCCCGGCAATCTTGATTCCAGTTTGTGCTTCCTCCAGCCCAGCATTTCTCATGATGTACTCTGCAGAGAAGTTAAATAAGCAGGGTGACAATATATAGCCTTGATGTACTCCTTTTCCTGTTTGTAACCAGTCTGTTGTTCCATGTCTAGTTCTAACTGTGGCTTCCTGACCTGCATACAGGTTTTTCAGGAGGCAAGTCAAGTAGTCTCGTATTCCCACTTCTTGAAGAATTTTCCACAGTTTGTTGTGATCCAGACAATCAAAGGCTTTGGCATAGCCAATAAAGCATAAGTAGATGTTTTTCTGAAACTCTCTTGCTTTTTCGATGATCCAAGGGATGTTGGCAATTTGATCTCTGGTTTATCTGCCTTTTCTGAATCCAGCTTGAACATCTGAAAGTTCACGGTTCATGTACTGTTGAAGCCTGGCTTGGAGAATTTTGAGCATTACTTTATTAGCATGTGGGATGCGTGCAATGGTGTGGTAGTTTGAGCACTCTTTGGCATTGCCTTTCTTTGGGATTGGAATGAAACTGACTTTTTCCAGTCCTATGGCCACTGCTGAATTTTCCAAATTTTTGGCATATTGAGTGCAGCACTTTCACAGCATTATCTGTTAGGATTTTTTTTTTCATTTATTTGTTTATTTTAATTGGAGGCTAAATACTCTACAATATTGTGGTTTTTGCCATACATTGATATCAATCAGCCATGGGTGTACATCTGTTCCCCATCCTGAACCCCTCTCCCACCTCCCTCCCAATCCCATCCCTCAGGGTCATCTCAGTACACCAGCCCTGAGCACTCTGTCTCATGCATCGAACCTGGACTGGAGATCTGTTTCACATATGATATACACATGTTTCCATGCTATTCTCTCAAATCATCCCACCCTCACCTTCTCTCACAGAGTTGAAAATGCTGTTCTATACATCTATGTCTCTTTTGCTGTCTCTCGTATAGGGTCATCATTACCATCTTTCTAAATTCCATAAATATGCATTAGTATACTGTATTGGTGTTTTTCTTTCACTTACTTCACTCTGCATAATAGGCTTCAGTTTCATCTACCTCTTTAGAACTGATTTAAATTCCATCACCACCACTAGCTTTGTTTATAGTGATACTTCTTAAGGCCCACTTGACTTTGCATTCCAGGATGTCTGGCTCTAAATGATTCATTACAACATCACGAATATCTGGGTCCTGAAGATCTTCTTTGTATAGTCCTTCTGTGTGTTCTTGTCACCTCTTCTTAATATCTTGTGCTTGGGTTAAGTCCATACAATTTCTGTCCTTTATTGTGCCGATCTTTGTATGAAATGTTCCCTTGATGTCTCTAATTTTCATGAAGAAATCTCTAGTCTTTCTCATTCTACTGTTTTCCTCTATTTCTTTGCATTAACCACTGAGGAAGGCTTTCTTATCTCTCCATGCTATTCTTTGGAACTCTGCATTCAAATGGATATATCTTTCTTTTTCTCCTTTGCCTTTTGTGTCTTTTCTTTTCTCAGATATTTTTAAGGCTTCCTCAGACAACCATTTTGCCTTTTTTCATATCTTTTTCTTGGGGATGGTCTTGATCACTGCCTCCTGCACAATGTCATGAACCTCTGTCCCTAGTTCTTCAGGCACTCTGTTAATCAGATCTAATCCCTTGAATCTATTTGTCACTTCCACTGTTTACTCATAAGGGATTTGATTTAGGTCATACCTGAATGGTCTAGTGATTTCCCCCACTTTCTTCAATTTAAGTCTGAATTTGGTAATAAGCAGTTCATGATCTGAGGCACTGTTAGCTGCTGGTCTTGTTTTTCTTGACTACATAGAGCTTCTCCATCTTTGGCTGCAAAGAATATAATCAATCTGTTTTCGGTATTGACCATGTGGTGACGTCCGTGTTAGAGTCTTCTCTTGTGTTGTTGAAACAGTGTGTTTGCTATGACCAGCATGTTCTCTTGGCAAAATTGTGTTAGCCTTTGACTTGCCCATTTTGTACTCCAAGGTCAAATTTGCCTGTTACTCCATGTATCTCTTGACTTCCTACTTTTGCATTTCAGTCCCCTATAATGAAAGGGACATCTTTTTTGGGTGTTAGTTCTAGAAGGTCTTGTAAATCTTCATAGAACCATTCAACTTCAGTTTCTTCAGCATTACTGGTTGGGGCATAGACTTGGATTACTGTGTTTACTGTGTGTAAAGAGTTTACAGCAGGTGGATTATACTGATTCAGTCCTGTAAATAAGAATGCTTGCAGATTTTCACGGGATTATAGTAACCTCATATGTAAGGTTTTGAAGACTGTCAGAATAGATTCAAGGGCTTCCCTCATAGGTCAGTTGGTAAAGAGTTCTCCTGTAATGTAGGAGACCCTGGATCCATTCCTGGGTTGGGAAGATCCACTAGAGGAGCAATAGGCTAGCCACTCCAGTATTCTTGGAGTATTCTTCCCTTGTGGTTCATCTGGTAAAGAATAGCCTGAAATGTGGGAGACCTGGGTTTGATCCTTGGGTTGGGAAGATTCCCCTGGAGAAGGGACTCTTCCCCACTCCAGTATTCTGGCCTGGAGAATTCCATGGACTGTATAGTTATGCAAAGAGTCAGACGGGACTGAGTGACTTTCATTTTCACTTCAGAATAGATTCATGATATGTACCTTATGTATTAAAAGTCAATATTTTCTGGCTTTGATTTTGCTAGAATTAAAAAAAAAAGTGGGGCAGAATATCAGGGTCTGGTTATTATCTAACCAACATAATGAGATTATGTTCCTGAGTTTCAATGTATTTTTAATATATCAAGATTTGTTAGAACCATCTTCCTTTTATTATTTATCACACAAGGGATCTTCTTAATGGTGCTTTATCTTTTTGCTGCACCTTTCCCTCTTTCCATCTCTTTCTGGGACATTTTAATTGCCTTTACAGTTCTCCACAATAATTAAATATTTTCAGAGGCAGCCTATGATAGATGGTTCTCCTATTGTGTTTAATCATATCCGTTAAATATTATGCTAAAACTCAGTTATGATTAAACTAAAGAATAATGTATTACATTAGTTTTCATTTAGTTGTGTTGTTGTGAAGTCACTCAGTTGTGTCCTACTCTTTGTGACCCCATGGACTGTAGCCTACCAGGCTCCTTCATCCATGGGATTTTCCAGGCAAGAACACTGGAGTGGGTCACCATCTAATTTATGTTTGCATTTAATAAAGTTGACCTATTAAATCATTTGTCGAAAATTTCAAAAACATGGCTTCCAAAAGCAAAGCAGCTATAAAATAGTAACTGAATTACTAGTGTGATGACAGAATTTTCAAGGCAGTTTAGTCTTGTGTTTTAGGGTGTCTGAGAAGCATGGAAGTCAATTCCCTAATTTTCATTCAGTGAAGCTATTCTCACGACCTTGTGCAGTGCATATGACCTTGTCCAAGTCACTTAACATCTCTGAACATCTGGTTTTTAAAGTTTTTATTTTCCAAACTATTTATCTTACTCTGTACATGGTAAAAGGAGGTAGCAATACTCTTTTAATAATGATTCTCCAGGGATATTTAGAGTACAATCATTATAAAAGTATATATTAAGATAGAGTCAATATGCCACTCTCCTCCTATCTCCTGAGCCATGCAAATATAGCTGACTTTGTGTAATGAATATGAATAACCTCTTGAAATTACCTACATCTGACTGGTATATGTGGTAAAACATAGTTGTCTGGTCCACTTTGTCTGTCATGTAAATAAACACTCAATAAATGTTTAATATATTAAATTTTTACTTTCAGAAAAAGAATTCTCTGACCAGATGATTAGATATACCTGGTTACATATATGAGCATTGGCTGTGATATTTTCATAATCGATACTAAAATTATCTCCAATCAGAAAGCATGTATCTCTTGCTTATTATTCATATAAATCTACTGAGGAAAAGACATCTCTAGGTAGAAATTATCTCATATTTACACCTTGAGTTAAAAAGATAGCCTGTGAAGACAGGTACACACAGGCAAATCCAATGATGATTATTGAAATAGTTGAAGGAAAATCCTGTTATTAAGGCTCCTATAAATTTTATCAATTGACATTAATTAAGAAAAGCAAACAGTATTTTCTTTTGTTTTTGTCTCTTCAAAATGGTTGCCATATTGAAAGCACAAGCAGTGGTAGTTTCCTTTGGCTCCACTCAATCCTCACGTCTGCCCATATCTTCCAGCCATTACTTGTTTCTTCTGTTTCCATTCTCAGTGCAGAATAATAAATGCTGGGGCCCAGCCCCAGTGGATCCAGGGTAATTCGAAGTGGAGACAGAGTCAGTGAGGAGAGATTTATTTATTTAGAGATATAATAGAAGCCCGGGCAAATAAGTAGACACGGAGAGCCTCTGTGCTCCAGACAGGAATTCAGCCTGAAAAGGGAGAAAAGAACGACATGGGGGAGCCAAGCATTGGTGCTAGACCCACAACTTTATTTTCAAAAGCAGCTTATATACCCCAAGTTGTACATAAAGAAATAATGGAATATGCAGAGTTATGCAGGGGCAGCAGTCCTGACCCTTATTGAGACCAGGCCTTCTTTTTGCATACCTTCCCATATACAAAAGGTCTCAGGTGGTTTTACATCATCTTCTGGCCAGGGGGCCTGTTAACATTTTTATGGCTTTTTCCCTAGATAAATGTCTATCAACCAGAAACTCATTTTCCTTTGAAGTGTTTTTTCTTTAATCTGCATCACCCTCAAAGTACTAAATAAAGTTACATTCCTGTAGAACAAAGGTGCAGTGGGTTATAACAAAGGAAGTATTTAACTCAAAGATCTAATGTTGCTAATGCCAGGGCTACTACCTGTTTTTTCTACATACCAACTATATCAACAAATAAAAGATATGAAAACTTGGCAGCAAGTATCGGCTCAACAGTGAAACCCTTAATCAGTCCTATTCTAATGACTTTGACTCCTGGGAAGCCCCTACATTCCTAAGATGTTTTAAGCTTCCTGTGCCTCTCTGGTCCGGAGGCCACAAGTAATCACATGCACAGCTGTAAAGAGTCCAGACAAACCTGTCAGGCAGGCTAGAAAGCAAT
Source organism: Raphicerus campestris (assembly GCA_006410735.1). Lineage (NCBI taxonomy): Eukaryota > Metazoa > Chordata > Mammalia > Artiodactyla > Bovidae > Raphicerus > Raphicerus campestris. The sequence continues at coordinate 19,509 of SJYW01042972.1, forward strand.
CAGAGGGGTTTTTGGATTGAAACACTCTTATTATGCCCAGGAGACTTATTATCTAAAAACCCTAAATTAACTTTTGTCAGAAGAAGGTGGTGGGGGGATAGCCCCATGTTAATGTCAGAAGAGTAGGTGGAAAGTATAACACAGTAAAGCAGGCAGACTCTGATTTTGGGGGTAGATGCTTGAGAAAATCCAGGGGGACCCCTGAGGCCTGATCCTGCCTTTATGTTTGTCAGGCCCCCTTCCTCATCACCTTTGCCATGGGTCGGATTCCCCATGTTGACTCTCGGCAAATATACCTTACCTACTTTTAAGATTTATCATGAAAGGAGAAAATCTAACTTGCAGGCCAGGTGCTGATGTTTTGACAGGAAAAAAAAAGGTCAGAATCAAAAACTAGTCAATAAACTGCCACTATCCTGTTATGCTCTGAGTCCAAGTCCCCGAATACACTGAGAGAACAAGTCCACCAAAGTACTGCAAAAGCAAGAAGGGAGTTTATTGATTGCTAACTCGAGTTAGGGCTCCCCTGCCCCCTCCAACACAGTGGAGTAAGGCAAGAGGGCCCCGAGCCCTGAATTACAGCAGTATTTATAAACTTAGAACAAAGAAAGGGAGTTGGTAAGGGCGGATTGGTTGCAAGTGTCTCTTGGCACCTACTAATTGGCTAGATTCCCACACGCGCGGGCTTTCTTAGGGGCTTTTTCCTATTGGTCAAGCTACGCTGTCCGTGGGAGTTCCCAGGGCCTCAGCTTTCCTAGAGACCTAGCCTGCCCCTTAGAGCCTGTCCTGGCTCCAGTTAGGCCCTAACAATCCAAAAACCCAGTATCATGGAATGAAGAAGTAGATTTCAAATCCAAAAGGAAAAGTAACAAGTCAAATCAAGGGACAAAATAACAGTGTTCACTATGGATGTGAGAATAGGGAGAAACTTTGTTGGAGGAACACTTTCCTCATACTCTTAGTCTCTTGCCTCTTTTGTGAGTTTGAGGACAACTGATCCCATTTCTGAGGTGATGTTCAGAAGAAAGCAGAGATGGCGCTCTGCATATGAGTCTACAAGAGATGTTGTGTCTCTGATATTAAATGACAATCCTAGAGGCCTAGAGGCAAGTTACAGAGAGCAACAGACTGTAAGAATGGTGTAGTCTACCTTCATGCTTCCTAGGCTTCCTGCATGCATGTGTGCTAAGTCGCTTCAGTCCTGTCTGACTTTTTGCCACCCTATGAACTGTAGCCTGCCAGGCTTCTCTGTCCATGGGATTCTCCAGGCAAGAATACTGGAGTGGGTTGCCATGCCCTCCTCCAATGGATCTTCCTCACCCAGGGATCAAACCTGCATCTCCTGCTACTCCTGCATTGCAGGAGGATTCTTTACTGCTGAGCCACCAGGGAAGCCCTCTTAAGTTTCCTACTACCTCTATTTTCTCAGTTTAACACATTTGCTGTGAAGAATGTGTAAAATAGAAGATTTTCAATGGTGAAACAAGTTAAAGTTCTCTATACATTTGGACAGACATTCTGCATATGGGATACTCCATAAGGACATGGCTAGAGCCAACCATGTATGTAAAAAGTTAAAATTATTGTCCACTATCCAGTGTTTGGCCCACATTACACCAGTTCTGCCAGTACTTGATAGTACCAGGAAAACAGTTCCACTGCCTTCCAGACTCTGTTGCTATTGGCCTCTGAGGGTGCTGGAACATTAGAATACCTCTGTTGATACTTTTAACTCCCTGCCTTAGCAAGGGAACAAATGAGTGAGGGCGCTTGCCATGAGAACTCTTGCGGTCCCGCTGCTTAATCTGTGCTTCTTCCAAACATTCTATAAGTCACTTGGGGTAATGAGGAAAGGCAACTATTTCAGTAGATCATTTCTAAATCCATATGGGTCAGAATTTGGGCAATGTAAATGAATGACAACATTTGAAAAAGATAGATACATTTGCACAGATGGGACAAGCAATAGAGGGATTCAAGTGGCAGGCAAAAGTCCATTTACATAGATGGTATAGTCAGACAAAATCAGACTATCCAGGGTTTTAATAAGCTCTGATTACTAAGTCCTGTGACCTTGGGTGATGGCTTGACTTCTTTGAGTCTTATCTGTGTTAAATAAGGATAATATGTAGCTCACAGGTTTCTGTAAGAAAGAAATGAGATAGAGCATATAGTAAGCATTAAAACAAGTGGCATTTAGTTTACCTTAGAACATAGTATCTGTAGGCTATGAAAGATGCCAGAGCAAGGCAGCAGTCATCTTCAGGGTTATAGGCTGCCTCAACAGCCTGAACTGACTGAGTGACTGAGAAAGAAGAGGACTTGAAGTTGGAAGGAACAACACAAGCAAGGGAATGATGGTATAATAAAGCGAAGCCTCTAAGATCAGATTTTTAAAAACACAGAGGAGCAAACAATCTCTGTCTCCTGCAGGCAATTCCCAAGAACAATAAAGGAGCTGTTTTAAAATCAGCTCCAGACATTACTTTTTATATTTACCATTCCTGTTGCTGGAAGCCTGATTAAGTTGGAAGTGGTATTAGTGTTAATTAGTATGGTATGATACTAGCTGGTTTTGAGTATTGGTGGGGTCAATGGAAATTTTAGTCACTGCAACTTTGAGTGCATCTCTTAAACTATGAAGTTTGCAAACTTTTTCACATATCCCAAATTAAAAAAAAAAAATCTATTAAGCACAGAACCAGCTATTAATAGGATTACTGTCCATGATGCTTTCAGAAGGTAGAGGCGAGGGGAACTGAGGTACAGAACCACTTAAGGACTACCACTGCTAACCCCAAAGAGAAGGAGAAGGAATGAACATATGTATTTCATTATTTGTATACAGTCTATGCAGTGTTAGTTCAATTTTTTTTCATTATATCCTAAATTGTGCTTTTAGTGTTTTAAAGGCCCTCTGGAATATATTGCTGTCCATATTGCTGTCAATAAAGGGATTGTAAGGATATTGTGCTCCTTACAATAATGGAATTACATCCCCAAATAGCTCCCTATTGGTGCCTGCAATAATCTTTAATCACTCTTTTGACTTGAAATTTTGATGGTTCCCGTTAAGTTGCTAATAACTTTGGGAGGGATAACAGTATTAGACTATGAAGTCTTGTTAAACCTTAAGTGAGAATTAATTGATCAGATCTTTCCAACAACAACAACAAAATCTGTTGAAAAGAGATTTTATAACAGAGTGTATAGGGAATTATCTGGGAGGAGTGAATTTGATTAGAGAGTGTTTGGGGCATGCAGAATAAAGAAACTATGGGGATACCTGGAGGATGGTGTAAAAGTATTTGTGAGTAGGAAAATAGCTGGAAGAAGAGGAGTAAAGTTTCTGGGGGAAATTTTAGCAAGAGTTTACCATGTCCTGAGCATTAGGTCAAGGACACTCACTTTTTTTTCCCTATACACTGAAGTTTTATCTAGTCAGCTCTGCCTATAGATCTAGCTATTATTTTAAGAATTTGTTTTCTCATAAATTTTGATTAAATTTCTCTTCATAGTTCTTATATTTGACTTTTCAAGTATAAGGTCCAGTAAAAATAAGAAAAAATTCCCTAGTGAACACTGTTAGCCTTCCTTCAGGGAAGGGATTAAATACTATTTGATCAGTTGTATCCTGATGGAGGGGAAACATTGCACTGTAACTTTCTCCTGATTATTCTAAAAGGGTCTAGCAAACCTTCCATATCTTCCTGACTTATGTGTGAAGGTATGAAGATAATTATGGATGTTGCATTCCAGCCAAGGAATACATTTTAGCGAAAACTGAGGTTAGGTAATGAGTTTTTAAAGCAGAAATACTTATCCTAATCGTTCAACCTGTGCTTGTATATTTGGTGTTAGATAANGCTTAGTGCTTTAATGATCAACAATGGGCCTAGAAGTGATTTTATTTTATATCATTTTTCTCTAGAGTATTACATCCCAGTAAATAACAATAAATAAGAAAGATTTAGCTTTGTATGCATGAGAGTAAGACTTTAACCTTAGAATTTCAGCCTTTTGGGATGTGTTTTCTCACCTGTGACTCTATTTTTTTTTTAATTGAAGCATAGTTGATTTACAATGCTGTGTTAGTTTTCAGATGTACAGCACAGTGATTCAGTTATATGTACTTACATATTTATTTCTTTCAAATGCTTTATCCTTATCATCTGTGACTCTTCTATGATTTGTACTCTACTATACTGTAAGTTCCGCTATCCTCAAGTCTCTGGATTAATTAGGATCTGCATATGTGAGGTTATAGAAAATCTATACAGCAAATACAGCAAAGTATACACTTACAGAGAACACATTAGCTGCTCATAACTATAACCTCAGTTTGACTCTTGAAAAGAACATAATTCTGTGCCAATCAGCAACAAAAGAACTTTCCATTGTTTTTTAATGAATAAGGTGTTAGAAGAATAAGCATGTTGATGTCAGGAATTATATATGCCATCAAATTCATTTCTACCAAGTACAGTTAGTATGATTTTAATCATTTGTTTTCAAGTAAATTAGCTTAAAGTCTTAGTTGATCATGAGTAGTTTGGAATTCATAATTTTAATTGAAAATCATTGTTGAAATTGTGCTCTTGTTCAATTGAAATCTCTGTTAACCAGAAAAAAAGAACATTACAAACAGATTGTAAAGGGAAAAAGAAGAGGAAATAAGTGAAAGAAAGACATACCTCCTGGTGTGGCGTAATAGGGGTTTTCTTAGAAGTATATGCTTTGAGAAAAGAGCATAAAGAACCCAGAGGGATAAAAATGTATAATTCTGATTATATCACACTCTTATTTCATTATGCAAGGTTAGCAGGGAGATGAGAATCCAAGACTTTGACCCATGCCTAAAAAGGTAACAAATATCATTAGTTTTCTGCACCATGTAAGATCTCAGGGGAAGATGTTAAATAGTGAGGCTGCTTGTTGCACAGCTGAAACTGGGGGTCTCTTGACAGCTCACCAAAACGAAAGCACCTACATGAAAGCTCAACTATTATTATAATCAGAAGTGAATGAACATACTTCTCCTTATCTGGATTTAATCATAATTGAATGAAATCACTTCATATTAAAAGATCTTCTTAAAAAAATTTGGGAAACTAAAGCAACAATAGGGAATGAATGAATGGCATTGAATTTTGCCATGAGGTGATTTCTGTTCAGGGATAAAAATTTGTCATTTAGAATGTAATAGCAGTTCTATACTCTTTTCTTAATGGTAGAATTTATAGTTCCCTACTCTCAAATACATGACACTATTTATAATAAAAGAAAATTCCTTTGAGCACATGAAAGTGCTTTATAATAATAATAAGTAAAACTGAAGAATCCACCACTCCCTTGAAAAATGTGGAAATTGTTTTATTGGTTCTGCTACAAGGAAAAAAAATATTTTCATAAGTATGGGAGAAATCAGAATTTATGCAACATAAAAGATATTTCTTTTTATAATCCTTCTAAATAACATTAGAGCAAAGACTGGTAGGGCTGTGTAATTATTTTGCTTCCATAAGAAGATTAACATATAGTCTTAACTATATTTCAACCTGATTATTTATTTGAGTGAGCCCATATCTTTGGGAGAGGCATCTAGTAAAGTGAGGGGGGAGTTAGTTAGACACCTGCTTAGATAGTTATATGTCCAGATACAGTCCTGGTGACCAACATGATGAGAACCAGAATTCATCTCATTCATTTGATTATAAAATATGACAGTATTATTAGATGAATGTCATTCATGTACAAAATTGGGTATGATATGCATAATGATTTTATGTTCACCTGAGACTGCTTTCCTAAAATGATGTTTTGTATACATGTATCATCGTTTCCAGGAGATCTCAAGTCACTGAAATGGAGAAAAGAGCTCATTATCTCTATTTAATAGCATATTTTTAATATTAAAATGGAAAAACTTTATTTCTGACAAGTTACAGCTTATCTATTTAGGTGGCTCTAAATTCTATATTTTCAGCTTAGACCTCTCCTCAGAATTTCAGTTTGATGTGGCCAAGTGTCTACCGGATATCTCTGCACATCCCACTGGCCCCTTAAATCAACATGTCCAAGTCCAATACGGAAATCGTGCTTCTTTACCTAAGCTTTGCCATGTCTCCAAGGTCTCTACATACTCACCCTTTCCCTTAGATTCACCTGTAGTGGAAATATAGACTTTCATATTAAATTTGAAACCACATCCTAATAATCCTATCTCCTTAATAATAATAAGCATTTTTCGTATATGGCACCTCCTTCACATACTAAGTTCAGTCTCTACTTATTTGTCCAGCTCATCTACTTGTTTCCAATCTTGCCTTCTTCAAAACTATTCAGTCCACCACCCTACAGCCTGTGTTAGCCCTTATGGAATGTACTTCTGACCATGTTACTCCCATAACTAAAGTATTTCAATGGGACTTCTAGATAAACACATCAGTTTATACATGTGTTTATCTGAACCACTTCTTGAAACGCATAAAATCATGGATAATAAAAGCAAATAAAAAAGTTAAAAACCACAAAGGCAAAGAGAATGGAAAAGGAAACCCAATAGACTAGACACATCCACAAATTTGGGGAGATGGAAGGCAAATGGGTGAGCAATAATTTATGCAACAGAATGACTACTTCCCTGCTGGCTCAGCTGGTAAAGAATCCACCTGCAATGTGGGAGACCTGGGTTCGATCCCTGGGTTGGGAAGATCCCGTGGAAAAAGGAACAGCTACCCACTCCAGTATTCTGGCCTGGAAAATCCCAAGTCAGATACAACTGAATGACTTTCACATAACATAACATAACATAACATAGCAACATAACATGACATAACATAATGTAATGTAACATAGCATAAAATAACGTTTAAAGAGATAAAACTCAAACACATGCATAAGAAGTGAATTCTGTAATAAAATAGAAGAGCTCAGAAACTAAAGGCAGAAGTTAATTCTAGAGGCAGAGATTCTGGTTTTTAAATAGAAATAAGATTGGTTGAAAATTTGGGAAAGTAGTAAAATCCCAGATCTTCTTAAGAAACTCAAATCCTTTCTTTTAAGCAACAGATCTGGAATAGAATATATATTTATTTTTCAAAAGTACTTTAATATCTTGAAATAAACATGATACATGTGTTAAAATATTCATATAATTTCATTACAATGCACACAAAACTTATAATCAATTGATAACCTGAGCAATTGTGATTCTCTTCTACTGTTGTTCTCTTGCCAGCTTTGTGTGGCCTTTCAGGCAGCACAGTTTTCAGAAAGTAGATTTTTAATAAATATTTCATTGACTTTCAATAAACTATGTACAAATTGGCTTTTTTTTTTTGCTGAGCAAGGTTTAAGGGATAGGAGATTTCTAGAACCTTTAGCCTGAAAAATCTTGGAAAATCTTTATTAATAGGGTATTTGAGATTCTATGATAGCGCTGTAATTGGTATTTAAGAAGGAGTAGCAGATGGAAACCATACCTAAGTGGTGAGGATGAAGAGACTTGGGAGAGGTGACAAACTGTAGGTAATATACACTGCAGAATTACATAACATGTTTAAAATCTGCCTTGCATTTTGATAGGTTGCAGAGATAGACTAGTGCAGCATGGAGACAGGGTACAGAAAATCCAGTCTTTGGGAACCAAAAAGATAATAAGGCTGAGATAAAAGGTAGGTAGGTTATAAAATAGGATGGAATTTTGTTTCCTTTGAGCATGGTATGTGTTGGCATTTTGAAGCCTTTTCAATTTTCATCTTTTTAGTGCCAACTTGGGAGACATATTATCATGACTGAATTGGAGAACTGACAGCCTACCAGAAAGTATCATTGTATCATTTGGGACTAGTGAAGATGAAAATTTTATATATATATATATGCACAAGCACCCCAGGAAATTAACCTCCAAATACAACTGAGGAGTATGTGCTGTTTTGACTTCTTTATGGATCAGCAAGTGGATGAAATATGGTGAGGCTGTATAAGTAGACCAAAGACATACAGGAAGACATGCGCTGAGTGGAGAGTGAATCTGAACCCTGCTTATCAACTCTTGATTGGGCCACAGACAGTTCTATCTCAAACATGAGATTTTATACAGAAGCATGAGGGAATTAGGGAGTAAAATCTGATGAGTATTTTTCCTGAAATATTACAGCTGTCATTCCGAGGGCCCTAGTCCTGAAATAGTGGCAGGTTAAGACATTAAATTTTTCTGGGAACTCTTCATGGACTGTTGCCGTGTCAGTGACAATGCAGACAGAAAGCCGGTGGTTTTTAAAGAGCATGCTGTTTGGTGGATCCTCTGTGTAGTACAGCTACACTCAGAGCAGCTAGCAATGCTCACCTGAATTCTTTATTATTTGTCAAAAGAAATACTGTTTTCTGACATAATCGTTCTTTCCTGAGAAAAGAAAATAATCAGTGGTGCCTATTGTAACTATGCTTTAACATCTGACCTTTTCTCCTAAAGACCAAAACATCAATATGACCCCCAAAGAAAGAAAGTGATATGAATATAAATCAAGTATTTTTTTAAATTTAAAAATCTGACACCCTATTTCTCTTTTTCTTCTTTTAATGCATTAAGCATCATCTCATACAAGCATGAACATAAACCATGACCAGNTGATAGGTTGCAGAGATAGACTAGTGCAGCATGGAGACAGGGTACAGAAAATCCAGTCTTTGGGAACCAAAAAGATAATAAGGCTGAGATAAAAGGTAGGTAGGTTATAAAATAGGATGGAATTTTGTTTCCTTTGAGCATGGTATGTGTTGGCATTTTGAAGCCTTTTCAATTTTCATCTTTTTAGTGCCAACTTGGGAGACATATTATCATGACTGAATTGGAGAACTGACAGCCTACCAGAAAGTATCATTGTATCATTTGGGACTAGTGAAGATGAAAATTTTATATATATATATATGCACAAGCACCCCAGGAAATTAACCTCCAAATACAACTGAGGAGTATGTGCTGTTTTGACTTCTTTATGGATCAGCAAGTGGATGAAATATGGTGAGGCTGTATAAGTAGACCAAAGACATACAGGAAGACATGCGCTGAGTGGAGAGTGAATCTGAACCCTGCTTATCAACTCTTGATTGGGCCACAGACAGTTCTATCTCAAACATGAGATTTTATACAGAAGCATGAGGGAATTAGGGAGTAAAATCTGATGAGTATTTTTCCTGAAATATTACAGCTGTCATTCCGAGGGCCCTAGTCCTGAAATAGTGGCAGGTTAAGACATTAAATTTTTCTGGGAACTCTTCATGGACTGTTGCCGTGTCAGTGACAATGCAGACAGAAAGCCGGTGGTTTTTAAAGAGCATGCTGTTTGGTGGATCCTCTGTGTAGTACAGCTACACTCAGAGCAGCTAGCAATGCTCACCTGAATTCTTTATTATTTGTCAAAAGAAATACTGTTTTCTGACATAATCGTTCTTTCCTGAGAAAAGAAAATAATCAGTGGTGCCTATTGTAACTATGCTTTAACATCTGACCTTTTCTCCTAAAGACCAAAACATCAATATGACCCCCAAAGAAAGAAAGTGATATGAATATAAATCAAGTATTTTTTTAAATTTAAAAATCTGACACCCTATTTCTCTTTTTCTTCTTTTAATGCATTAAGCATCATCTCATACAAGCATGAACATAAACCATGACCAGTTTACTAAGGTAAGCTATAATCAGAAGAACATACAATGATATATTTGTTTTTCCTTTCCTGTCTTTGCATTTAATGTTCATATATATCTATGTCTGTGCAGGGACTCTGTCTCTTGGAGGCTGATACCCCTGCAAGTTTAACAGTGAAGATAGATGAGGGGAATACGTGACTGGCGAGGCTATGTTGGGTAATGTGGACAGGGCCAGAGTGCATTGGATGAGTAGGGAAGCAGGGTTCTGATACCAAAGGGAGGCAGAGTTTCCACCTTCGCTTACTGAGGAAACTAGCTCAGAGATAAGGAACTGTCTTTTAACGATCTCCTCATGAAAGACATGCTTTCAAATGAATTCCTGTAAGGACTTTTCATTATAGTTTTGATAGTGGTCATGGTGACATATTGTGTTTCAAGAATAGAAAAAAGACAAGTTTGAGAGACTATGTCCAATATTTGTGTCCGCTGCATCAGTCTCCCTCTGCTGAGCTCTGGGGGTTGTTGTGTTGGCAGATGAGATACTCAAGATGATACTGGAGGTAAATATTTGTCCTAATACTTTTTAAAATTTTATTTTATTGACGTAGTTGATTTACAATGTTGTGTTCGTTTCTACTGAACAGCAGAGTGATTCAGTTATACACACACACGCACGCGCACACACACACACGCACGCGCACACACACACGCACGCGCGCACACACACACACCTTTTTTGCTCTAATACTTTTTGCACAGCAAAGTAGTACAAGGTCTATTTTAGTCTGTTAGGTAAATTAGATGTGTACCCTCATGACGTCTATAATTATGTTAGGTAATTAGAATAGAAAAAAGGAGTCCAGAATGGCGGTGGCTAAAAGACAAAGAAGGGAAAAGCCTGTGAAAATAGAACAAAGGAAGGTCTGAGGACGGAAGTGAGGACCTCAGGTAAAACAAACAGCCCTCCTGGGGGGGATGGGGGGGCACTTCTCTTCTGTTTGTGTCTTTTGGGTTGGTGGTCTGCCCTGACGCCTCTAGGATGTATTTTCCTTTGCTTGCAAATAAAAGCTGTAACACGAAGGGGTAACACTGGTCCATCCACTGCTTCACAGTTTTGCTGTGGTGAGACAGAACCAAGGAAATTACACACTCCCCTGACAATTAGAAAAAATAGACTCAAAGAATAAAAGGAATGAGTTTTAAAAATGTACTTGGTAATGCCAATACCCACACGACTGCCAAAATGTATAGCACTTCCTAAGTGCCACATACTCGTCTCACTACATTTATCATCTCGTGTACGCATGAGTACAGAAAAACGCTGTGAACTAGGTAATAATATCATCATTTTGTAAAAGAGGCAGATTGGAGATTCAGTTCCAGGCAGGGTGGTTCCAGAGTGTGCCCTCTTTAAATCTGTATAGTACTGCCACTTCTAAAGCAAGGCTATTAAAAAAAATATATTGGACAGCACAGTGAATCAATTATACATATATCCACTCTTTTTAGATTCTTTTCCCATATAGGTCATTACAGAGTACTGAGTATGCTGTGCCATACAGCAGGCTCTTATTAGTTATCTATGTCATTAATAGAAGTGGGTATATGTCAGTCCCAATCTCCCAATTTATTGCTCCCCAAGGCCAAGTTTTTTGACTTGGCTTTATGACAAGACTGTGGCTTGGACATCTTTGTGAGCTGGTGGAGTTTGTGTCTGGCACAACTAAATCTTTTTCTCTACCCTTTCCTAACTCTTATAGTGGATCTCCCACCCTGCAGTCTCATGCTCTATCACTTCCCTACACTTTTGTTCTAATGGGAAAGCACATGATAAAATGTAGTCTCTAAAAATGTTATGTTATTCCCCTCAAAAATATATTCCTTCAAGTATAGATAATGTTAGCTCTTCCAGATATATTTGCATTTTCAAAGAGGAAGTGTGGAGAGCATATTGGGAAAATATTAAGTAGGTATTGATCAGATTTCTTTTTATTTTATTTGACTTTACAGTACAGTATTGGTTTCGGCATACATTCACATGAATCTGCCACGGGTGTACATGAGCTCCCAAACATGAACCCCCCCTCCCCCTCCCACCCCACATCATCCCTCCAGATCATCCTCGTGCTCCAGTCCCAAGCATCCTGCATCCTGCATCCAACATAGACTGGCGATTCGTTTCTTACATGATAGTATACATGTTTCAGTGCCATTGTCCCAAATTTCTAAATGCTCCTCAAATCGTAAAAAAAAAAAAAAAGATAATTACATACTTCCCTACTTTTACGCGGACTGACTTATAGCTGTCTCTTATACACATCTAAAATCCCAAGTCAGACACAACTGAATGACTTTCACATAACATAACATAACATAACATAACATAGCAACATAACATGACATAACATAATGTAATGTAACATAGCATAAAATAACGTTTAAAGAGATAAAACTCAAACACATGCATAAGAAGTGAATTCTGTAATAAAATAGAAGAGCTCAGAAACTAAAGGCAGAAGTTAATTCTAGAGGCAGAGATTCTGGTTTTTAAATAGAAATAAGATTGGTTGAAAATTTGGGAAAGTAGTAAAATCCCAGATCTTCTTAAGAAACTCAAATCCTTTCTTTTAAGCAACAGATCTGGAATAGAATATATATTTATTTTTCAAAAGTACTTTAATATCTTGAAATAAACATGATACATGTGTTAAAATATTCATATAATTTCATTACAATGCACACAAAACTTATAATCAATTGATAACCTGAGCAATTGTGATNATAAGTATGAAGATAAAGATGCTCTGGGAAAGACTGCTAAGTTCTTTAAATCTCTGCAATTTACCCCAGTTACATACTGGTTTTACTCACATAGCCCACTCACAGGATAACAGCTTTGAAAACCAGTTATTATGAAATATGGTGAAAAGTCACTGAAAGGGGAAACTCTATGAATTCTAGGGACTGTCTCTGAAGGGAAAATTTTTTTGATTCTTTCCACTCTTTGGGTGAGCTGGCAACAGAATCCTACCACTGCTAAATCCAGACAAGGTCACCACTGGGGTACTGCCTGTTTGGGAAGTACACAGGAGGCACCTGCTTTCTCATCAGAGCTCTTCTTATCTGGATCTCAAGTAGACCTGGGTCAATGAGCACACACTGCCAGTGCAGCTTTATCAGGTGCTTGCCCTTCAGCTGTATCTGTGAACATTTACTCTTGCACCTCTTTGCACAAGGCTGTAATTCGAGCCCAGGACAGCAGAGTTGATGAGAGAATGCACAATAGATGATTTGCTAAGAGTTTTGATCTTGGTGGTCTGAAACCAATGACCTCTGGATAATTCCAGAAGGATTATATCTTTTGTGGAGTCAGAGGTGGCTTAGGCACTAGTTTATCTGAAGGCTTAGTACTAGGTACTCTTGAATTCTATCATGCTGAGGGTTCCACAAAACCTCAGCAAAAGAGTCTGAAATGAAGTACTTGGATGCAATCTCAACAATGACAGAAAGATCTCTGTTCATTGCCAAGGCAAACCATTGAATACACAGTAATCCAAGTCTATGCCCCTTGAAGGTGAAGTTGAACAGTTCTGTGAAGACCTACAAGACCTTCTAGAATTAACACCCAAAAAAAGATGTCCTTTTCATTATAGGAGACTGGAATGCAAAAGTAGGAAGTCAAGAAACACCTGGAGTAACACACAAATTTGGCCTTGGAGTACAGAATGAGGCAGGGCAAAGACTAATAGAGTTTTGCCAAGAGAACGCACTGATCATAGCAACTCTTCCAACAACACAAGAGAAAACTCTACACAGAAACATCACCAGATGGTCCACACCAAAATCAGATTGATTATATTCTTTGCAGCCAAAGATGGAGAAGCTGTATAGAGTCACCAAAAACAAGTCCAGGAGCTGACTGTGGCTCAGATCATGAAGTCCTTATTGCCAAATTCAGACTTAAATTGAAGAAAGTAGGGAAAACCATTAGACCATTCAAGTATGTAAATCCCTTACAGTTATACAGTGGAAGTGAGAAATAGATTCAAGGGTCTAGATCTGATAGACAGAGTACCTGAAGAACTATGGACAGAGGTTCATGACATACNTTAGACCATTCAGGTATGTAAATCCCTTACAGTTATACAGTGGAAGTGAGAAATAGATTCAAGGGTCTAGATCTGATAGACAGAGTACCTGAAGAACTATGGACAGAGGTTCATGACATACAGGAGTCACGGATCAAGATCATCCCCGAGAAAAAGAAATGCAAAAGGGCAAAATGGTTATATGAGGAGGCCTTACAAATAGCTGTGGAAAGAAGAGAAGCAAAAGGCAAAGGAGAAAAGAAAGATATACCCATTTGAATGCAGAGTTCCAAAGAACAGCAAGGAGAGATAAGAAAGCCTTCCTCGGTGATCAGTGCAAAGAAATAGAGAAACACAATAGAATGGGAAAGACTAGAGATCTCTTCAAGAAATTAGAGATAACAAGGGAACATTTCTTGCAAAGATGAGCACAATAAAGGACAGAAATGGTATGGACCTAACAGAAACAGAAGATATTAAGAAGGAGTGGCAAGAATACACAGAANTACTCAGAGTAGTCGTCTCTAGAGAGAAAACAAAACAATACAAAACTTCTGCTTATGGATGTCTTGTAGTAATTTAATTACTAAATGGTAAAAATATGAAACACAGTGGTGGATATGAAGAAAGCGACAAATCTATACATACAATGGAAGAAGAATAAAAATGTGTTGAATACTTGCCTGAACTGTGCTGATGAGCCAAGGTGTCTTATAGAGAAGTTATGAATATAAGTAACAAAGGAAAAGTTATTATAAAAGAGTAAATCCAGATATCCAGGGATTTTGGTTCAGTTTTTGGATGAAAAAAGGGGTGTATAAATTAATCAGAGCAAACAATAGGTTGAGGCCAGGAAGTTGAATAAAGTTTAGGATATTAAGCAAAACTTAAATGTTATTTCAGGCAATTATTCCAAAACCTAAAGGTCTGTTAATTTGCTATTGAATATCTTACAACCAGAAATGTCACACTAAAGAGAAAGCACTAATCTTTTGACATTACATAGTCATAATCCTGCTTGTCTCTTTCTTCTTTAATGCATTAAGCACCATCTTATACAGGCATGAACATAAACTGAACAGTTTGCTAACTTATGCTATAATCAAAGAACATGTAATGATGTAGTTTCCTTTCTTGTCCTTGTTCTTGTCCTTGTTGTTCCTTTCCTTTCTTGTCTTTGCATTTAATTTTCACAGTCACAGAAAACTAATCCAACTGATCACATGGACCACAGCCTTCTCTAACTCAGTGAAACTATGAGTCATGCCATGTACGGCCACCCAAGATGAATGGCTCATGGTGAAGAGTTCTGACAAAATGTGGTCCACTGGAGAAGGGAAAGGCCAACCAAGTCATTATTCTTGACTTGAGAACCCCATGAACAGTATGAAAAGGCAAAAACATATATTACTGAAAGATGAAATCCTCAGGCCGGTAGGTGCCCAATATGCTACTGGAGAAGAGTGGAAAAATAACTCCATAGAGAATGAGGAGATGGAGCCAAATCAAAAACAATGCCCAGCTGTGGATGTGACTGGTGATGGAAGTAAAGTCTGATGCTGTAAGAGCAATATTGCATAAGAACGTGAAATGTTAGGTCCATGAATCAAGGTAAATTAGAAGTGGTCAAACAGGAGATGGCAAGAGTGAACATCAACAGTTAAGGAATCAGAGATCTAAAAAGGACTGGAATAGATGAATTTAATTCAGATGACCATTATAACTAGTACTGTGGGCAAGAATCCCTTAGAAGAAATGGAGTAACCCTCATAGTCAACAAAAGAGTCTGCAATGCAGTACTTGAATGCAATCTCAAAAATGACAGAATGATCTCTGTTCATATCCAAGGCAAATCATTCAATATCAGAGTAATCCAAGTCTATGCCCCAAATAGTAATGCTGAAGAAACTTACATTGAATGATTCTATGAAGACTTACAAGACCTTCTAGAACTAACACTCAGAAAAGATGTCCTGTTCATCATAGGGGACTGGAATGCAAAAGTAGGAAGTCAAGAGATACATGGAATAACAGGCAAATTTGGCCTTGAAGTACAAAATGAAGCAGGGCAAAGGCTAACAAAGTTCAGCCAAGAGAAGGCATTGGTCATAGCAAACACCCTCTTCCAACAACACAGGAGAAGTCTCTACACATGGACATCACCAGATGGTCAACACCAAAATCAGATTGATTATACTCTTTGCAGCCAAAGAAAGAAAAGCTCTCTACAGTCAACAAAAGCCAGATCAGGAGCTGACTGGCTCCGATCATGAATTCCTTATTGCCAAATTCAGACTTAAATTGAAGAAAGTGGGAAAAACCTGTAGACCATTCAAGTATGACCTAAATCAAATCCCTTATGATTATACAGTGGAAGTGAGAAATAGATTGAAGGGATGAGATGTGATAGACAGTGTTCCTGAAGAGATATGGATGGAGGTTTGTGACACTGTACAGGAGGCAGTGATCAAGACCATCCCCAAGAAAAAGAAAGGCAAAAAGGCAAAATGGCTACCAGAGGAGGCCTTACAAAGAGCTGAGAAAAGAAAAGACACAAAAGGCAAAGGAGAAAAGGAAAGATACACCCATCTGAATGAAGAGTTCCAAAGAAGAGCAAGGAGAGATAAGAAAGCCTTCCTCCATGATCAATTCAAAGAAATAGGGGAAAACAATAGAATAGAAAAGACTAAAGATCTCTTCAAGAAAATTAGAGATGCCAAGGAACATTCCATGCAAAGATGGACACAATAAAGGACAGAAACGGTATGGACCTAACAGAAGCAGAAGATATTAAGAAGAGGTGGCAAGAATACACAGAATTATATAAAAAAAACCTTCACAACCCAGGTAACGACAATATTGTGATCAGTCACCTAGAGCCAGACATCCTGGAATGTGAAGTCAAGTGGGCCTTAGGAAGCATCACTACGAACAAATCTTGTGGAGGTGATGTAATTTCGGTTGAGCTATTTCAAATCCTAAAAGATGATGCTGTGAAAGTGCCACACTCAATATGCCAGCAAATTTGGAAAACTCAGCAGTGGCCACAGGACTGGAAAAGGTTAGTTTACATTTCAATCCTCCAAAAGGCCAATGCCAAAGAATGTTGAAACTACTGCATACTTCCACTTATCTCACATGCTAGCAACATAATGCTCAAAATTCTCCAAGTGAGGCTTCAACAGTACATGAACCAAGAAATTCCAGATGTTCAAGCTGGATTTAGAAAAGGCAGAGGAATAGAGATCAAGTTTCCAACATCTCTTAGATCATAGAAAAAGCAAGAGAATTCCAGAAAAAAAAATCTACTTCTGCTTCATTGATTACACCAAAAGCTTTGATAGTGTATATCACAAAAATGTGTGGAAAATTCTTCAAGAGATGGGAACACCAGAACATGTTAACTGCCTTTGAGAAATCTACGCAGGACTAGAAGCAACAGTTAGAACCAGACATGGAACGACAGACTGGTTCCAAATTGGGAAAGGAGTACATCAAGGCTGTATGTTGTCACCCTGTTTATTTAACTTATATGCAGAAAACATCATGGGAAATGCAGGGCTGGATGAAGGACAAGCTGGAATCAAGATTGCTGTGAGAAATATCAATAACCTCAAATATGCAGATGATCCAACCCTTTTGGCAGAAAGTGAAGAACTAAAGAGGCACTTGATGAAAGTAAAAGAGGAGAGTGAAAAAGTTGGCTTAAAGCTCAACATTCAGAAAACGAAGATCATGGCATCCTGTCCCATCATTTCATGACAAATAGATAGGGAAACATTGGAAACAGTGACAGACTTTATTTTCTTGGGCTCCAAAATTACTGTATATGGTGACTGCATCAATGAAATCAAAAGACACTCCTTGGAAGAAAAGCTATGACCAACCGAGACAGCATAGTAAAACGCAGAGACATTACTTTGCCAACAAAGGTCCGTCTAGTCAAAGGTATGATTTTTCCAGTTGCTGAGTGCTGAAGAACTGATACTTTTGATCTGTGGTGTTGGAGAAGACTCTTGAGAGTTCCTTGGACTGCAAGGAGATCAAACCAGTCAATCCTAAAAGAAATCAGTCCTGAATATTCATAGGAAGGACTGATGCTGTAACTGAAACTCCAATACTTTGGCCATGTGATGCAGAGAACTGACTCATTGGAAAAGATTTTGATGCTGGGTAAGATTGAAGGGAGGAGGAGAAGGGGACAACAGAGGAGGAAATTGTTGGATGGTGTTTCCGACTTTATGGACATGAGTTGATGCAGGCTACTGGAGATGGTGTTGAACAGGGAGTTCTGGCATGCTGCAGTCTATAGGGTCGCAGAGTTGGACACAACTGAACTGTCATATGGCTAATGAATAATGAATATACCTTATATTTAACATTTAATTAAGATGATTGGGCAAAGTGATTATTCACAAGTAAAACTAAAATTGCAAAATACCATATACATAGTCTGTTCTGGAAAAATTCTAATCATTTAGTGCTGTTTTCTGATGTCCCAAATACTTCAAGTATAAAAGATAATCAAGTTTCATTTCCCACTGGGTTATGAGTTTGCTCCCCCATCAAGAGATGATTCTTCAAATAGCAGACAACTAGAAGCTAAGTTCAGAGAAGGCGATGGCACCCTACTCCAGTACTCTTGCCTGGAAAATCCAATGGATGGAGGATCCTGGTAGGCTGTAGTCCATGGGGTCGCTAAGAGTCAAACACGACTGAGTAACTTCACTTTCACTTTTCACTTCCATGCATTGGAAAAGGAAATGGCAACCCACTCCAGTGTTCTTGCCTGGAGAATCCCATGGACAGGGGACCCTGGTGGGCTGCCGTCTATGGGGTCGCACAGAGTCATACATGACTGAAGCAACTTAGCAGCAGCAGCAGCAGAAGCTAAGTTAGGAAATACAAGTTTGATTTACAGAATTGACAATTAAGTGTATTTTATTTTCTATTCTAGCTAGAGTGCCCATTAACTATTTTGATTTGCTTAATTTTAGTTTGAATTTAAAACTTAAAATCATCATTCATGTGATAAGGTAAATACTTAATCAGACAGCTTTTGCAAGATCCTGAAACTAAGAATTGGAATAGAATATAAGAAAAACAAAACTCACTACAATATTGTAAAGTAATTAGCCTCCAATTAAAATAAATAAATTAATTAGAAAAAGTGTATTTTCAGTATAGAGGCAGGGATATAGGGCATGCACAGTCGGAGAAGAACAGGGTTACTGTGGGAACTGTAATCCTGAATTTCATGATTTGTCTTGTGTGATTACAAATTTAATGCTGTAGGAGGATTGTATGACTTTTTCCTTTATTTTTACTATGATTTATTTGTGAATAATCAGGGAAGGATCAAGCTTAGATGTGACCTGAATCTGCCCAAACTAGGAGGACCTTGCATCTTTTAGGTAGACAAAAGGGGAAAAAAACAGTATGGGGATGTGATCTCTTCAAAAGTACACAAGTTCAGCACACTGTGAGCTTTCATTGTAGAAAATGACAGAAAACTATTTTGCACTTTGACTTCATTTCATTTGCAGCTGAAGATTTCCAAAATGCTTTGCAATGGACACAGAAGCTTTAGAGAGTTTGTTGAACCTCTGCATGGCTAGTCGTGACAGTGAATGAACTTTAGAGGATAGCTCACAGCTGAAACTGACAACAGAAGGGAAGAGAAGCTAAGGGAGCATACTTTTGCATGGATTTACTAAAGTATAGCTTACCACAGTGAAGCATATGTGCAGTTGTTTGAGAAATAACAAACAGGCAATGTATATAGCAGTTAATGTAGGAGTTGTTTTGTTTATAGAAAAGGTTTGGAGTCACATATAAGGATAAGATTGCATGTATACACAAAGATTTGTCAAGCTGATCACACATCAGCCTGATTTCTGTGTTGTCACAGCATGCCTTTTGATGGAAAGGGAAATATACAGTCAGTTAATAAGGCCTTGTTACTACAGTTCTGATAGAGTTGGGTATTTGACATACTTTTTATATTGATTACCTTATTTTTCTTTGATATTGCCAGAAGTGTTAGTTTTCCAGGCTATGCCAATTTTGGCAATAGATATTCCAGATGATAACCTTTACTGCATTCAGTATGTATTAAACAACTGGTAAGACACAAAAGACATATATACACTCACACGTTGGTGGAGGTCACGTAAATCTCAGGGTCCTTTTGGTTCTTTTTGAAGAAGGAGTTAATGTAAGTCTTGCTGCCTAAACAAATTTAGCTGAAATTGATATGATAATTAGTATTAATGTTAATACTTTCTGATTCCATCTATTTTTAGCTCAAAATATGCCATTCCTAAAGTTAATCAACCTAAGCCTCTGAAGCCTGCAAATGCAGTATGTATGCTATGGAAAAAAAAATTAATTAATGTTCTAAATGATAAATAAGGAAGCAAATGGTGAATGGAATCCAATCTTGGAGCAGCAAATATATAAATAAATAAAAAGAAATTAAATGAAATTTTCCTTTCAAGTCATGGAGTATCAAGCATATGATCAGAGAAAGAACTTGCTTAATGGGAAAAAAAAAAAACTATTAGAAGTTTGAAAGGATGCTTACCATCAGTATAAAGATGCAAACAATAGTGAATGAATTAAAATGTAGACTATCAGTCAAAAAGAATCATTCCAATCTTTTAAGTGTAAATAGTCACAAAAATTATTATCCTGATTTGGGTCAACTTATAATAAAAGCAGATTAGCCTAGAGAGGAATAGAAAAGGAGAGACAAACAAAAAGTAGCCAAGTTTTAGGTTTTCACTGAACACATCTAGATTGATATGAATAATAAAGACACAAAGAGATGTAAGGCTGAGGCAGAAAACAACAAACCCAAAGTATTTTGAGTGTAATACACGTTGTATGGGCTTCCCTGGTGGCTCAGAGGTTAAAGCGTCTGCCTCCAGTGTGGGAGACCTAGCTTCGATCCCTGGGTTGGGAAGATCCCCTGGAGAAGGAAATGGCAACCCACTCCAGTACTCTTGCCTAGGGAATCCCATGGACAGAGGAGCCTGGGAGGCTACAGTCCATGGGCTCGCAAAGAGTCGGACATGACTGAGTGACTTCACTTTCACTTTCTTTCACATGTTGTATGAATAAACTCTACTACCAATGAAATGCTTAAAGCATTTTTGCATGTGAGAATTAAAATGTCAGAAAACCAGAATTTGATTAATATTTGGCATAATGCAGTATAGTTATTTTGCCTGAGTTCTTGTTCACCATTTTCTTATGAAATTTCTTATGTTATAGTAGAAAAGCAGTGTTTTAATAAGAGAGCCATGACTACTTTCATAATTGAAACTCAAGAGATGAGCTCTATTTCATCATATTGATATAAATCAGAGCTCTATGAAATGAAAAAGGAAAGGAAAACATTTATCTGTATGAAAATGATTTAGAAATAAATGCACTATTAAGACTGATAAAAGGGGAAAATTTGTTTAAATATAAATTAAAATGAAAGTAACATATACGGAAGTAATAGGAAGAGGACAGTGAAACTGATTCATCTATAGGTGAAGCAAATGAAAGGAATGAGTATCAAGGTATATTGATGACCAGACAGTTTAAGGTTGTCAGAAATTCCTTGAACATCCTGATTTGCAGTGGGATTTAGAACTTAAATATAATGTGTGAACTCTCTCTGTGCACAAAGGGGATTCTTAGAGCTTATTCTCAATTTAGAACAAAAAGATCAATTGGCCCCTTTGGCTCTTTAAAGTAGTTGCTACAGAAGCTTTTGTATAGTTTAGATATTGCTTTTCTCACTTATAAAAAACAAAACAAGCTTTCTGATCACATTCAATTTATCCTGAATTTTGGAGCCTGCATTAAAAATTATGTGATGCATTCCTGAACTAAAAATAAAACTCTTTTGTTCTATCTATAAAACAGAACTACAAAAAATATGAATATCATAACATACATACATGTCTTTACTAACCTAAAAATGAAATTGAATTTTAATATATATAATTTTTAATGATCTTAGAATGAAATCTATAAATGAAGTCCAGAAAGTTCTCTTACATTGTCTCCATTTT